>CM046872.1:27399272-27819035 GCA_025617745.1 Heliocidaris erythrogramma | reverse complement strand
TATTTTGTAATTTACTATGCATGGTTATATTGACTTGTTTAATTGTTAATTATTGTTACATGAAACACGAATATAAAACTCCGGCCTATAGCACTAAAAAAATCAGTTATTATATCCGTCTTTTGTCTTTTTGAAATTATGCCTCTCTCTCTCCCTCCCTCCCTCTCTCTCTCTGTCTCTCTCTCTCTATATATATGATATATAAATACACACATATATATATATATAATATATGTCATAATAATAATAATAATAATATAGTTGTAGATTTATAGAGCGCACACACCGTCCAAAGACGCTCATGGCGCTAGCCCAGCAACAGTTCTCTTATACCTGGCAAATAAACACATACATTGTGTGTGTGTGTGTGTGGGGGGGGGGGGGGGGGGTGGGTGTGGGCGTGTTTAGCAGTATGTCCGAGGACATTTTCGGACAGAGAACAAAAAAGAAATCATGACAACAATGGTCCTCGGAAGCCGGACAATAGTCCTCGAACGTCGAACAATGAATTTGTGCTTTATTCCGTCGACTGTCCGAGAGGACGAGTAACAATAGAGGAACAATACTTGTCCTCGGAAATAAAGCAATACAAGACTGTGTGTGTTTGTGTGTGTGTGTGTGTATATATATATATATATATATACAGGTTGGAAAAAAGTTTGGAATATTTTTATTCCAAGAATTATTTTTGTCTTAAACATATCCCTCGTCATTTTAAGTTCTTCTTTGAGGTTCAAATAAAAGATATGTGTCCCTTTTTAACTTTAAAAGCACAACATTAAAAATCAGGCTTATCACACAGTGCAGAGGTCCACTTGGAATTCGGAAGCGTATATTTGCTGTTTTTGCAAATGTCTAAAGGTTTGAAGCCCCAAGTGCTTTGGAAGAATGTAAACTTGTCATGAACTCTTTAAGTTCCATTCTTAGACTTTCCCATAGATTGCTGCCAATATTTCATATCTCATGCCTAGTCAAAATCATTTGCAATACTCTGAATGATGCATTTGGTTCATTTTGTTATGTATGCTGTTGTAAACGTAACATTTGCTCAACAAAATATTGATCTCATCATGAAAACAAATTCCTGCTCATATTTTCTGTTTACATTTTCTTCAAGTAAAGCGAATCTAAAATATGTTTTCCATTAATGTTCTACGAAGTGTAATGGTTATGGGAAAAACATGATATTAAAATGAGTCTCATTCGCCAAATCGGCCATTATTATTTTCTAGTTGTGATTTTAACCTGAGAATAACCGTAAGATTATGTGTAAATAGATTGAATTTCCCCCCTTTTTTCCTTATTTTCCTCATTCTCTGTAATAAAAGAAATTATTATATGCTTCTCCACAAAATGACAGATTTGGGGGCATGATTCATTTTGCAAGAATGGAACCAGCGGTGTGTGAATGAACCAGAATCACATTAAATGGAATCAATTTCCTCACCTTATAAAATTATAAAGGAAGGATTATTTTTCTCACATTAATCGTACTAAGTACAGGTCCTTACACACAAATGTCCTTGCTTATATTGACCGATTGGGGGAAATGGGTGTTTACTGTGAGTAACGAGCACTAATTTATATTTTCTTGTATCGTGTTACTAAGATTAAATCTGTTAAAGCATGATTCCATATAAATCAGGACATTTATACAATTTTGTGGAGTGTTTGTTGGAGTGAAACGTTCATAGGGAATGCGGTTATGGAAGTTACTTAGCTGAAAAAAATTATGAGAAAAATAACATGTAAACAAGGTCATCCATCAAAGTTTTTCATATATGGTAGAAAGGAAAATAAATAAATTGGTCTAAATTGGATTATTACGTAATCATGAAGTATTTGGGGTGAAAACGCTTCTTCTAACCTGTCTAGCAGGAAATTTAGATTGTTTATATTAAGATTGGAAAGTTATACAAATGAATTATTTTATTCTTTGTAGATCAAGTTGTTGTGATTTATTGTTTCTTTAGAATTTAGAAAGTGATAATGAGTCACATAAAAGGAGATAAAAACTAAATTTTAATAGATTGATACTTATCTCAATAACATTGTTTTTGCCTGAATCGTTTACTTTTTCTAGCCAGATTTTGCTTTGTAAAATGATTTTTTGTGGTATGTTTTTGTCAACAGCAAGTTAGTTTGTATAAAGACAGATTTTACAAATCAATCAAGTGTGCATTTCATATTCAATCATTCAGTTTTATTTTTCGACTGTGAGTGTTTTTTTCTTGCTTTGCGAAAAGCTATTGCAGTGATTTTAGGACAACCGCATAATACTATCTTATTTTATATTCTAACAGTTATTGCCGTCCAATTCGATATTCGTCCTTTTAACCATTTTCGCCCTGTAAATTATGAATCATTGTCAGTTTGTACTTAACAATAAATAGGCAACGGTACTTGAGAACTCTAAAACCCATAGCTTGCTTATTTCCTACTCTCACAAAGCGAGAACGAAAATTCTTTTTTGTTCTGCCTCATCCTAAAAGGCAAAATATCCATTCTCTTTAATGGATGGATGATGGGTATGAAAGGAAAGAAAAGTCAGAACGATTCTTGACGAATTATTGATGAAAGCGTAATGAATCTTGGAGGGTTGGTGGCGGCTAACTCAGCCGCCATCATCCCATAAACACTCGAGAAACAAAATGTGACCCTCGCTATCACATCTCTTATCCACTCGGGATCGCCTGGGAAAGCGAATTCAAATTCAATAGCCCGACTTCAAGGGAGAGAGAGAAAATCGGAGAGGAAACGGAAGGAGAAAAAAAGGTCTTTTTGGTGAGTTAGGAATCGACTTTTCCTCATGGCTTCCCGCTGTAGTAGATTGGAGAGGGGCTTTCTACCACTTACCCCGATCAATACAACACTAAAACACCTCATTAATAATTACCACACACTATAAAGCATGCGCTAGTCCGTGACTTCTCTGCGGTTCTAACGTCGAGTGTCGCTTCGCCAGCAGCTTCGGCACAACCTGCCTCATGCGTGGGTTCCTACCAAGTATCGTTGTATCAAAGACGCACAAAAGCAGGCTCACTTCTCTATTTATGAGATAGAGGAAGAGAGAAAAAGAGAGAGAGAGAGAGAGAGAAGGGGGAGGCCGGGTTCGCTTAAAAGAGTTACCCGTGGGAACAAAACTTGTACATTTGTTTCACGATTGTGTCAAATTGATGACAGGAAAAAAATAAACGATTTAAATGGATTGCAACGCATACAAACACGGAACGATTGGAAAACAACAACAGAATAATTCATAAACATGTACAAAGACATGGCTAGGAAGGTTTACATCAAATGTTATACTCGGTCCAGCATGGGAATGGTGCAGATTGATTACTATTCCCCATTGGTACTGTTAACAAACCTTCATACAAGAATGTAATGGAAGGAGATAGAATAATATGATAGAGGATAAGAGCGAACAGAGAGAGAGGAGAGATAGAGGGGGGATGAAATCTGAGTATAAGCATATAAGACACCAAAAGACAGAGGAAAAGAGGCTTCAAAGAAAAGACAAGAACAATTTCTTAAAGCTGTGGAGGAAATAGTCGACAGAGTCCAGCCGAGCTCAAATCTGATTACAACTGTGTGCTGAGTACTTCTTTTACCAAATTACTTTCCCCTTCTTTTTAGCGCGCAGAAAGGGCGAAGAAAAATAATGGTATCAAATTTAATTTTCCCCGATGACAATAAAAGATCAAGCCGCGACAAACTCCATTATAGTCCCTGCCTTTGACACTGTCAGTATACTGTTTCAGATTTGATCATGTCAATGCTATTATGTGCCGATATTTAACACCGCTTATTGCATTTGGTTAAACTGCGCTAAAATGGCATGATCGAGCTGACGAGTGCTAAAAACCGATCGCCCAATCGGCGACCGCTAATTGGTTTATGAAGAATGGAATAGGAAGAGAGATGGGGAGGGAGAGTATGAAGAGTTCGAGGAGTGTATACGAAGAAAAAGAAAGTCAATGATTTTAGCCAGAAATCATAGAGGGTATAGAAATTAGAGAAAGAGGGAGAGGGATGGCACAAAATTTAAAAATTAAAACTAAAAAGGGGGGAAGGAGAAGGAGAGAAAAGAGAAAAACACATGAATTCATAGGAGACGGACAGAGAGAGGAGTGGATAATAACTTAGCCTAATCGAAAGTTTTGAGAATGACCATCCCGGGTTTGTTCATGTGTTCAAGACAATAAGATTATTAAGCACACTGATATTTATAGAGATGAGCCCTGAACATCACATGCCTCGTGATCCTTTCTTTGGCAGAAACCGGAGGGTACGTTACTCGGATACAGGAGGAATGAAAATGATATCTAAAGTATGACAAATAGTGAATACACACACACACACACACACACAACACACCGACGTACCCCCCCCCCCCCCCACACGCATACATATATATATATAATTATTATATATATAGATATTTCGTATCCGCAACATTAATTCTAATATCGCGATAGGCTTTGGACGGTCTAGGAAAACTGCTAAAGAGAAGGCTGGAAAGATTGGCTTGTATGTGAACAGCACAACGGAAGACAGAAGGGGTGAGTGTGTGTGCGGAGTTGCCTGTGTGAGAATGTGTGTGTGGGCGCGTGTGCGTGTGTGTGAGGGTGTGCGTGTGTGTGGATGGGTAAGTGGATGTGAACGCGATAGATAAAGAGAAAGAAAGAGAGAGAGAGAGAGATGCCTTCTGATGTGCACCCTTGAAATAATACTAATGGTACTAATGAAGGATATTGTCGCATAGTTAAGGGTGTTTTTTAGACCCCCCCCCCTCCAAGTTAAAAAGTTTCTCGTCTTTACATTTGTTTTTTTCAGTTGTTGTTTTTTGCCATGTATCATGTGTGTCAATGACTTTTATTAGAGAGAAAGAGAGAGAGAGTAAATAAATGCGAAAGAAAATGAGAAAAACATTGCGAGGAAAACAAAAGAGAAAGCGAAAGAGAGAGAGAGAGAGAGAGAGAGAAGAGGGGGAGTTAAAAGTTCGAGGACCGAAACAAATAGGGACACCAGATTGTTTTTGTGTGTGATATAACCATGACGAGGTAACATATGAAAAAAGCACTACAAAAGATGCAAAAAGGGAAAAAAATGTTGAAAACAATATTTCCAGGCAAAATTGATTTAATGCCAACTATGTTTGTTCTGTTGAGATTTTAATCGACAGAAATTGCTTCAAGTGGACAATTCACTAAGTAATAACTTTAAGTGAATTTGCTGGTGGTCTAATTCTTATTCCCTTTTCCCCCACGAAATAAGCTAGACAATACTGATTTTACTTGAAAGACTGGGAGAGGAAAATGCCTGGAAGGGTAAATAGAAATTTTCTGCTGGCATACCTTGTAGTGGTTCAGGTAAGCTCGCTCGTTCAACTCGAGTTTTGAGGGAGACCGTCTTGAAGTTGTGCTTAATTCAATCGCACCGATTGATCCGGTCTCTAGGCATGTATAATTTGCCTCGCTCAGATCACTTTCCTTCAACAGTGTGCTGTGAAAAAAGAGACCATTCCTTGTCCAGAATTATTCTATAATCTAATCAAACCAACCTCACCGACTGAAAGGGAATTTTGCCTCTACTTTTCCACCGCTTAAACTTCCTTTTCTTCGTTTTTCTTCTTCGTTTTATTCTTTTAATTTTCCCTCCTCCCTTTTCTAGCACTGTTCGCTGCCAGCCAATCCGCCGGTCTCGAGCGCAAAAAACCTATCGGCGAGCCAAACGTGTGAGAAATAATGTAATAAACGTTTAGTAAGTAGGTTTATAATGCGAGTCGTGATGCGCTCAGGCGGTCCATCTCACTTCCCATCGCGCAATTGGAGAGATGCCCATTTTCCCGCCCTTTTCTGTTGCTAGCCATTTCGTCCGTCTGATTCAATCAAGCACCGATAATAACGCAATGTAGTTATGACATTATCTCTCCGGGATTGGAAGGCTGTATTGTAGGGGATTTCTTTTATTTCTTCTCATTTTCTTACAAAGGACTTTGGCGGACCCAAGGCATTCTCTTTCAAATTAAGGATATAATTTTGATGAAGCATCGGTGGTTCTCTCGGGTTTTTGATCGTCATTCGCATCGGTACAATCCGATTCCTCTACCCACGTGACGACCGGTGGTTTAGACGTTTGTGTTCTCTCTCTCTCTCTCTCTCTCTCTCTGTTTCCCTCTGTCTGTCTCTCTGTATAATAAATTCTTTTTTTCCCCTCCTCCTTTATTTATCTCACTCACTTATCTATTTTTTATTTCCCATTTTTCATAATAAGTGAGTTTATAATGCCCTCCTTTTAATTGTAACGATTTCTTTTCCGCAATTTTTTAAAATAAATCAACAACCCAAAACTGTCTATCCTCTAGATTGTCATTTATGACGTCAATAACTCAAGATTTAGGGAGACAAAAAAAAAAGAAGAAGAAGAGCATACTGGTACTGAACAAAATCGATGTAAACTTGCTGAAGAGAAAACTATTAGTTGAAAAAACGGAATTTTGATTCACCGCCAACGCATATTCCCTCACAATAACTAAAGGAGTTATCAAAAACAATTAAAACGGAAATATAACATGTTGATACTTACATAAAGAAGAAAAAAAAATCTGCATAAAGGTTCCACATAAAAAACGTTCAATAGGTCAACAGGTATTAACAAAAAAATGGTAGTTAGAGAGTTAATGTTTGGTTTGGATGGAAGACTGTCTGGGTTAATGTATTTACCTGTCTTTCATAAGAAGAAAATAGTATGCGAACAATTACTAAACAAGGAAAGACATAAAGGATCCTCACATGTTCACAGGTATGAAAACTATACTACTGGTAGTCTGAGGGTTAATGTTTGGTTTGGATGAAAGGCAGTCTGGGTTAATGTGTTTACTTTCTTGTGGCTATCTGCTTGCATAGCAATATTATCGGGAATCAAACACCATTTAAGATCAAGAATGACAAATTTGAAAAGCGCTCACTAAGACCATGAGAGGGGTAATGGAGCTGCGTCTATAAACCACCGCCACAGCAGCCAAAAATCGATGAAATGGTAGGAGAAATTTTGGAAAGCATATCTTCGAAGTTTTTGTGATGCGGTTTAGTGGCGTAAGAGTGTTGCTGATGGGAAGGGGTTTGAGGCTAAGTATGATGTGAAGGTCATGCATGTAATGCTTGAGGTGAAAAATTGAGACGCTTCAGATTGAATTGGGGGCAGGGGAGGGTGGCAGCGCTTGCATTTCCATTAAAACGCGATGCATTCTAACTTGCAGTAATAACAATGGTAAAGAATGACGACTATAGGATAACCTTGAATCTTTCGGAAAAAAAATATTTCGATTATGAAATTACATGATGCTTATTGAAAAAAGTTTTATAGCATACACTCTCGGTGGATACATTCAAAATAGTTTTGGTTAGGACACCAAGTGACAACATTAATGTAAGAGTCGTTGTCTTAAAATTCGCCAACGTTTTTCTCGTACATATCGTCACCCCATAATAATACTTCAGTCTACTAGCATGTATAAAGCATAGTCTTATCAATTATTTGGTAAGGGGTGGTTCGTATAAGGGATTTTTTAACTTACCGCACACTATACGATCGGTCTGCAATCCGATTTCGGAAGAAAATGTAACATCATTTGATATAGATTTGATTGAGGTTCTTAAAAGTCTGATAAATAGTAAAATCGAAAATACGGCCTATTGCAAGGCCAATAGGCTCCGAGTCGTAGTGACGTCAGAGCAGTCCTACGATTGTCTACGATTTGAAACTGATTTGGCCCTTATTCCGGGTATAAGGCTGACAACGCCCCAAAACCATATGATTAGTATTCTTATTAATGTTCAGAGCATGAATCAGGTAGATATTATTTGTATAAAAGCCCATAACTAATGCTACTGCGATTTATTTCCAAAATCGGATGGCAGTCGATCGTATAATGTGCGGTGGGCATTGAGTGGAGATTGTGAGCTAACTATTCATCATATACCATGTGACTGACAATGCCTGTAACGATTTAGCATAATAATTGTTCTTCAGATGCTAGTATTTTTAATATAAAAAACATTTTATGACTTGGACCAAGCAGTTTCTTCTACAGGTTTTCATTAGCCCTATTTAGAGAACGACAATGTTTCTCTAGCAGCTGTGTCACTCTTTTGTCGATGGTTCCCAACCCTTATAAGATAATGATGATAATAGAGTACTAAAAGTATTCCTACATTTGGTACGTAATCAACCATTCAGAACAACCTATCGATAGTTTAATTAAAAATTAAATCGCACAGCATTTGCTAAATACAACATTTGCCTTAAAGGGGAATAATACGTCCACCCCTGCACGTCTCGTCGCTACGCCACCTCTGAGGAACGCTAACAAACATGAGTGACTGGTATAAATTTCCCAAGGAAAGGCCATTAGAATGTTTACATACATGTATTGTTACCATTGATCCCATGCTTCTATCATTGAGATCCGCTCTGACTTCAAGTGACATGTTTACTTTCCCATTTCAACGAGCCTCCGTCCTCCGGAATTATAGGAATTCATTAAACATTTATAATCAATAAATAGTGGAGTGAAAACAGTTCAAACATCGAAAACTCAACCGTATTTACAAGGTTATTTTAGATATTAAAGGGCAATCCAACCTTTGTAATAATATGATTTTTGTGAAAGCAGAAAAATAAGAAAAACATGATGGTGAAAGTTTGAATGAAATCGGACAAGGACTAAGAAAGTTATGGATATTTGAAAAATTAGATCACTACTTCTATGCGAATTTCAAATTGGCAATTTGGTGAGTCGATTGTGACATTTTGTGGACAACTCTCCCATTTGTCGTACACAAAAATATCATTAATTTACGGTTTTCTTCGAGGCGCTTTTACTCTCATTGCAGTACTCAAAATGAGTTGGAGATAGCATATTGTTACAGGTCCTCATGAAAGAAACAGATCCGACTGAGTAATACATTTTGGAAAAAAAGTGACATTTTAGTACTTTTGTGTGTTGAAGCGAATGGGGGAGTTGTCCACAGCTACATCACAGTGACATTACCTATTCGGCCAATTTGAAATTCCCATATGTATAGTGATTACAACTTTCAAAAATTCGTAACTTTCTTGTTTGCTGGTCCAATTTCATTCAAACTTTCGCCAATCTGCTTCTTTGATTTTTCCTCTTTCTTTCAAAGCAACTTGCTATTTTGTTGGATTACCCTTTAAGTATTTCACATAAAAGGTGTTTAGAGCCCACTGCACACTATACGATCGGTCTACCATCCCATTTTGAAAGAAAAGGTTATAGCAATAGATAAAAACAGTTCAACACATAAAATATGTTTTATTGAAGTTTTGAACAGATAGTAAAATCGAAATTACGGCCTTTTACGAGCCTTCTAGTCGGAGGAAAGGCCAGAGCAGTCCTGCGATTGTCTACGATTTGAAACTGGTTTGGCCCTTATTCCGGATATGTTGAGTATTCATATTGTTCAGAACCTGAATCAGGTAGCTTTCACTTTATTGCGATTTATTTCCAAAATCGGATCGTAGACAGATCGTATAGTGTGCGGTGGGCTTAATGCGAGAAAAGCGCAAAGTAAAAATGTTGGGTTTATGGCCTTTCTATCCAATGATGAAGCCTGGGTAAAGCCATTGGGAGGCAATGATATCATTGGAGAGAGTGGGGGGGGGGGGGGGGGGGGAGGTATCGGACTTAATGCATGGATGAAATGCAAAAGAGAATAATGGCATTGGGTATGGGGATATGGGAGGGGTTCGTTTATAGTCACCGTCTTTTCACGCTGCCTCCCCTTCCTTTCTTTCCCTCCTTTTCTCTCTTTTTCGACATTAAATTCGGCGGAGTCATGTGCCCCCGTGCCCCCCCCCCCTCGTGGCTAAACCAATGTTCCTATAAAACGAACTCGATCTAAATCATAGTCACGTCTTCGTCTTATACAAAGGTCAACCCAAGACGTTGATAACCGGGTTTCTGTGGCAAAAAGATTGCGATCAAACGCAATAAATTTGAATAAATAAATAAATGAAACGCAACTCGACTTTCAGCCAATTAGAATTGCGTGTTCAGACTCAATTTTGATTACTGGAGCTGCATTTATAAATGTAATTTTCATGCAAGACGACCTGGGCCCCGTATCACCACTGTTTAGAGTCATTTGCAAAATGCAGTGACCAATCAGGATCACCTTTGCATGCACATATTGTTCAAAATGCTTACCATTAACCAATCAGAATCGTTTTTCACAGTTTTTTTTGCAGTTGATTGCAACCCTTTTGTTACGGGACCCTGATCTGATATTGATAACTAAAAAATTGTTGTAGTCACAAAGAAGATGATAAGTTGATGATGGATTTTTAAAAATATTTAATGGTTTTCATGATATTTTGATTAAAACATAAATGAAGCGAAAAAAAAGTAAAGGCGAGAATATAAGTGAAGGAGAACTGTAACCATATCTTTTAAGTGGAAGTTAGCAATCAGTTTGATAGCATTGAATTAATTGATAATATTACTATTGATCTATCAAAAATTGAGAGCAATAACAAATATGATCGATGAGGGCGGGCTTTAAGCAGTTTAGCAAAAAAAAGTCAAACATGTCAAATGGAACCATGGGAATTGCTGGGAGTTTTTTATTGTTTTGTTTTGTTTTGTTTTTGTTTTTGTTTGTTTTGGGTTTTTTAATAAATCGTAAAAAAAATTGTGGAAGGGTGAATGCAGGGAGGGGAATCATCGAAAAAAATATTTGATGAGTAAAATTAAAATGGTCGTTAATATTCTAAAGAGCGTATCATACAGCGACTATGTAAATTTTGTTTAAGAGGTGAGAGGGTTGATTTGTGGGGTCCGTCTTTGAGGATATTGTTTCCTGATAGTCAAATTTCCTTCATTTTTCGATTTCTCTGGATTGTTTGAAAAGTTAGAAACCGACCGAGTGGCTCATTCCTTTTCAGCCCGACTTTGGAAAGTTATCCCTTCTTCAATGCGTCCCATGATTTTTGTTAGCTGTTTCTGCTCCCTTGCCTGTTCTACGATCAGAAAAAATAAGAGATAATTTACACTTATAAAGCCATCTAAGTCATTCGAAGAAGAAAATTGTCTTCACATTACAGACAATCCCATAATGGTATACCTGCTTTCCTTAGGAACTGAAATAAAACGGCAGGGTGTGTTTTACAAGCAAACAATTTCCAGTGTTTTGTGTCTTTCGTTACTCAACTCTCGCAACTTTAAAGCACGAGAGCGGATCCGAAGTTTTAATCGTTAGCTTGGTCTTATAGACTTCATTGTTTGAAACTCTTTCCCAACCTGATTCTATAAATTCCCTGAAACATCGATCAAATATGTAGGGCAGGACTTGAGAACATATATAGCTGGAGAATAAAGGACTGGGAAAAACAATTCCAATATGCAGTAAATAAAAGTTTCGGCTTTCAGTATGCGAGGCGAATTGCCACATTTGCATTAACATGAATATTCAATTGGTCATTATAGTGAAATCAGAGAGGCTAAGCTGACTATGTGGGGATAACAAAATACGTTAGGCTAGTTAGATGGGAATTCGCTTGAAATTGGGAGTAAAGAAAAAACCGAGCTATCTCCCTCGCGGACATGTATAGTGGTAGAAATGGAAGAAGAAGAAAAGGTTTTTTTTTTTACTTCTGTGGATTCGGTTTGAGGAAAGAGGACAAGAAACCGGGAAGTCAGGAAGAAATTAGAGGCCAATTTCGGATTCAGTCGATTTATCACCCACGGTGCGCTGCATCTTCATCTGCTTAAAGTTGACTGCGGATTAGGTAATTGGTTGAAACGTAATCAATGCGTGCTATGCTAATTTGACCGTCTGCCTGATTGTTTTTCCCCTGCATCTTTTTTCCCCATCTATTCCTTTCTGTCTTCTTTAATTCCATTTTCTCACTTTTTTGCGACGGATTTCTCCCTCAAGTCTTTCTGTATGAATTAAAGAGTGCATCTCGTCAGGAGTCTACCTTCTAGAGTAATTTGAACCCGCATTTCCAATTCAGCGCGTATCGAGTTTGGCCGCTAATCAAATAAAGCGCAACGCGAATGAGGCGGATGATCGATCAAGAGAATTGCATGGGGCGATTTGGAATCGTTCTAGCACAATTAATCTATCGATTGAATGATTTGCACTGCGCGGGAGTTAACAGGTTGACATCCGACGGCGTACACAAGTGCTAAAACAGCGCGTGTCATTAACGTCTTTATGGCAGACGACTGTGACGAATGCCAGAAAGTGATGAATCCCAAATCCACAATGACGGTGATATTTGCTGCATTTGTTTGGTTTGTTGTTATATTTCTTTGTTTTTGTTTTGTTTTGTTTTTCTTTTTAGGGTGTGTTTTTTTTCTTCTTCTTTTTCCTTTCTTTCAAATTTATACATTATTTTTGTTCTGCCTTGCAGTCCTTCGTCTGATTACTTGTATCTTCAACACAAACCACCTGCCCCAGCAAATGTATTTTTTTTTAAATTAGGAAAATCAGGCCACAAGATGCTGCATGGGAAGGAATACTAGGCATGCTATGTATATAATGTAATAATAATAATAGCTGTTTCTTATATATAATAGCGCTGTACCAGTTACAATGTAACCGACCAAAGCGCTTACAGCATTATTACCCCGGTAACTGGATTCGGTTGCGATTCTGCACATTACAGTGCAAATTCTCCACTCCTCTGGGGAGCATTCCAGCCAGTCGCCTGTTTCCAAGCGCGCACATGCTAATCCAACCACAGTGACTTCTGCATCCTACGGGCTACACATTTAACACATGGGTGAAGAGGAGCAATGTAGATGAAATGCCTTGCTCAAGGGAATAAAGGCCGTGCCGGGGTTCGAACCCACGACCTTTGCATTTCCAGTCAAGCCTTGCTGTCAGCAGGTCAGTGATATGGAATTTTCTTGGAAATACTCGAGTGTGTGTGTGTGTATATAATTGTGAGAAAAGAAAATGAGAGAAAAATATATATTATGTGTGGATGTGTGTGTGTGTGTGTGTGTGTGTGGGCGCGTTTAGCCGTATGTCCGAGGACATTTTCGGAGAGAGAAAAATACAAAACATGAGAACAATGGTCCTCGGAAGCCGGACAATAGTTCTCGAACGTCGAACAATGAATTTGGGCTTTATTCCGTCGACTGTCCAAGGACGGAGGAACAATAGAGGAACAATACTTGTCCTCGGAAATAAAGTCATACAAGACGGTTTGAGGGTGTGTGTGTGTGTGTGTGTGTTTATATGTGTTTTAGGGCTATTGTACCAGGTTACGAATACCTATTCCTTTCAATAATTTTCCACAAACGTTTATCTTTTTTTCTTTTAAAACCTGTAGAGATTAGTGTTTATTACATTCTAAGCAAGACTTATAAACAGTACTTTCGCAAAGATTTTTAAATGATACACGTTGCATTTTAAAGGAAATTAATTTTAAATACAAATAGCAGAAGTGTAGACTTTGCTTTAAAAAAGTATAATGGCACATTATTAACCATAATTGTTCAGATACTTTCAACCATACCCTTGTCTTTGGGCTGATCGACGCAGAGATTTTCTCATTTTGGTAAGCTTATTTTAGGCTTCCATATTTACACCCAATGAAAAATTTTAAAATCCTTGCCCATTTTGAAATTGAATAATGCAACATAATTGCAGTCATTTGTTATGGCTAAATGTTTCACTTGTATTCTCGAAAAACAAGAACAAAGGAAATACATGATCTCAGTTTTCTTTGTTGCCACTCTGCATCGTTCAAAACAAACTCAAATTCGTGTTGAATATGCATGATACGAATATTAACTTGCAGTATATTTATGTCTTTTGTTCAAATTTTCCCGCCTTGTGATGTTCCAATTTAACATTAAAATGTTCAAGGGCATCTCATTAACATAAATTTTCAGCCCCGTTTAATACGGTAAAACGTTAGCTTGAAAAAAATATCCAGAAATGATAAATTGCAAGAAACGAATTAAAAGAAATGAACGTTGAGAAGCATTACGGGAAACAAATATGCGTGGTTAATAATAACTTCCTGCCGCATATTATGTTAACCATTCGTCTTTATGCTAAAAGAAACACTAATCACAATACACTTCATGTGTACCTTTGTCTATTTCTCTTCATTATTTTGGTCATTAACTGTGAGAGGTATACTTTTTTACATACAAAAATATCAGTTCACTTCAACATTATTTGTAGGACGAATAAGCTTATAACAACATAAAGATTAGTAGGCAGGCTTTCACCCACTCCTGTGGACTTTCTCAAGTCAATTAATCATTAAGTCTTATTGAGGGGTTAGGCGTTGGAGTGGATAGAGAACTATCTAAAGGAAAGAAATCAATATGTTGTTTACAATGATGAAACTTCATTTGAAAAAGAACTTATTTGTGGGGTACCCCAAGGGTCCAAATATTGGGGCCCCTGTTATTCCTTTTATATATATAACTGATTAACCTAATGCTTGCTCAATATTATCATACATCCTTTTTGCAGATGATGCAAATGTTTTTTTGAGTGAGAAGAAACTAGATATTCTTGTCCATAATATGAATAAGGAAATTCAACAGGTAAATACATAGTATAAAGTGAATGGTTTAAGGGTTAACATTGAGAAGACAAATTTTCTTCATTTTGCTCCATTGAATAAAATATGATAAAAGTTTGCTTACTCTTAAGTTTACTGATTCATTAGTTATCATGGCCTTTACATATTAATGACATTGAATTGAAAATCTCTGGAGTTACTGGAATTATGTCAAAGTTGAATTTGTATTACCTTCAAAGGTACTCCTTCTACATTATAATTCGTTAATTTTGCCTCACTTACAATATTGAAATATGATATGGATAAGTGCCCCGAATACATTGTTAAATCGATTGCATTTGTTGCAAAAGCGCGTGATAGGCATAGTTGCCAAATCACATTATTTAGCCCATACCAACAATCTATTTAAACAATATAGGGTATTAACTGTATATGAACTGAGTAAGTTACAACTGGGTGAATTTATGTATAAATCTGAGAAGGGACTGCTTCGAAACTCGCTCCAAAACTGGTATAGGTGTAACAGTGATGTTCATTATTATAACACTCGAAACTCCAAGAAATTATATAGTATTTATTACAGGACCGCTACTGGTCAGAGAAGTGTAAGTATCAGGGTTACCTTACATGGTCTGCTTTAGAGGACAACATTAAACAATTTAAATCATTACGACAATTTAAGCTAAACTACAAAAATATCTCATTAACTCCAAGTAAACTATCAGGTTTTTAAAATTTTTATCTCAATACATATATAAGTTCCAAACCACTATTATTGTTTTCTGTTCTGTTCTGTTTTGTTTTTCTTTATCAGGCCATATAAAAAATACCCAATGTGAAGATGTGATTCACAATGTTAAAACGCTCGAATTTAACAGTGTAAAGATGATTTCACACTGTGTTTCACACTGTGGGACACTGTGTTCTTTCCGGCAGGGATGATCGATAATACGAATGACAAACTGATCGTTCGTGTAACAACAAGGGGAACAGGGAAAAATGCTCAGTATGATAATTGATTTTTCGATTTTAATTTTATAAATATTATAAAGTTATATCATTTTTTTTCTTCAATAAAGTATGTATTCATTATTCATTATATGTATATTATGTCAAATTATCGTTTTATTCTGTATAGGCATATTGCAAACGAAAACTGCATACTTTTCTTATAAAGAGTAAATGAAAGGCTAGTAGTATTTACAGTCTCCACTATCTTTTAATAGGCGGATGTGATTTTTGGTCCCTTCTCAAAAAGGATGTGATAATACACCGCTTTTTTACACTCACACACGCATGCACGCGCACGTTGAACAAGCATTAAACAAAAATGAAGTCACTAGCCCTCCCCCCCCCCCAAAAAAAAAATAAAAAAATATATATATATAAAAAATAGCTGAATGAGTATAACTAATTGTGAATTGGACAGGATTTTAAAGGATAGCAATTTTATAGAGGGGTCAGGCTCGACTAGCACATGTGTTATTCTTTGGTCACATCAACCAGTTTTTATCAAATATTTCGATTTCGTAACATTTCTTTAAAATTTCAAATTCAAATTCGTATTTATTTCATTTCCAAAAGAAAGAAAAAACAATGGCATTACAGATATTACTACAGAAAATATAAAAAATATATGTACAAATTCATTTTTTCTTGATAAGTGTACAAATACACTGTACATATAAATAAATTATTATAATGAATTATTAATAGAAATTCTTGATTTCTGAGGAAATATGGGGGATCCACTAAAAAGCATTGCTTGTAATTTGTGGATTCCCCCAGAGAAAATAAAATTGTTTCAAATTGTGCCTACGAAGACTTGAAAAACACAAAGCAGTGTTACAGAACAACAAACAAACACGAAACGACAAGGAAAAGGAAAACAGATAAAAGAGAGAAAAAAAAGCAGTACAAATCATGACCGAAAAAGGAGGTACATGTAGTTATATTGGTGATTCTGGCAAGTTAAGATCATAAGATCAAATAAAAATTAAATTAACTGAGCAGATGATGAAGACCTATTAAATGGAAAAAAGAAAATACCAGCTATTTACAGGTTATTATTGTATATTACTATAAGATTTGAGCAATTTTTTTTAAGTTTTTTTCTTAAAAGAATTTAGGGATGGACTACTTTTAATATCTTCACTTAAAATTTTCTAAAATCTAGGACCATCATACATAAATGTCTTCTTCGCTAATAAAGTTCTAAAGAGTGGTAGGTGAAACTCATCAGACCGTCTAGTTGGGTAATCGTGAAATGACCGATTTGGGGGGAGCATGGCATCAAATATATGTGGAAGGGTCTTTCTACTGTAGTTATACATAAATTGTCCCAAATGAAATAGATACAGTTCATTTATTTTTAATAGTTTGCTATCAACAAATTAAGGGTCTGTGTGTGAGAGAATAGCAGAATTGCACTGAGATAATACGGAAAGACTTCTTTTGTAATAAAAGTAGTCCATCTAATACAGTTTGTTGGGTATTGACCCAAGCAAGTGTCCCATAATTCAGATAAAAAAAGTAAAATTAAAGATGAAAAAAGCATCAATAGGGATGTTGTCCGAAAATGAAATTTAAGTTTGTTTATTATGCAAATATTCCGTGAAATAATCTTACACGTATTATCTATATGGTATTTCCACGAAAGTTTTTCAAAGTTTTCAACAGTTATGCCTAGACATTTAATGAATGAGACAACTTGGGGTATCATCAACCACAATACCCATTGGCAGTGTGTCTATAGAATTAATAAATAACATATATTTGGTTTGGGGAAGTTGAGGGAAAGTTTATTGGCTCTTATCCATTGGTTGACTTTTTCAAGCTCAGAGTTTACAACATTGACTAAAGTATTTGGATTCTTGTGGGAATAAAATAGATTAGAATCGTCTGCAAAAAGTATAAAGGAAAGGACATCGGATACCAAAAGTCATTTATATAAATAAGTTCATTGCTTGTTTTAAATATTTCCAAGTGTTTTGAATATCATTCGTATATAAAGTTAACTGGTTCGTAAAGTATCTTTTCTTTGCTAATCGTATTGTTTTAGTTAAAATAGATTTATATCTGGTGTATCTAGCCTTTGCTTGTTCAGTGCCTTTCACTTTGAATTTATAGTATAAGTTGTTTTTTCTGTTAATAGAACGTAAATGTGATTTAGAAATCCATGGAAGTCTCAGTGATTTTTGTAGGTAGTTCGTTTGTCTTTAACTTTAGGAATGTGAATATCTAATTGATTATGAACTATGTTAAGGAACTTATTGAAAGATAAATTTACATCATTAGTATTATAAACACACGACCAGTCAGAAGAGTCTAAAGAAGCTCCAAGACTGGCAATGTTTTCATTGGTAGGTCTCCGTCTTGATGGTCTGTGGGGATTGTTTAATGAGTGCTTTACACATTGGAAAGACATTGTAAAGACATATTTTTAACACATGTTGTTATTGTTGTTGGTGAGTAAAATCAATCAATGAATTATTCAATCAACCAATCATTCAATCAATTAATCATGATCAGTCAGTAATGCCTTGCTAAAGTGCAAAAAAAGTGATTCAGACAGTGCTATGGTCTAGACATCTCACTGCGTCCCATAAATCAGCCGTGAGGCCGATTGGCGAATAAAATTGAAAAAGAAATACCCCTTCATTATCTTTCCATGTGATTGATACTAATATGTTAGATATGTTATAGAATTGTCGGGATTGTTTATGTTATTGTCTACGAAACTTTGGTGATTTGTGAGGAAATGTATTTAATTTTGCATCAATATACTGAAACGATTACTAAACTTCGGGGTAGATTAACATGAAATAGGAGAACGGATAGTAAAAAGTACGTTAAAAATCTTGTACAAAAGTGTGACAAGAGACGTAGAAAATGGATGAACACGTGCAATGTACATTTTTTATGGCTTGAATTCTCCACGAGCTTTATAGACAGTTTTCTGGAACTTCCAGTAGAAGATATTACCATATCAATATTTCATAGGATAATGATTCATGCATACCATTTTGTTACCTTTGTTGATTTGATGTATATGGAGTTTAATTTCCCTCTAAGTGCTTTATTATGCAAACTCAAAATCAAAAGAAATATGTGATGAAGTTTAAACCATCAACCAATGTGGTAATGTCTGAAATTATTCATTCTTCAATATTATATGTGTCTTTTGACCTAGCAGGTAGTCATCAGGGGTTTTTTTCATTTATTTTTATTTTTTTCATCATTACTTCAGAATGATTTCGAAACAAATCGACTTATCAAAACACGAAAACATCGATCCAGGCCATGAGCACGTGTCGGTTTCCAAACGGTACAAGGAAACGAATTTGTGGTTTATTTTCTTAATATCCACCATTGTCATGCCTGGTCGCCACGCTATTGTTATAATGTGCGGCTGCCGAAAAATGACAGCAAAGCACCATGAAAATGGAGGCTGCAGTCGTGAGAAAATCCTCCCCAAATCGGGATTACACAGCTTGTGTTTTCGTAGATCATTTCCATTTTGCTCGTTCTTATTTTTCTCCTGATCTGTTATTTGATGGGGTTTTGTGGGCAACAAAGGAAGTTGTATCTAAAGTGAGTCTTGGTCTTTCTCTAATGATCTGCATCAGCTTATGCCTCGGTGATTTAGCAAACTGAAAAGCTCACCGCAGGCTTCATCAAGCTCCTATTGAGGTGTAACCGAGATACAGGGTCAAATGGGGCATATCGTGTATGATTGGGAAAATAAAAGAGGATAAAAGAACGCAAGGTTGGACACCTTCTTCAATGAACGAAGTGCGAAGAACATGGGTTGACAGTGAATGTCTATCGCTCACGTTGCCCCCGACTCGCCGTCTCCGGTGGCACGAATTTTCCTCCTTCTTTACGCGCCAAGCTGCTTTCACCGAGACCTTGGTCTATCGCGCTAGGCCAGTCTGGGTTGGACCTACTGGCGTGGGAACCGTTTGTCGTGTCTGTCTCATCCTGGGTCCTCGCAAACAAACCATGGCAACAGTCGATGAAGAATAGGGCGCAAAATCCAGATTCTGGGATAGCGACCGGCTAAACTGCCTATTATTAACCGTTATTTTCCTAAGTTTAAGGCCATGGGTTTGTACAGTGACGCCTGGGCTCGTAAGCTGACGGGTTTCACACTCTGGCAAGGTCGGACTCGTCAATATGACAGCCAATCTCCACGCCCTGCCTTGTTTTCTTTACAATCAAAACAGACATACCAATTCGAAAAGTCTCATTGGCAACCAGTGGCGTAGCTACATGGGGCACTGCATTAAGTGCCCAGAAATACATTAAAAAAAGAAAGTAAAAAGGAACAACACAGCCAAAAAAAAAAAAAAAAAAAGGGTAAAGGCAATGTAAAATTAAGGTTTCCGACCCACTCCCGCCTCCCCCCTCATCATTGACCTAGTTAATTTTCATTATTATTCTCCAAATATTGAGCATACGTGCATCCCCCCCCCCCCCCCAGTCTGGGCGCACGCTACGCCAATTTGATAACGAACTCCATTCTACCGCCAACAATAATAATCTCTGAAATGTTTCTTCCAAATTAAGAGAGAGGTGGATTCCTATGGGCAATTCATGATTACAGAACATTCAGTTAACTGTTATTATTTCAGGAGTGCAAATAGTGATAAATTCTGTCAGAATCACGGATCTGATACATTTCATCTATTATCATCCTAAACTCCAATCAATGGTGTAATATGAAATGTAATTTTGAATACCCATCGGGTGTAAAACGACAAAGCTTTTTCATTGACCCTATTGTATGTAAAGAGAAAATGTAACTCTGAAAACAAAGCCGAGCGTAAGACCACAAAGCCTTTTCATCGATCTTATTGTAGTTAGAGAGGAAAGAAGTATATGCAAACGAAAGAAAAATAATAAAGTAACATTATAAAACTGTTGTTCTAATTCAAACAATGTAAAATGAATTGAAATGTGAACCAGACACGGAAAAATATACTTATTGTGATATTCAGCAACTGGACTTGAAAAGAATCAATTTTCAGTACGCCTTGTGTCAATTTTGAAACTAACAAAAAGTATATGAAAATAGTAGGCTTCATACCCTTTTTGTACTTCAACAGATCAAAGAAATACATGCCCTTAAACATTTGATTCTTCATAGTAGGCGAAACGGTTAAGGTGGAAAGATCTATTTGATATAAATATAAAAATAAATTATTTCACTATCTGAATTGACATAATGTAATGATGCATCTTTTAAAACTTATATACAAATTTTTATTTTGCAGTAATCAAGTACGGCTTTTTTCCAATTTCTAATTCAATATTTATCAATTATTACTGTAAGTCACTTGAAAGAGGACAGGAAATCCCAAGCTAATATTCATATTGTAAGCTGAGATTAAAGTAACTTTATTTTTTTTTAATTAAAACTTAGCCTTGAATTTGCTTAACGCTCTATACATAATTTCCTTTTAATGTCTAGCACATAATTGTTTCAATTAACCTGTTGGACAAGAAATGAATGAAGTAATGAATATACATGTACATATTTTAAATAATTCAATGGATCATGAATAAAGTGTCATTTTTGCTAAACGAAATAAGACTTCAGATTCAGATTCAGATTTCATTTATTGATCCAGGAAATTAGCCTCCACTGGCGTAAGAAAAACAGTATACATAATAGCAATATACAATATGCATGATAACAATAGACATAATAACAATATCACATTTTAAATGCATACATCATAGAAACATATAAATACTCAAATACAAATAGCGAAAGAAAGAAAGAAATGAAAGAAAGAGGGAAAGTGAAGAAGAAGAGAAAAGGATATGTACCAGAGTGATAATCAGACTACCAAAAATAGAAATACGTACTATACACCCGAAGGAACAAAACATACGGGCTGATAAAAGAGAAAAATAAGGAATCACATTGCACTTAGAAGGAGGTACAGGGAGATAAAGGGGAGAACAAAGGGAAGGAGATGGTAATGGAAGAGAAAAGGGGAAGGTCGAGAGAATGGAAGCAAAAAGAGAAATGGAGGGGTTGAGAGATAGAGGGGGGGGGGGAGGGGGGTAAGAGCCGTAGATAGAGTGCGAGAGAAAGAATGAGAGAGATAGTGACAGAATAGGAGATCTAGCTGAGAGAGAGAGAGAGATACATGTAAAGTGACTGTTAACGCAACGACACAATTTACATACGGCAATACCATAAACAAATTTACATTTATATATTTATTTTAGGACGTAACAGTGAGTCTATTCCCCCCCCCCCTTTGTTCTCCTTTTAAAAAATTTTTTTCAACATTGTAATGCCCTCGGGGGCGGGGGGACTTCGTCATATTCTGGTTTCCTCTCGTTAAAACAAAAATATCAAGTTCCTTGCAGTGGTGCATTATTAGTAACTCCATCATGTAAGTATGTATTATTATTTAGATAACTGTACCAGCAATCATGTACAAAATACAATTTTCTGTTATCCTATGGACTCCGCCAAGTGCATATAGTATACTGTAAGGTAAGATTAGAAGTATCCAATGCGGTCATTACTCAACGATTTAGATTTTCCTTTGAAGTTTTTATTCTTTAAC
Organism: Heliocidaris erythrogramma; assembly: GCA_025617745.1. NCBI lineage: Eukaryota > Metazoa > Echinodermata > Echinoidea > Camarodonta > Echinometridae > Heliocidaris > Heliocidaris erythrogramma. Next base: position 27,796,857 of record CM046872.1, on the reverse strand, counting down.
CCAGTCCCCACACCTGAGTAAATCGTTTAAGGTGAGGAGTTAAAATCCTGAAAAGAGGTTAAGGCGGGTCAGTGCTCTATAAATGGAAGGGAAAGCCATGTGTGAGGGGGATCTCGTTACCCTCCCTACCAAAAGATAACATGGGATGGGGGCATAAAGACCAGAGACATAGAAGAAGTACTTTATCAAATTACGCCCTCCACAATATTGAAAAGAATCATTTAAAGCTTCCCACTCTTCTAAAGCCATTACTGGTATATCGATGGAGATTGACAGGTATGCTAGTAGCTAACCCCTATTTACCCGCTTAATTGCAATTTAAAGCTCGGTGTTGTCGATGTAGGAAGGGGTAAACATTGGGCCTGAATGGGGGTACTTTCTCCCCTCCTCAATGCAAAGCCGAATCCTTTCAGAGGAATCGGGCGTAAGGTAAGACGTGAAAACAAGCTACTGTAAATATTAGTACGGCTCGCCGACTGAATAGAGAGACAGTAAGCAGCATAAGGTGCCCCTGGTAGGAGGTAGGGGATTAACAAGCGTATTACCTTTGAGGGACTTGATGGTTGACTAATGCGAAGAGAGAGCCCAACACCAGATCCCGAGTACTGTTTAGTTTAAGCCAACACGGATTAGACACTCGCAGATTGGTGAGGGACCTACGGGCCAAGCAACCAACGTACAAAAACACCACCATCAATAGAATAACCCGAACCCTGCGAGCCCGAGATGGTAAGGAAACCCGCCCTTTTGATGGAAATGTGGGGTATTTTGTAATTTGGTGGAGTTAAATTCGGTAATCAGAGTAGACTTGGTTATTGTCCGGCGGATTAGAACCCTCGGATTAGGGACAAGTCCCTGAGGAGAAGGGGGACTGGTGCGACGATACAGCAATAAAAACCTGGCCGGATTTACACCGAATAATAGCCAAATGGGGCAGGGGGTGAGCTGGTAGAGTTCATGAGAAAAGAAGACCGGGAACCTACCAGTATAAAGGCGGGTCACTCCAGGATAAAGAGGGTGTAAACCTCTCAGAAGGAAGAAAGAGGATGGGGATGGGAGATTACTGGCAAGAGGAATGGAAAGGTGTGATGTGGGGGGGGGGGGGGGATAGAGACACATTAGAACCCTGGAACCGCCAAATATCTTAAAAGACCCATAGATGGGAAGATAATTAAAAGAGAGTACCAAGATATAGAAAATAAAGATTTTCATAAATCAAACACCTAACAGATAAGACATCGTCAAAAAGTAATGTGACGTATTTATACAGTTAGATATTAGATTAACGGAGAGGAAGGATATTTTAGAAATAAGCATTCAAATATCGAGAAATTGCATAAATTAATACAAACTGCTAGACTATGAAGATTTTGAAGGTAACGCATTGAAGGGCAACATGAAGAGAAGCGACACTGAATAAAGAAGTGATTTAGTGAGACAGACATAAAGAAAATCAGAGAGAGAGAGGGACGGGGGGGGGGGGGGGGGGGATAGCGAGATAAATAGTCAGACATATACATTTGTATGATAAAGATCGAAAAGAGTAAAGATCGGAAGAGAAAGATGAGGAGAAAAGAAGATGAATAGAAGACTAGGAAAGGAGGAATAACTCGTCGAATCTGGAACAGCTTCAACAGGTCGTGATTCTTTTACGACTGAAATCGGTGTTAGTCATGATAGAGGGAAGTGAACAAGGGGGTAAGAAACGGGTCAATGGTATTGGTAGAGGGGTGTAGAGGGGGCAAAGCGAAGGGTGTAACGTGACATTTAATCGGGTCATACCGTGAGGTAGGGCTAGGGGATGGGATATACCAGGAGACTATGACCTAATTTCCACCTCTGGAATCACAATAGATCCAGGTCCCTCCGAGATGTATGAGAAGAAAGAAGAATATTTTGGAGAGAAACTGGTCGAAAGTAGAAGGTGAATTAAATACACAATGTTCATGGAACTAATAAGCCCATATAGTCTCAAACAGGTAATTTTCGGTTCCGGTAGATACTGTTAGGGATCAATATAGTAATCATGGTAATGATAATAGTTGAACTGAAATGTAAAAATAATTCGTCAATTGAACGAAAATGAAAATTGAAGGAGGGAAAACAATGCTCCCATTGATTACTTGCGCTTAAGTCATTTCACATCTAACATTGATTACGCGTTTGGTTGTTGCTGTTGTTGTTGTTGTATAAGGGGAGCTTGGTTTTGTTTTTACTTTGCCAGAAAATTGTTAAGTCGATTTAATAAGCTTAAAGAAAATCCAATGATTAATTGAATGGTAATTTAATGATAAAGTTAATCTACATGCTTGTCTACAATATCAATAGTTCTCTCGTTTGTTAACCTTTGATTCAAGTAATTAAGAATTATTATATCTAGATGCAGATGATCGACATGATCAAAATCATATCTAGTTCTTGAATAAGTGAATTGAATTTATCACCATTTATGGAATTTCTATGAATGTCCGTCACTCAAGTATTCAACCAAGATTCAAACATATTTCTTATTTCGTTTGCAGACGATCCGATGGTATTTTAAAAAGAAAAGTGTTTCGCGCCGTCACAATGAGTCATGATCCGCGCCCTCTTTTTCACGACAAATTGATCGTGACCGTTGAAGCCTTTAGACACCCCTCGTGGCATTCATTAACCCTGATCAAGTCACCTCCCTGTCATCGTGATTACCCCTCCGTCTGATGTCTTCATCCCGTTATGATCTATTTACGAACTGGGTGAGATGCTATGAGGGGGTTGGAGAGGGGGCGTTAGAGAACTCCAACTCAAAATCGTACAGATATAGTGCATATTATAGAGGGGTGAAGGAAAGAAATATAAGAGTTCCAGCGCCCAATTCGTGTATGAGCATTGTTTCATTATTGTAATTCAACGCCGTCATTCCGTTATGATCTATTTAATATCTGGGCGAGAAGAGGAGGGGAGATGGGTCGAATAGAAGTCACTTGTCTATCGAATCTCTATGAAAAATGTGGAAGCACCAAAGAAACCAAAAGAAACAACGCCCTACGTGTACATGGTGTACACGAATTTGTTTCGTGGCTAAAGAGTTTTAACTATGTATTTGTGTAAGATTAAGATACCTCATTACCATAATAGTTACTAAATTTGAATAAGATAATGAATATGATCATTGACTAGTTATCTTCTACAAACAAGAATAAAACGTTAAAACGGTAATATCGTTTTGTTTTATGTACCAAATTTAAAATTTGATGTAAAATTGATATAGTTGGAAAATATAACGACAGATTTAAAAACTTTTATACATGTGATACTGGAATATCTCATACCTTCAGACGTTTAATAAACGAAGGACTGAACTCATAACTGACAAGAATAAGTTCAAGTGATATTATGGTGTTTACTAGCACTTTTTATAATTATTGATTGGCTGTCACACCTACTACATGGGCTTTGTATGAAACTTTATTCCGATTCTCTATTGAAAGTGATGATCAATGCTCTTTAAAAGAAAAAATAGATAAATATGAATGAATTTAGGCCGACCACGCATATTTTAATCATAAATTAATGTTATGTATGTATGATAAAATAACGTAACAATGTTCTGATATGAAGATTGATAAATAATGGTTAATAAAGCAAGACAAAATGATTAGTCTTTTTTAAAAATGCTTATAATTATTTTCTTTTTTTATATATATACTACGTTTCGATGCTTTTACATATCATTGCCCAGAATCACGTCGCAACCTATACAGGTCATCTTCATATCAGAAATGCAAAGGAGTGCTGGGCGTTTCCGGTGCGTTCGCTACAGTCACGCACAGTGCTACGCATCCCCAATAAACAGGAGAAAAGATAAATGTGAGACGAATATGACGACTTCTTCCTGCCCTATGATGTATGCAAGGGGGTGTACGAGGGGAGGGATTTAGAGGATTGAACGTTGCATCATCATCACCAAGATCCCTGACCCATTTGGCGGTATTAATAGAAGAGTATCAACTTTATTCCAGGTTTGAGTATGCAGATTCAGATCGCTGATTTATAGTGTGACAAGTGTCAACCTCCACATCACATGTAACAAAATTAACAAAACAGTAATATAACTTTTTTTTTTACAGTTGATGACTAGATTCACTTTGTTAGAGAAATACAATACTTAATCCACCTTTTATTTGTCAATACGAGCTTTTGTTGCTATATTTGTCACCCACAAGGCCAATAATTTGATTCATTGCTTTAAATCAACTATCATCCTAAGTTTTAAAGAAGTGATTTTAACATTCACCAAGTTCCTTTAACTAGCGTATATGGCATGTATGGTAAATGCCAGGACAAGATGATTACAGATACTTCCACATTTACAGCTAAATGAATTGAATATAATTTTTACTGTTTATGCCCCCATCTCACGAGAAAGGCGATCATGGCGACCATGGCGCTCTGTGAAAATTTTGCAAAGCGTGGCAGAATCGCCGTCCAACTCCATTTTTGACGTGCGCAGTGATTGTCTTGCTGTTGTGATGACAAAACAATACCAGCCAGGATGCGCAGATGACATGCACAGAAACATAACTGAGGAAAAATTGTCTTGGGAACTGGCCTGAAAGCATGGGCGATAGGAGCCGCTTCCAATGCGCTTGAAGTACGCTTAAGGCGATGCTGATACGTTAGAGCTTTTAATACGCTCTTGAGACGATTGTGGCGTGCTTTGCGACCTCGGCGCTCTCGCTACGGAAGTTTTGAACATGTTCAAAATTTGTGGCGACAAGGAAGATGGTGGCGATCATTGACGCTTCAGCAAGGCTCAAGATACGACGGAGAAGATTGAAGAAGCTCAAGCCACGATCCACCGCGCTTTGTCGATTTTTGATGATCGCAGCGGAATCGCCTTCTCGTGAGATGGGGGTATTAAAGTATCACTGACTAATATTGATTAATCCTTTTACTAGTTTATCGAGAAAGCAAAGCCTTAGATAACGAGGGTGTAAATAGTAAATATTATATTTTATAGCCATACTTATATGAGTTCGAAACTTTTGGAAAGTTTAAAAAATAATGTAATCAGTGTTTCAAAAGAACGCTGTGACCAGGACTGCTGGAGTCTCAAGCACGCGAACAACATTTACCGACCTTTGCCATCTTCAAAAGAGCCATTCATCCCAGACTTGTTGCTTTCTTGTTGGAGACGATGTGGAATATACCATGAGGGTAACATGGAGAAAGGGATGTGGCGCCTTAGAATGAAGAAGATTCGACTAATATCCTTTATGTGATCTTATTGTTCCTATAACTCGTTCATCTCAAACACCTAATGTCGTCACATTCCGCTCTCCTTGCCTCGCGCCAAGTTATTTGCCCATTCAAGAGTGAATGGTTTAAAGGCACAACGAATAGTCTTTCTTCCCCAAATTGGCAACATTTGTGCTTCCAGTTATTCGCAAATATTCTCATAAAATGTGTTCCATCAAAAGAGAAAATAGAAATGTTTTACAGTTAAAATGTCATTTAGGAATAATCGCAATTCGTAAATATATTTACTTGAACCTTCATGGAGTGAGATATAATGACTCATTATCATAAATCACGTTTCATATTATTATTTGAAGGAGATTGATCAGTCTGGCCCACCATAATTATGTATTTAGAGGGTATGAAATTTTATGGCTCATTCAAATTGTTCAGGGGAAAAGATTTCATATCAAGGCCTGTATGCTAGTTAACTTGGAAATAAATTCCGTGCGCGTGCGTGCGCAAATACGAGTGCGTCGACTAGTTTATTCATGAATCGGTTTACCTATCTTGTGTCTCATTGAATAACATGTATTTCATAGTATTCCATATCATCAGACTACTGCTGTCACGCCATTTGAATAAGTAATATATATATCTTATACACATTTGTTACTAGACATATCTGTTTTTAAAAGTATTCCTTGAAAATAGATTACCGGCAGTGAAATAAAATAATTCATATAAAGAGCAAAATCTACTTTGGTTATTGATGCTCATTATTTGTTGATTATGTATATTAAGCTTATCTTATGGTGTACCCTAGTTTCATTAAATTATCTCTTTGTTATATATATATAACTTAAAACTAGGCAATAATCGTAAATTTCAGATGTAAAAATCATTCCCTCCACTCTCAACTGCCACGCCCCTTATTAACCCGCTGTATCATAACACAATGATCGTTCGCCCACGGCCCACTCACTCATTCGTTACATGCTCACGCACATTCACCCTTGCTAGTCTTCTTTTCTTGTTCGGTCCTCGACTTTTCGTTGCTGTTGTTATTGTTTTCAAAAACTCAAGAGAAAGTAGAGGCCGCTCTAGAGTCTAACAGGGTGACCAAATCGAGAATGATTGGACGTTTATTACCCTCTAAGTACCTTCCAGTAACCCTCGATTGATGAGGAGCAGTGTTAGAGCGTTGTGATCAGTATAGGAGCGCCGGATCGGAAGTGGTACCATTAGGCTAGAGACGTGGAGAGTGGTGACGAGGAGAAGGAGTGAGTTAGAAGAGAGAGGTAGAATGATAGAAAGAAAGAGGGGAGGAGAGGAGGGGAGGAGGGGAGAGGAGAGTTAAAGAGAAAATAGTGAGGGGTGAGAAAGAGTGATAAATAAAGAAATACATATAGACTAAGAGGGAGAGAAAATAAGAAGAGGGGTTGTTAGGGATGATACAATTATGACATTTAAAAAATATTAATATAAAGATAGTTACATGGAAGAGGCTATTCATATGTGTGGTATGAAATGATAAACAATGTTAAATTGAAAAGGTAACATCTTTAATAGGAACAGATGACGAGACTGATAAAAGAAAATGAAAGAAGAGGGAGAGGAAAGAGAAGGGACAAGAAGTATGCCTCCTATAACATGTAAAGATAACATGACTTAAAGCACTGATATACAAAGAGGGAGGGGAAATAATTGAATCCTTTAAAACACTGCAACAAAGTAAGTCAAAACAGAGATAATGACACGCGGATAAGCACAGATTTTAAATGTATGAGGAGAGATAAAAATATATATATGGAAAATGATATCATGATAATGAAGAACAGAGCTAGGGAGGGACGAATATAGTAGAAGAGAGCGAGAGAAAGAAGAGAGGGAGATAGAGAGAGAGAGAGGGAGAGACGCTGAGACGGAGGAGAGAGATTGATAAGTTTGAGATTGCGATGACTTTAGTTGACTCGTAAAATTCTCTTGTGTGTTCATCCATCGATAGTCATAGAGGGGTTGGCACATGTTTACTGTTACTTAATTCCAGCTTATATGTTATTATCCTAATGGAAACCCATCGACAGTTACTGCCATCGACCGAGCCGGGAAGCGAGTCACATTCTCCCCGCCTCCGACCCTAGAGTCGGAAGCAGGTTGAAGTGTCTTCAACATTAAAATCTAAACTTACAGATTAAACACACTTTGGTTGCTACGGGCTGGCAACCAGCGCGCACCCCGGCGCAGCCCCAACGATGGGACTCCAGTATGCCGTAATTCCATTAGGCAGCCTGAAACTTCACTAGTGTGTTTACCTCCGACCCTTTCTTTCTCTTCTACGACTTCCTCGGTCTATCAAATTAAGTCATTTTCGTATCAATCTTGTATTGTGCGCCCAACTGGTGGCGGTTGGTCCATAATGCATTGAGCTGTCGTCTTTGATGATTATGGTAAACACAAATCGAGATTAAAGACCCCTAACAGACCTAGGACTTTACAGGGGCATTGCACGATGGTAAACAGACGAATTTTTCTTAGCAATAAGCAGTAATTGGCGTTGATAGCTGGCGGGAAGTGTCATGACATTTCTTCCTACCTTCGCCATTTTACTCTTCAAAATGTTGAGTTTTTTGTCATTGTGACAGCCTTCGAGCAAATCGCGCGTTAACAAAATCTAGCCGCTGAGCGCACGCGACCGTTCACAAAAGCTAGGCGGGGAAACTGAACCGAGCCAAAACAAGGATTCCGATCACTACGCTTGAAACTAGACTCGGCCCACCAAATCATTTCAATTAATTTGATTGTTAATTCCGATAAAACGCTGTGTTAAATAAACAACATCGCAATAATGCCCGATTAAGTTGAACACGTTTCTTTAGTTAAACGCGTGCACAGTACGTTCCATGCTGTCACCCCTGATTTGAAAATAGGATTAATTTGGGGGGAAGGAAAGATATACAAATTACAACAGATAAAGAAAAAAGCGTTTTGTCACGAACGGGTAGCGAAATGAAATCTTGGCCAGTTTTGATTTGGGTAATGGCATGACTGGGGAAATATCTTCTCGAATTCACGGGATAGTAATGTGATCGTCTGCTTAAGAATGGGCAGCGAGTTTCTGCATCAATTGCAAAAAGCTGCTGGAGTGCGAACAAGATCGAGATGAATTACATTACACGCTAATCTTCAGAAAACATCGTCGCTTGTCAGAGAATGAGACTTGAGATGCAGTCGATTGAAAGACGTAAATCGAGCCCCCCATTTTTTATGATGGATTTAATGCAGGGGGGCTTGATTTCAGTCAAATATATAGAATTGGCGGGAAAACTATACCGAATTATACTTTGTTACTAAATGGCATTTATCGCGCGTCAGCCAATCCCCTCCTCCGTGCCCTTTTTCAAAGCCTGGTATGGTCGTAGAGGTTTCCTGAATATTGAAACCGTTACAGCTTTCAACTTTTTGATATCATTTTCTTTTCAGTGTACATCGTCATGTATGTTATTGTGACCATTTTGGGCTTTTTGAGCATTTTCATTCGTAAAAAAAATCAATTCGTTTAGTGAATATAATGAATTGAGAAACACATAGGCAGTGTCAGAGAGAGGGGGAAGATTATGAAAAATGAATATAATTATCTTGAGCAAGTTACTTATCTACTAGTAATCTAAGAGTATATGATTTAATGAATTAGCGTTACTAGAATTAGCTTCATTCTTAGCAGTAAACGACGTTTATGCACAATGTTCCTCTTTTCATTATTTCTAAGGGAAGTTGCTGACAGAAAAAGTAAAAATAAGACAATTAAAAGAAACAAAATTGAAAAAGAAGAGACAAAGTATAGAGACAAACAGAGACAGACAGAGAAAGAGACGGAGAAGGATAGGGGAAGAAATCACAAGCGAGGTGCAAAATGCGCAACGGAGAGAGAGAATCTCAATTCTCTAAGTAAAGCAAAATTAAATTATTGATTTTGAAAAGTGTGATAAAGTTTACAACCAGAGGGAAAAACCAATAGAGTAAATGTATTGCCTTAATCTCATCAGAGAGACCAAACACACAGGGATGGACGTGTCAACTGGATGCTGGAGCCAGACTTGGAGTAATTATTGAGCAAATATTGATGATAATCTCGAGTTGAGCGGTAAAGTAGCCCGTTGAGGCTTTAATGTCATTAAAACGTCTTTTTCTATAAGTCAAATTGAAGTTGACACTTGGAATTGCGATAACGTGTGGGTATGCGAGTAGTTAGCTATCACAGCCTGTTCTGGGGGAGTGTTGATTGCTGTCTTTTAGGTCCAAAACGACATTCATATTAGTTTGCAAATGGCAATATAAAAATCACTAATGTGAACTTTTTGCTCTTAAATGATTTATTCCATTATATGAATGAAAAGGAAAGGGTAAAAAATTACATCAGTAAGACGACGCAGAAGTGATTACAAATTTCGAGGCAGCAATCGTTATTGTAAAGTTTGCATCAGCATACTGAAGTTTCTGACGTATAATAATTAAAAATGGCCTTTAGAGCAATAGAACATAATTATGAGCCTCAATTTGATTGCATCTAAAGGTATTAAAACAAAACATCCACTCTGAAGAAAAATGAAAAGATAAAAAAAGAATATCCAGTATTCATGGATAAAATACATTACTTGATTGAAATAAAAGCAAGTTACTTTGGTGTTATAGAGGAGCTTGCCCTCTGAGTACCCTCTTACCGTTTCCCGTCGCCCCCTGTCACACCCCTCGTTCCCTTTGGGAGGGGGTGAGTAGGAAGATGGTCCGTCGTTCGTTCGGCTACGTTTAAACTGTCAATATTGAAGGATAAGCCTCCCCATCCTCAGAAATGGTTTCAATGTTTGGCCAGCAATGTCGCCTCAAAATGAGACTTCATGATAGAAAATACCGTCCTAACCACAACGAAGGTGCGAGAGTAACATGCAGGTGTGTTAATCTGTTAGTTTAATTCTCCGTGTTTGTCAAAACAAATCAGCTGGCATCAATTTGGTCAATGGTTCTATTGTTGATTACATTATGATAACTATAAAGATAATACCAATACCATGGATATGTTAGTAGTGAAATCGAAACCGGTAATAAAAGAAAGATCTAAGGTTCAGCGAAATTTTCAAACTACAAATTCATTACAAGTGTATCATTCTTTCGCGTGTTTACTGCATGAAAATCAACTTCGGCGGTTTACTGATACTGATGAATTCTCGTTCCAGGCCGGTATCTGCATCGACTGGGCCCTTATTTTGCTGTCAAAAATGCTTATATGTATATGCTCAACAAAAAAACCCCAACAACAACGTTCTAAGCTTTATTAATCAAGAAGCGCTCTTTTTGCATTTTCCCTTTGATAGTAATAATATTCTCATGATGGTGATTATTCATTAAAAGTTTCGGTTTTAGATCAATCATAATGAAAATTCAAATATATTTGGCCTATATGTAATACGGTATGAACAAAATGGAATTATAAACATAATCAATACGAAATCAGTGGAAAAATTACGTACGTCACAATACCACAACCGCAATGACGTGGGGACAGTATTCTTTAGTCTCAGGTTTGAGCTACGCGGTATATAGGAAACCGTCTTTAAATATGGACTTAAGAAAATCGAAAACTACTAAACGACCAATCTATCAGATTTCTCGACTCTATCTTCATGATTATATAAGATTTAGAAAGATGGACACGTCATATCGATCCACAGTTATTTGATTTGATTGTGGCAATGTATTAACTTGCCAAGTTCAGGAAGAGAAATGGAAGAAGCCCAGAGAAGTTTGCTGTAGGGTTTTTTTTTCTCTCACTTGTGCACATAAAAGGCAATTGCACTGTCTCTCTTTTTTTATTATGTTAACAGCATCTTCATTTTCTTCTAATGACAAACTCTCCTGTCGTGTCGTAACTACAAAATAAAGAAAATATTCCCCTTATGTGGTTACTTATTAGCACTTGTATGATATTTATTCTTTTTTTGTTGTTGTAAATTATTATCTTCTGTTTACAACTCATTCATCAATCATTGTCTCCTTGGGTTACTTTTTCTTCCAGTGACAATTTCTTGTGTTTTTGAGCTTAAATTGCGTAATTGATATTTCATTAAACGTGGTAATGGAAATATTTTATGTTTGTCCTTTGTCGGAACGTATGTTGTATTGTTTTATTACAAAGAAATAAATATTTTGTCATAATAACAATGCATACATGGTCATAGGTGGTAAAAAAGGGGGCAAATTTCTTTATTGTCACTTTGTTTTTAATGAAAATAAACAAAATATTTAAAATGTTGTTGAAAATTTCATTATTTTTTTGTAAACAATATATATTATCTCCCTCACCTGTGTCACTCTCACTCTAAAAACTAAAATGTTAAATCTACATTTAAAAGGTTGGTGGAGTGACAACATTTTTAAAATGGTAAATTAACACTTTTAACATGCTGGATCTAATAGTTTAAAGGTTGGATGCAGCATGTTAAAAGTGTTAATTTACCATTTTGAAAATGTTGTCACTCCTCCAACCTTTTAAATGTAGATTTAACATTTGAGTTTTTAGAATTAGCTGCGAGTCACCAGGTATGACGCAATGGAAGAAGAATTTGAAATGCGATAAGATGATCTCCTTGTGACAGGCAAAACACGTTACCTCATGTAATAGAGCTATATTTCTGTAGGATTTACTTGATAATTTCTCTTCGAATTCAAAACTTCTGTCATTGTTTGAATTCGAAGCTGGATCTTTTTGTGAGATATTAGTGTGCAGGGGCGGATACAGGATTTTCAGGAAGGGGGGCGCACACTGTGGAACCCTCCGTTTGACGTAGCCAGACGGCCATCTTGGGGTCCGGGGGCATACTTTGTCACACAAACCGGGAGGGAGCACGCCCCTTGCGCCCCCCCCCCCCCCCCCTCTGGATCCGCGCCTGGTGTGTCGAAAAGATATCGGGTGTCTACCTTTGGTCAGAACTGAATGACCAAATGGGTTAAAGAATGGAAAGATGCATGTCAAATCAGAAGCTACCCGTTCGTAATGCAACTGGCAAATACTAGATGCAAAAGATTAACAAAAATCTGGGTCGTGAATGACCCCTAAATGGGGATTTCACTTCTGAGCCAATTAAGAAGAGAAAAGAATGAAAGAGAACAAATCGGATGGGCCCATCACGGAGTCGTTGTCTTTTCTACTTTCGCTGAATGCGAGAGATTCTTATCGCCAAACTTTTAAAAAGGAGGATGGTTTGTTTTAAGGCTGTTAGTAAAGCATTGTCCTCGTTTATGGAGAGTGTGTGCATTCGGGAGCTGGGAAGAGTGGTAGAGGGGCAAATGTTTACCCCTGTAAGCAGGTAAGGATCGGAAGAGGAGCTTAACGCTGTTAATCACTCGACCAATAGGAAGGGGCGTGACCGGTAGGATGGTAGCCTTTGTCATAGAGGAGAGAGAGAAAGGAATCTCTGAGAGGCTTTAACTCTTTCAAATTGTTAGATTCGACTGCTTTCTGCAAATTTGGGTTTCTTTACTGAAAAGCTTAAGAATTAGAGACACCACGTGTCTGTTTATAGAGTGAGATAAAAGATTGAAAATAAGGAGATAACAGGGGTATCAATCAATCAATCCATCTATCAATAAATCGAGGATGAGTGAATTGAAGGAAAATGTTAGCTTATTTACAAATGCTAAAAATGAAAACCATTAAATTACAGGTATTGACATTTAAAGTAAATGTAGTTAATTATTATTGTTGTGTCGTGCTGTTTCAAATGTGAGAAATCAAATGTGGGAATTCTACCACAGTCATCACATTGGTGGAGATAACATGAGCTGTCATAAAATGACGCGAAAGTAGCACCAATTTTCAATCATTCTAATAAATGCACTTGTAAATCGTCGTCTGTTTTGATTTAATGCTTTTATATGTGTTATTGTTTTATATATAGAGAGAGAGAGAGAGAGAGAGGGAGAGAGAGAGAGAATAAATTACACCGTCAGACACAAAAGGTTCAATATTTCGCCTATAAGGCTTCTTCAGGAAATGATACCAAGTACAAAAAATGCACCAAAGATGTAGTTAGTGCATAGCGCGTAATTATTTGTACTTGGTATCATTTCCTGAAGAAGCCTTATAGGCGAAATATTAAACCTTTTGTGTCTAACGGAGTAATTTATTCTGTGTCTCTCTCTCTCTACTTTTTAAACTCCGTCGCAGAACTTCTGAACTCTCTCTCTCTCTTTCTCTCTCTCTCTCTCTCTCTATATATATAGATTTTGCAATTCCTGCAGTAATTTCCATAAAATGGTAGTCAGTAAGGAGGAACAATGAGGTTAGCTATGTAAATTATATCTCTCATTCAATTCAATTGATTTCTCATGTTATATATATATATATATATATATAACATGAGAAATCAATTGATTTATATATATCAATTGAAATATATATATAATTGTAAGGAAACAGCATATACAACAGCTTTGGCAACTCTCGTGGAAATAATTATAATCATAATCACAATAATCATAAATGTGAGAAATTAAAATGAGAGAATAATGGTTGCGTAGGTTCAAATCAAAGTTCCCCAGAGCTGTCCTCCCTTTTTGAAATTTTTGCAAAGGTGGAAAAAAAAAATGTCTCCGCCGGGAATCGAAACCTGGTCGTTGGCTTAGAACGCCAATGCCTTAACCACTAGACCACGGAGACGGGCCAGTAATTTCGGCGACACCAGATTCAATTGACCGACAGATTGACAAATCTTCAACCTTATTAATTATTTCCTTTGTCGAGGGCAGGTGAGTTTTGAACAAAGAAAAGCCGCATGCCTCAGCTGGATCCAAGCGAATGCTTTGAGATACATATATACATTAGAATAATTTTGTAAGTAAATAACATATACAACAGCTTTGGCAATATATATATATATATATATATATATATATATATATATATATAATGTGAAAGGAAATGGAGAATAATGGTTGCGTAACTTAAATCAAGATTCCGCATTTGGGAGACACGGCTTTGTCATTTTAATTGTTCCGCGTGTCTCCGTAAAGCGATGGTTTCTATTATGACGAAATAAACTGCATTGTTACGTGTCTCCCAAATGCGGAATCCAGCGTAATGTATATATATATATATATATATATATATATATATATATATATATACCACCCTCTCTCTCTCTCTCTCTCTCTCTCTCTCTCTCTTTCACGCCGGTCCCTCATTTGTGTTTTTTTTTCATCTCTCTCCCTCTCTCCCTCTGCTTGGAAATATCTGACTCTCACTCATTTCTGTCTCTTTATATCCTCACGTCTCCCTTTTTATTGGTCTCGACCATTGTCTCACTCCCTTATGGCAACCCGTGCCTGCTTATATTTATATCTCTCTCTCTCTCTCTGTTTCTATCTCGTTAATCCTCATTGCAGCATCTGTTCATATGTCTGCTCTCCCCTCCTTCAAATTTTGAATGACTTCTTTTCACTTACAATTGTTTCACCTTCATGTGTGTGTGCCCTCCTTTTCCCCTCTCTCCCTCTCTCTCTCTCTCTCTCTCTCTCTCATTCTGTTCCATATTGTTTCGTATTGTATATGACAGTGTCACTCTTACGCTTGAGATATTTGTATATGCTGTAACTAAAATTAATAATTAATTTGGCATCACTTCTGTGACACACTCATTACAAGAGAAGCTATCAAACCTCAAACGTGTATTATACTATCATTATTTTTATTCTACATGTCTTCAAATCATCAGCAGACTGCATTTTACCAAATATATACAATTAATAGCATTCTATATCTCCATTATATACACATCATAAATGAATGTTCAAAAGTACCGGCATATATATTTGTGTGTCATAGTAAATATCATAACATTTAATATTACTTTTAAAAGTCATACTTTAAACATACCACCCCCTAAAACAAAACAACAACAACCAACAACAACAAAAATAGCCAGATGAAAGTCCCAACATGCGCTCATGAGTGATTTCAAATTCTATGAAGCAAATCATTAAAAAAAAAACCCAGAAATTTCAAAGCTGTTGAAATGAAATGCTTATACTTTATGGCTTCCCAAGTTTTTCGAAGAGATTTTCTTTTTGCTGAATAGATTGTCAAAAAAGTTATTCGGTTGCATTCTTCAAATGATAATCGGTTTTCAACTTTGTAAGATACAGATAAGATAAAACGAACTGGATTACTAAACCGTCTTTAGGGTAATTTTATCCCCATTTAAAAGCTTATGATTTAGGAAGAGGTATTAGAAAAGTGACATTTTAAACTACCGACTACGAAGCACAGGGACATATCTGAGTTCAGAATTCACTATAAATTATATAGCTACCTTAACGAGCACGCTTAAATCTTTGGCATTTCGACAACAACTTCAACTAGATTCTCATCACTGCACAAAGAGGCCCTCAGAGTTTATTTGTTTAACAATTGATAATTGTATCTTCAGTGTTTGAATTTGTTTAACTTTGAACTTGGGTCGAACATCGCAAAACGTTGATTTTTTTCCTATAAACTTAGAGTAACTCTAAGGGCCTTTTTGGCATGTAATTAAGAATTGACAAGTCTATAATTTATGGACGAAGAATAAGCTACAACAAATGGCTGTGAAACTCCGAAACATTTTGTCCAATATAAAGGGCGAGTTATCACAGCATTATAATGCAGTGGCTGCATAGAAAGATTTTTCCAACGTCACAAAAAACAAACAAACAAACGAACAACAACTATCTGGCGTGATTCAGTTAAAAGATATAAAGAAATCTATAAATAAGTTGCTTACTCTAACTGAGATCACTAGCCAGTCAATATGACAGGATCTGGAACAGTTTTTCAAATCAGCAAAGTTTAAAATATATATAGATGACAACAATAATTAGTCACTCATGTTCACTCCTAAAGCGGCTGCATGCTGCTTAGCGCGCATGCGTAGACTTTCGATGCTACTCGCGTGCACATTGGGTCCAACGACGGGTGAGGAGACAGCGGAATGCAGCATGGATGGTCCCGAAGGCCAATTCAACGCCGATGGGAGATGGTGCGCGCTAAAGAAGGCAGGCAGCATCGAAGGATGTCTCTCAAAACCGGGCAAATAGCCGAGTGGAGCGCCGAAAGTGGTTCGCGGGAAAAATCCTGCTGTGCTGACGTCTAGGAAAGGAGGCCGGAATGCGGGGAGGTTCAACGACGACTTCGTGTTAATGGTTTCAAGGCCCGATGTCGAGCTTGGATCATACTTGTCCGATTGTTCTGTAAAATAAATAAGGAAAGAACATGATGAGTGAATATGTGGGATTTTCGCGAAATAAATCACAATGAAAGAGCAAGATAATTGAACTGAAAAAGACTTACATGTATTCGAGACTCATGAATCATGATATTAATAGTAAAAATTGTTTGGCGGACAGCAGGCACTCTCATTATTTAAAAGATACATGACATATCATATAAAATAAAATCTGATATTTTTGATAGTGCAAAGTGAATAAAGTCTTTTAAAATTTTTTAATTTCTGAGAATCAAATAAAACTATGACAATGGAGGGTAATACATAAGTGAGAGCAAACGAAAAAAATACAATGGCAAAGAAACATAGGAAGGGTTGACAATAGGAAGGCAAAACAAAAAGAAGTCTTAATAGGAATACAATAAAATTATGGTTTACTCACTATCTTGAGAGATTGATCTCGGTGATGATGCGGAGAACGAGTCACCATCTTTCTCCTGAGATTCGCTACAAACTGATGACCGATCGACCTCGTCTTCATCCGGCTTCGATAACCTCGCCATCCGATCCTCTCCGTCCGGAAACTTCCTGACGTCCCTTGGAATAACTGCACCATGCACATCCACCGCTTCCTCCTCGTCGTCCTCATCGTCTTCCTTATCGCTGCCGTCGACATCGACGTCACAATCACGTGACATGACGCCGTCAGAACGTGGGGAGATCATCGCCGCATGGAAATGTTCCCGACCAAATTCCGTCGTCGGATGCCTTCGACAATTGTCCAAATCTTCGTCGACCATTTTCGAGGTTTCGGGAGTCATCGATTTATCTTCGGTCTTGTCGGCGTTGCTGTTGTTGTCGTCGTCGCAATCGTTGATGGACTTGTTGCGCTGTTGCTTCCTGAATTTTGCTCGACGATTCTTGAACCACACCTTAAAAACAAACAAAGGAAATCGACGAATTAAGTTTTTAAATTGAAATATGTAGTAAAGTAACAAAAGAAACACATATGCACCTGGCTAATTCACAATTAGGATATTTATTATACCCTCTCAGATCTTTCATTATTGTTAATGTTTCAGAAAATCGATATATTTTTTTATATTGTTTTTAACTATGAAAATGCTGTCATCGCCTATTAAGGAAAAACGCCACAATTGAGACATTTGGTGTGGGAGAAATTGAGACAAATTTATTAATTGTAATTCAAAAGCAAGAAATAAAATTACCTGTATCCTAGCTTCAGGAAGATTAGTGCACATTGCAAGTCTTTCTCTCATCACTACATCCGGGTAATGAGTTTTGGCGAACGTCTTCTCGAGAGCAGCAAGTTGCTGATTGGTGAATGCAGTGCGGCTGCGACGTTGCTTGCGATGGGCCCCGTAACGAGCTTCAAGAATGATGTCTGCTTTTAGGAGGAAGAGAATAAAAGATAAAAGAAAGAAAAGGAAAGCAAATAAGATTAAATTAAGCTGTGATAAAAGCAAACGCATATAAGTGAATTCATATGAATTTCACATGAATATAAAATAGATATTAGCTCTGTTTCTCAAGTAAAAGATATCGAAATGAAGTTATTTTTTTTTTGTTTTTTGTTTTGTTGTTATTATATATCCAGACTAATGATATCAACATACATTTAAATATTAATATGTATTGAACTAATAATGGTATAGTGATGTTATGTGCGATCAATGAGAGAGAAGTTCGTTTAACATTGAAAAGTCATGGGTTAGTTTTTGTTGCCTTATTTCATTATAATCATTATTATTTCTTTAAATGTTAAAATAAATATATTCACTAAATATATATCAACTAACTAACACAATTATAGCTTCTTGACGAAAATTCGATTATTTTAAAGCGCTCAATAGTCGGAAGAGGATTAAACACATTTCCATTTAACGCTAACTTTTTCATATAAAATCATTTCAGCAAGGGGGCAACAGTAATCTTCCAAGTTCTTGCTATGAAATCAGAGCTTCAAACAACACGAATTTGGAGAGATATTTGGAAATCAAGAGGGTATTCTTTTTCCTTTTTGTGGGACTCCAAGTCCGTCTATTCAACCCGTATTTCATCAAAGCGATGCCATTCTTGAAAGCTGACAAGCACGTTTCACATTCTCTTATTCATATGACTCACACGAGGTGCTCACAATTTATGTCATCTCCTCATCTGAACATCCTCATAACTATCATCACCCATCAAAACCACATACATCATTGCTTGCGATTAAACATACATCAACCCCGCCGAACAACCCGATTTTCCCGCTTTAAAAAAGCCAACAAATCCTTCCCCATTAAGCGCTGTCTGAAATCAAACTCGCCACTATTTGCTCCGGAAAAGAGGGAATATGCCAAACCCCTTTTCAGCCGATGAAAATGGGTAATATTTCGTCCCCATAAATGTATCGAACGAACGCCGGCAATATCATAGCCGTGCTCCCAGGGGGTAGATGCTCGCAGCGCCCCAAAAAGCGGCCGGTATTTTCCGGCAGCCGGAGAAAGACGAACGTGCTAGGCATACGGCACGGCGAATTAAAACAAGATTCGCTAGGCGTGAAACAAGGCGGATCAGAAATCCCTTATGAGCCTCACTTAATGTTGCCGAGGATTTTTTTTTTATTAATACGTTTAGGGTTTAAATCGGGTGGGATTAGGTAGACTTTAGATTATTTAAGCCTCTCAGAAATGATCAGATTTCACGAGCGAACACCTGCCGACCCCGACGTCATTCTGATTTAATAAAATTTCCTCTTTGTACTAAGTAATGAGTGAAACAAAACGCGACTTATTATTATATTAATGTCAAACAAGTACGACATGATAATGAATAATGCATGACAACGTTCACGTATTTATACTAAAGGTGGAACAAAGAAAACATATGTTCCTCATGATTAGTCAGTGCATAAATACTTTTTAATGTTAGGGGAAACGTGAAGCTATAATTATAGTTCAATAATTCATTTCTATGAGACAATTATTATTTTCACCAGCATTTACGCTTAGCAGGTTTTGGTAATGCATTTCAAAAGTAGAATAAATGCATAAATGATCATAAATGTATCATTATCATGATGAACACGTACTTAATGGGGCGTAGTACCATCACTGAACTCAAACAATGAACGAGTGAAGTATTCAGAAAAAAAAGTTATCTTGCTTGTTTGAAATGCTCGAAAGTCGTTGTCAATCTAAATTAGATTTACACCATTTTCTTGTGAAAACTTCTGATATAAGATCATTTTTACTTGTTCTATATTATCATGATTATTTGAATAGCATTACCCCCTCTAACAATGGATGAATTGCTCTTTGTTTTTGTTCTGTTTTGTTGTTGTTTTTGGTTTTTGTGTTTTGGGGGCCTTTTTTAGCGAGAAGAGAAAACGAGAAAAACATAATCACTTAAGATAATGGTAATTTTACAATCGCATTATTTATTTCGTGTTTGTAAATAGTTTGTTCATTTTGTATCGTATTACATGTAGTATGTTATTTATTTTGAGAAGCAGTAGCCCATTTGTTTGGCCCATCGGAGCTCTAAGTAAGAGTCTTCTGTTTTCAGCACATTTGACGAATCCATAAAATTGTCTAGTGAGGCTATTGTTCACATTAATCATGGTATATACAAAAAACGTGCAAAATGCAAGGCGTATGATAAAAAATAACTAAAGTGAAACAGTGATTGTTACATAATTTATGATTGTGTGATTCCCTTCTATACGTATTCGCTCTACTTCCCAAATCAACGTACGAGGATTATAAATCCACACATTAAAATAGATTCGTGAAACTGAGATTACCCCCCCCCCCCCCACAAAAAAAAAAAAGAAATAAAAAAGTGAAAAGTATGAATTGGGTAAGAGATTACATTTGAAGCACGTTTCTTACTATTTCAGTAATATTCGTTGAAATGCATTACCAAACGATCATACCTATTGGTAGATAATTAATTACTTATCATCATGAAAACTAATTCTCAACTGATTTTCAAAACTTGAATCAATCAAAAATTTACCGCGATAACCAGAACAATTCAATTATGTTTTTTTTAATATTAATGTTAAAAGAAAAGTTTTCTCTTTTCTCTGTTGGGGGGGGGGGGGTGACAAGGTAATTGAAGCCTAACCTTTTTTTAAGGTCAGTTGAACAAATCTTAAGTTTAAGATAACTATAATCAAAAAGTTCCAGAAGATAAACCTCAAAGTGTCATGTCACAATGTAGGTAAGACAAAAAATATTTTCAAAATTATTCAAACTGTTTAATGATATCCCCGAATATATGTTATTATTATTATTATTATTTTACTGTTAAGGTACAAAATAATCTTTCAAATTTTTTTTTATATACTTCGGTGAGCATGTTGAGGACGACATTCCAAAGGCAGGTTTGTGCTAAATTATTTAGACAAGTCAAAATAAAAGAAGGACCAACTATTCGGAAAGGGTTGAGAAAAAGAGATAATGTGATAAGTTTTAATCTAAATTTGAACTTTATTCTATCTCATTGTTCTCATATTCTGTAAAGTAGTTGTATTAACATAAGATACTGCATTAACATTGGTGTCATATAATTATGTGAAATAAATCACCACCCATAAAAAATGAATACACACAATTCAGCGTAAAGGGCTGTTAATATAAATTAACCAGGGCCCTTGAAGCACATTTGATCATTGACTAATACTATCAAACATCAAGCAGCCCAGATACCAAGTGTACCTTTTGCAATTTTATCTGACTTTGTGAAAAGAATAATGTCCTTCGATTAAACTTCTAATTACAAATTGCTCGTATATATAAACAAAAAAGACGTGGATATAATGAGGATACGAATAAGGGTAAGAACTGTGATGTAATAACAACTGATTATGGTGGAGAGGAATCGCATAGACACATCAGTCACTACAATAGGCCGTATATTAAAAATATATTTTACGAGAGTTTCGACTAACTCACCTGCTAGTCTCTCAGCGAGGGAGAGTGCATGGGTAGACGGGCGATAACCCGCTTGCATCTGTAAGGCCTGCTGGTGCATGCTGTACATGGCGCCCAGAGCTGCGGGGTTGTAACCTCCAAAATGCTGCATCGTTCTTCCGCCACGGGTAAAGTATGAATCCGTTGTTCGAAAATAAAAACTGCGAGAAGAAACACAAAAATAGGACTCGTTGGTTTCACAGCACCCGAAACAAGTGACTTAAAGATGAATTACCGTGTAAGAAACTAACACTACGGTTGAGGTAGGAATGGACGAAGAGGGGTTAACTGAGTGTGTCCACTGCAAGCTTTTGGAATCAAATGACCGCTGAGTGTTAGTGCAGTGGTGTTATAACAGTATCCAATCAACAAGTTCGCTGCACGTGCTACCCCAATCGCCTTGAATGCATTGTGATACCGTAGGGACACCACTACAAAGCCCCAAACCGCAATGCTCATACTAATTACTTGACATCAAAATGGCTAGATTAACCACTTGGCTCTTGTTTGGAAAGGAGAACCCTTCATGGGCAAGTTTATACAGCGGAGAGAATAACCACGTCTTTTTCCCCATTTTCCCCGTCAAAGGGGGTATTTCTTGGGCAAACATAGCCGCCACAGCAGGCGGGTTGGTGAACGTGTCTCCCCGTCTGATACCCGGCGATGTCAGGTCGTAGCTGAAGGCATACAAGCATATCCTATGTTTGGCGTCCAATAAACTGAACACACAAGGGAACTATCAAAATGTGTGAAGAAGTTTTTATATTATATCACTTCAGAGGTTTTGAATTTGCTTGTCTTGCTTATTCAGCAAGCATATGCATATATTATACTATCGTTAACATATCCCGACGCTTCAAATAATCTGGATTTGCTAATTAAGAATCTTATGAGAAAATATCTGCATTACTTGTCACTTCCCCTTGCTTATAGTGTCCACAAAAACCATTATGAATAGCTGTATTGCGCATCCAACATATAGATAAAGAAAAGGTAAGAGATTAAAATCTTGGTGACAACTCTCAGTCACTGAATAAGTTATTGATTTATGCAATGGGTATTAAAAACAGACAGTTGAGAAATTTTGATTCCACACGAAAGAAAGAAATGATGCAAGGTATGCAAAGATTCCAACATCGGTTACAAATTGAAGAAAATTCACTATTGTTAGGAAAAGTTTGCATTTTAAAGTTTTTTCGTTTTCAATTAAAAGTAAAAAGCAGTTGAGTAAATTTTGTGGGAATTGTGGCAACATATCAACAAATGAAACGAACTGATTTTCAAAATGGAAAACTTAATATTTTTAATGGTTCATTAAGGTTATTCTTAAATTTGATTAACAAGAGCTATTCAGGTCGTCGCTTGTAACTTTTACCTTTTCATCATATTTATAATACAAACTACTAAAATGTTCGTGAATTCTACTCTTTTCCATAGGCTGTTTTCTTTTTCCCACAGCGAATGCTACAAATTATTAATCAAATAAATATCTCAGGCGTATTCATACTGTTACTTTACAAGATAGTCCTACATGGGTTTATTATTTTATGCCATGTTAATAAATACATTTAATATGCTAAAGGAGTTATGGTGGGGATATGAGGGTAATAAACCATGTAAATATGTGTATCTTTTGAAAGAAGTGTGGTGGTCAAGTTTGATAGACTTTGCATTGAGTGTCACTGAGTACAGCTTAGAAATGGTGTAATCACATCTGAGAACCATGGGACGGGTGGGTTTCATGGTAACATTGAAAGAGAGAAGGAAATAATAGAGAGGAAGAAAGGGAGAGAATGTGAGCAACTTGGTCGATTCAAACTACACAATAGACTGTTAACTTATTATAAATCTTCTTGACATATAATTTTGTTTAAATTTTGATCAAAGTGCGTTTGGCTTTTGACAAAAGATGGTTAACCCGCTGACTACTAATTTATTTTATTCCAGTGCCAATAGGCTTAATATAATATGGAAGAACCTATTCCCTAGGCAATGGGTTAAATAAAAAAAGGAAAGTTTAGGTTATATAAGAATGTTAATTTTACCGTAATGTTTTATTTCTAGAATATCCATGTATTGCAGATTCTTTGGAGAAAGATTCCAGCGAAAATATCATTGAGAAAGGTAACATTACGTTACATAATGTATTTCGATGGATCACGTCATATACACTATCAATTTAAAACAGTTAAAGAAATCAACAAAACATGAAGATAGAAACAACTTTCAAAATACTTTTCGAGCGATAGTTGCTTACGATATTGCTTACGAAATGATATGCTAAACCAAGAGATGGAGATGGAACACAATTTTTTATTTATTCTTTTTGCCTGACATAATCATTTTACATCCTCTATTTCAACCCTGAATATACTGAGTAAAGTAAAATACAAATTGACATTCATTCATTTCTGTTTTATCACTTCTTTCGTTATGGAGGGATAGGAATCTGATGATAGTCGAAATTGTGGCACTTTTCAGTCTAACAGTTGGGATTATTGAATAAAAACATATCAATTTTCTTCACAAGAAAAAAAAGTGCATACTTTTACTGATTTCTTACTTTGAAGAGAATATAAATTGCAACAACCTAGGACGTTCAAAGTAAAAGTAAAACTGACACAAAAAGGTAAAAATTTTATGATTGATCAAACATTTATCTGATACAAGATGTTTGTATAATTTCATTCACGTCAAACAATTGTCAAAGGAAAAATAAGACACATTATTATTGAATTGGTATGAATACGTCTCACTCCCTACTATATGCAGACTTCTCTTTATGAAAGCATAAAAGATAAGAAAGAAGATGACATGATAATTTCGCGCATTTGCTCACGCATGACCGTCTTCGAGGTATCAAACGAAGAACCGAGGAATAAAATTGTTAATTGTTTTAGGACTTTCTCTCGCTGTATTTTAACCCTACACTCGCGGTGATCACGCTTCATTTAAGCTCCATAACAGATACGACATTAGAGCAATCCCAGAGACGCGTGGAGTTTCAGCCGACTATGGTTCAATCCACATATAGAAGGAAATAATTCTTATTAAGATAATTTGATACCAACCAACAAATGGTTGGAAAAGATAGGAAGGGGAAGAATAAGACCCGAGTATCTGCGCACTTTGATTAATATGATCATGCTATATACCTCTGAGTATAAGGTGAAAAGGAGAAACTTAAATTAATTTTGAAAAAAAGTTCCTGCGCCCTAGTTCAGGGAAGAAATTTTCAGGTATAATTAGATCGTTCCTTACTTACCGAATCTACAGGCGAGTGAGATTCTGTAATAAGTCCAGGAATTTGTATACTGGGAGAAACAATCCGAGAATTCGTCGACAGGAAAGTCAAGTATATGTTTGAGTCGAGTTCTAGAAGTCTTTGGCGCTTTCTCTTAAAGTAATCAGCTGGTAGTGAGGCAAAACAACGGACCGTCCTCTATTTTTCCGCCCAAACCGGCGGCGATGTGAAATCGTAGTGGTTGTGGCTGGCCCGCAGGATTGCGTGGTATCATCGCGATGTGGTAAGCATCGTACGTCAATCATTATGGCTGCTAGTAGTAAAAGGGGAGGAGCCGCGTCCATTGCGCCTCATTAAACTCTGACACTTTTGAATCAATTGACTAGTTCATTCTCATATCGGTAAGATGCATGGAAATTAAACCAAAAAATGATTAAAATAGCAATTTTTTGGCAATCTAACAAACTGTGCATATCAATTAGTTTGAAAATATTTTTAGAAATATAGGTTGGCATAATACAATGAGGTTGTAACAAAATCCACTGCCTCGGGTTTAAAGGAACACCCCTTATTTGGGATATTGGAATCGTCCTGATGCAAAGTGGATCTTTTGTGACCATTGGCGGCTGAGCAAGACATGGATCCGGCATTAATTCCACCAATGAATCGACGAGCAGACGGCATCACTTCGACGCCACTTCTTCCTCTCATTCTCTTCCACAGATCTAGGAAAGAAAGACTAGCCAAGGTCTTTAACAATATCTTACCCATTTATCACGCATTTTTTATTTTTGTCTTTGATATCAAACAAAAGGAAAAGGTATGAGAAAACTACAAATTTTGTAGGACTAGAATTATTTACTGGATAAAAAGGGAGGAGTGGTGCTTTGATTGTCACACTGAAAAAAATACTGTAAAATAAGACAGAGATGAATAATAAAATGATAATGCATTATTGCCAATATTACACTAATTTCTTCTTCAGGGAAATTATGCAAAAAAATCCATAATCTCCCTGAAGGAATGGCCTTGGATGTACGTTTTGAAAATATGGTGGAAAATCTCATTACTACTGGGAATAACGCATTGCCATTCTTATAATTCGTATATATATATATATATATATATATATATATATATGGATTTTTTTGCATAATTTCCCTGAAGAATATATATATATATATGGGTGTGTGTGTGTGTGTGTGTGTGTGTGAGAAATAAGTTGAATTGAATGAGGGAAATAATTTGCGTAGCTAACTTCATTGTTCCTCCTTACTGACTACCTTTTTGTGGAAATAACTGCAGGATTGCAAAAACTGTCTCCGCCGGGAGTTGAACCCGGGTCTTTGGCACTGTACGCCAAACGCATTAACCACTAGACCACGGAGGAGGCTTGAGTGGTATTCGGCTACACCAGGTACAAACACCGACAGGCAGCCCCTGCAACCCCTTCGCAGTTAATTTATTCCTTTTCTTTGAGGGACAGGGGAGTATTGAACAATGAAAAGCCACATGCCTGGCTAGATCCATGGCGAATTCATGTATTAGAATTAATTAATTATTTACAATGTGTGAGAAATTTGTTCTAATACTATAGCATCGGCAACTCTCGTGGGTAAATTTACATAATGTGAGAAATCAATAGACCGCTTCGGTAATGTACGCAAATTTTATGCATACCTTTCAAACAAAGGTTGTTCTTGAAAACCTGAAAGCTTGCCGGACATAGCTACAAATAATGTATACAAATTTATGCACATATTCGCTGAGCACCTAGTGACGAGCTATTCCATGAACCTGATATTTATAAATATCAATGCTTGGAATCCAGTTTGCATACATTATTTGTTGCTATGTCCTGTAATCCTCCAGCAAGCTTTCAGGTTGTCAAGAACAACTTTTATTTGAAAGGTTTGTATAAAATTTGCATACATTACCGAAGCGGTCTATAAACTGCGAAAGGGTTGCAGGGGCTGCCTGTCGGTGTTTGTACCTGGTGTAGCCGAATACCACTCAACCCGTCTACGTGGTCTAGTGGTTAAGGCGTTTGGCGTACAGTGCCAAAGACCCGGTTTCGATTCCCTGCGGAGACAGTTTTTGCAATCCCTGCAGTTATTTCCACAAAAAAGTAGTCAGTAAGGAGGAACAATGAAGTTAGCTACGCAAATTATATCTCTCATTCAATTCAATTGATTTATCACATTATGTAAATTTACCCACGAAAGTTGCCAATGCTATAGTATTAGACCAAATTTCTCACACTATATATACATATATATATATATATATATATATGTGCGAGTGTTCCCGTACACAATGGGTTAAATTTTACTTTACATAAATGTAAATGTGGGAATTTTTTTTTTAATGATATTTACATATAGCCGACTGAGATGGATGGGGTTAATCAGCAAGATAACCTGAATAGCCTTCTTCAGTAGTTTATACTTTTCAAACCAAGTTGGCATTACTTTCATTATGTTTACTTCTCTATATTTCATCCAACTTTTCTTGTATAAATAAATGTTTTCAGCGAAAGTAAAACTCTGAATGCAGAAGAAATTGTGACTTACAGAAGAAAACTATTAAACGTAAATCCCAATTTATTCTGTACTCCAAGTTTGGATACTGATTAAACCATGGGAGATTGTAGGGCCAAAAGCTTCATAACGAATATGCCTTGCATACTCTTGTTGATTTATCACTCCTATGTAAATGTACATGTATAAATTGATAAAATACCTGTACATGTATAAGTATATATACATTATATTTTTACACTTTTTTTAAAAATCCATTTGTTGAAATCATTTTGAAAATATTCATGAACACACTGTGTGTACAAGACGAAAGAAGTGTATTGTCAATACAAATCGTCCAGCGTAGTATTTGGTTTTTATGTTTTGTTGTCTTTTATTAATCCTCATGAACATTTTTGGTTTAAAAAAATAATGCCATATAAATAAATCATCTTCAAATCTTGATGTTTTGACAGGGGAAAGTATAATTTCCTATTCCGGGACAATTTTTTTTTCCTTCTTCATGGCGAACTAACGTTTGGCCTTTCCTTTCCAAGGAAGTATTGCGTCCTGGTTTCAAATTCCCAAACTATGGTCATCTTCAGGATCTCATTCTTGAGTCTCTGGTCTTTCCCACTGTGGTTGAAGATAAAAGAAAATACGTTCGGTGTTACATTTTCCTCTCGTATTGTTGCAACAACGAAAACAGAGAGACGATAATGGGGGAAAAACAGTGATCCGATACACAAAGTATCTGACCTTGCAACTTGTGGGCCATGGTCACGCCGTTATCACACGGTACTGGTATGAAAAGAAAACGCTAAATACAAGCATCTTTTCCGCCCCTTCTATTAGTGTTCTGGTAAATTCGAATAGAGCACAATAGAAAATGTGTGATGTTCTTGTAATCCTGTCTCCTCCCATCTCCGATGACTGGTTTGTTGTGGGATGTGAGGTCCACAGAGTTATCAAAAGTCATCGAACAGAAAAAAGGGAAACACAAACTCGGCGACAACAGGGGCTTGTCTACGCGGGGGTGAAGTTTTCCCATGATGCGAGCGTCTAAAAACAGCATCCTAACAATACTTTTCATATCTTCTCTTGTTCTTCTTATTCTTCTTTCAATAATAGAAATCGTGTTTTCTTATTATTTGTTTGGGTTGTATCTATTTTTTGTTGCTAAGACGTGACTTAACCAAGGCCGATTGGACTGAATGCGGATGCCTGTCATGAAGGTTGGTGCCAATGTTATGATTGGCGTCCCGAATTCATATCAGCTGAGGCATGTGAGAGAAAAACATTTTCAACCATTGTGATGATATCTGGCCTACAGATGACGTTAAACTTAAAATACGAAACATAATCGTTTCAGTTCATACAACCACTGTTGACCTTATCATGCTCATAGTGAGCATATAAAAACGGCTTGTGGGAGATGATCCAGCTCCTGGTATAGACATTGGTTACCCTTAATATTGGTTTTGACCTAACTTTGACCCAAAATTATTCAGCACGAATTTAAGATCTGTTCATTTCTTACTTAGTTCAAAGTGCAAATCATTATGAGTGTGTCAAAAATATATTTTAAAAATAACTGTATTTTATGTACCATTTGATATGATTTACATATCAGTGACCGAAATTCAGGGTGATTAATCATTCAAGGCCACAGTTTCGTTAGAGAACACCATGAAATACCAACCGATAATCATAATCATTATAAGTGCAAAATTATAATATGAATGCAAAGCTGTAATAGACTCTTTTGGTTATGAATAAATTTCGTCAAATGTAAATAATAATAGAAAACTAGTGAATATAGTTCGATCGCTACAATATTTGCTTCTATATATGTTCTCAATGGAAGCACGTTTTGCATTTTTATATTCTTTAAGTTGTGCATTAATTTTATGTAGGTTTGTCTGAAAGTAATTGTTGTTAGTCACAGCATTGGCTTCTCAAAGTATAACTTTCTCATTCCTAATTCAACTTGCATTTGATTTTTTTAGTCAAATCTTGAATGTTTTTCACTCATATTTTCGCTCAGACATTTCCATGAACATTCCAATGATGTATTACTTGGAATTATTACATTAAGAATATGAAAGATCTTCATCACCATTTTCATCACACAACTGTTTATCTATGAACTCGCTTTGTCTGATGACTAGAAAAGGAGACGTTATGTACATGTATTTCATCCTGATTTGTATTGTTCATTTATATTTTACCTTAAAGTTTTTCTTTTTTTTAATTTAGCATATTTCCAAATAATCATAATGATGAATTTATTTATGATAAATGATCATTTATTTGTTTTATCTTGAGTTGTAAAAGATGTGTTTAATCATGATATTTAACCCAAAGATATTCTAAAATTGTTCTCACTTTTGTTTTACAAAATAAAATGAACCTGTTTTGTGAGTAAAATGAATGTTTTACTCAGAAAATGTTATGCAATGCATAAATTTAAATAGTTTTAATTTTTTCTCTTCTTTAAAAATAGATATCAACGTATTCTCTTTGTCATTAATCGCTTTAGTCAGACAGACAAAACCGGTCAAATGTTATTGCTGCCATTAATGTTTTACTCCACACTTTAATGGTGACGAAATATTTTGGTCTCAATCGATGGATATATATCGAGTTTTCACAACTGTTGGCAATTTTTCGACCAAACAGATTTTTACCACAATTCTACCAATAACGCCAACTCCTTGGAGAAGTCAATTGTCATCAAGTGTCATACAGTCACTATGCTGTGTCTATTTTCCATCACCTCATATGACACATGGTGACGACAAAGCCACCGCGACAGATTGTTGTGGGAACCTAGCAAAGAAAAAAAAATCCAGCCTACCCTTTTTATTATCATCTTACCAAAAATTGATAGAGACAAAGGAATAAAATTGTCTTGATTAATGTTTCTTATATTTTAATCTTATAATCAGAATCATCCTGAAAAAAATAAAAAGTAATATCTGTTTCAGAATCTCGGATTAGTCCAAATTGCCCTGATTCACGTGTGGTATGATGCACAATATGGTATTAAGGGGTTAAGGTTGTTTTTTTGGGGGGGGGGGGGTTACCCAACAACACGCATGTTCCTTCTTTTTACCCAACTTGAGTAGAATTTTACTCATTTCAGGGCGTAAATTCTTTTTATTCATATATTTTATTCTGATGATTCTGAATTAACACGTTTCACGAATCGTCTTCTCAGATGTGTCTGGCAATACTGACATAATTGGTTTTGTTTTAATGCAATTTGACATTAATTCATTTTGGTACAATTTCTGTGTATTGTCTAAAATATTTTCTAAATGGAATCCACTCTTCAAAATTCTTAACTCAGAAATTAAAAAGTCTTTCATTCATTAAAATATTATCATCTCATTTAGTAAATATAAATATCCAGTATTTTTGTTTATATCAGCCTCAATATTTTTCATGATGTCAAGGAAAATTGCTTCAAACGAAAGCAGGTTAACGAGTATGATGTTCATTTTACTCGTCATGACCAATGTGGAATGCTTTACTCCACTCGACAAATGTGTGATTGAGTAATATCCTCTTTAGATACTCCAATATCAATGAATTCATACATAAATGTTTAGTCACTGTCAACACAGAACCGTGAATAGCCCTGTGCTTCGCTCCCTGACCTTCAAACCTGAGGGATAAAGAGATATAAGGAGAAAAGAATCGCTATTCTACTGACTATAGATACTAATAGCCGAGTTTGCTTTTCACGCGTTTGCAAGAGGCGATAATAGTTATTGTCACGACACATTCAGCCAATATTTGTGATATTATGCGGACAATAATTTACCTTTTACCGTTTTTCCCCCCTCTATTTTCCCTCATAAACATGGGTCCCCTTTGTTCATGGTATGTGGGGTAAGACGAAACAGATCCAGTTCGCCTCTCTATCTCTCTCTCTCTCTCTCTCTCGCTTTCTCAGTCTCTACATTTGCTTCCCTTTTATCTTTCTCTCCTTTTCCATCGGTCTCTCTTTCTCTGTATTTATAAAGGTCCCTCTTTCACTGTGTCTCTCCCTCTCTTTTACTCACCCCTCCCTCAGTGTCCCCAATACTTCTCTTTCTTTCTCACCTCTCTTTGTCTCTCTCTCTCTCTTTCCTTCCCTCATTTCTCTCTGTCTTTTTGTCTCTCTCTGTCTCTCTGTCTCTCTCTCATTCTGTTTCTGTATCTCAATCTCTTTCTCTCTCTTCTTCTTCTCTCTATCTCATTTTCTAATTGTCTTCTCTTTGTCTCCTTTCACTCTCTTTCCCTCACTACTTTTCTCCATCGCCTTCATCGACTCTCTCATATTCATGCGCTAACTACCCCCCCCCCCCCCCGCCCCCGGTTTATTTTCTCTTTCTTGCCTTTTGTACGGAAGTGCGAGGTGCAATCGAGGACTTTATGGAGCGGGTAATGATTGCTATTGTAGTGACAAATTGTTTGACATTGTGTTTGAGTTATATATGTTACAAACGGTGTTAGACCACACTCAGCCTCAAATATTGATACTTTATGCGCCCCGTTAGTAATCAGAAAATCCAGATTTCATTATTTTTTTGCATTCATATTCATCAAACTGTTGGTTATGTCTTGTTAACTGCTACTTCGGCGGAATTGGCATATCAGTTAGACTCACATGCTCGTAGAAAAGAAACAATAACGAGGATTGTGGAAAGAAATAAGGAAGGTGCTGATAGTGTACGTGCATTATCCATATTAATCATCCCCAAAATGTGTGATTTGTAATAACACTTGATTATTATATTGTAAAAACATAATAAACATATATTAACGAATAAGTATAAAATCTTAATTCATCTAAATGTAATTCAAGGTTATATTCTCACTAAAACAAGTTAGGCAACACCCTAAGCGTCGAAAATAATAATATTTCAGCTGTTTTGTATCAAATAAATGTGTTTATTATAAAGTATAAAGTTCCCAAAAAGATAGAGATATGAATTTACAATCATGCTCATACTGTTACTGTGGCTTATCAAATATCATTAACAACTACAACCCAATCTAATATCAT
Organism: Heliocidaris erythrogramma; assembly: GCA_025617745.1. Classification (NCBI taxonomy): domain Eukaryota; kingdom Metazoa; phylum Echinodermata; class Echinoidea; order Camarodonta; family Echinometridae; genus Heliocidaris; species Heliocidaris erythrogramma. The sequence goes on along the minus strand of CM046872.1, from coordinate 27,764,575 downwards.
TTTGTAGCATTTAATGATACTTATTATATGCTACAATTTGTGCATTACAAACCTCTCCAAAAGTATGTTGGAAATCCCCATTGCAGCTTCAATTTCACGAAAGTACAGTTCGGTAACGTAATTATTTTGTTTAAAAATTTCATTCTAATTGTGTATTTTTTAGGTCGCTTTAGTTTTGGAAGTTATTCAAAAAGACCCTTGTCGTACGAATACTCATTTACACTTCAACTATATACTTGTAACGCAATTTAAAATCTGTGATGACTAATCATATATTGATCTTCCTTTCTTTTCTTTTTACTCTTTAGCTAAGCGAAAAATAGTTTAATCATGTGTGAGTTTAAATAAGTACATAATGTACATGTAGGATACATTTTTCTCATTTTCCATTTAGGTTGAGGCCTGCACGGCCATGAATGCAAACACACATGCACCTATATTGATGTGTTTGTCCGATATTTTTTCAGGTTTTCTAATGAGTTTAAGTAATTTTACATCAGCGTTACTATTTGATTTGATTTGATTTGATTTATTTATTCTCCACTCATGGGTTGGATTCCCCTTGTCAGCTAATAGCTGTTTTTCAAAGGGGTCCAACCCCCAAAAATAAAAAGAACATATGGACAAATAAATATACTTATGTAGTAGTAGTAGTAATGGTATTTATTGATTAAAATTGATTAAAATCTCTCTTTAGCAGCCCGAAGGCTGAATTGCAGAGGAATTTACATAATAAATAACTTCAGAAAAACAAAAAGAAATACACATCTACAGACATCATAATTAAAGTGTGGGGTACGGCGGGCCACATCTGCACAGTGCCAGGAATTATAACAGGCAATCATAACAATATAAATCATGTAAATAGTAACAAATATTATATTATACGGTCATGATTACTGTACGGAAAAGAACATAAACCATGGATGTTTGGGTGTGTGTGTTTGTACGTGCGGATTTTAAAGTCTCTTATATGAGGTGTAAGTTGGTTTATTGATGAGAAAAGTCACAAGATATCATTAAAATTATATCACACATAGTCATCACACTGTTTCTCTAGAGAAAGATTTTTTGAAATAGATAGTACTGGTGTCTCAGAACTGAATCATTATTAAAGTTAGCCTTCACGGCGCATACGTCCGGTAGGAAACAATCTTTGCCACACCCATCGTCATATACATACTTGCCTTTCTTCTTTAGTTGTCCAATTTTTGTTAGATCCTCGAAAGACTGATAGGCTCGTATAGGGTGTGCATGCGAGCGTGTGTGTGTGTACATGTGTGGGCACTGCGGTAGTACTATAGAGAGGTTTTGATTTGAAATCATTTTTGTGGCAACATTGACCCTATACAGATAATGCATGTATGGAAATTATCAACTTTAAAATAAAAATATCTTTATCATCCTCCTCCTCCCGACATTCGATACATCCGGCTTACAATAAAAAATGTTTATCCAAATGAAAATTTTGTGAGATAGAGAAGCCTGATATAAGTTTCTATATCTGTCAATCATATTTTAGCTTCACGACGCATACGTCCGGTAGACCATTCCTAACCCACCCATCTACACCCTCTTGTCTTTATATTTCGGTTGTCCCTCTGTGTTATTGTTCTAGCTACACCCTAGCCTGACTGACTGGCGCGGCAACGTCCTTGGGAGCCACCCGAAACATCCCCAGCGTCGAAACCTGTACGCATCCTTAACCCTACTCATCCACGTAATGAGGATGACGTGCAAGAGAAGAGGAATTAAATCACAATTACAATCAATAGAAACAAGCTGTAATTACACAGCTCTCTGCCTCTTTTCAGCCCTCAATCGCCTCACAATGAATTCCTACATAATAGATCTGGTTTCTGTCATTCAATAGAAACCATTTCTTACACTCATATCCGCCGGCAAGTTTCGAGCCTCTGCGTAGACATTCGTATTTTGGTATGTCCTATTTTTCTATTTTTTTTCTCTCTTTTGACAAGACAGCCAAGAGGACGGCGAGGGCGAGCGCTACCACAGCAGGTGCGGGTATAGATACACCGGCTGCTGAGGTGCTAAAACCTCCACCACCAATCGATGCGTGTGGGACTAGGACGCGCCAAGCGCTATTGTCCACGGCGCACAAATCCGTTGGAATCTTGGCATTACGATTCCACGATGTCTGCCCAATCCTCTTGTCTATGCTAAGATTGATTTTATTACTTGCTCCCCGGAAATGCCTTTTCCTTTGGGATGACGTGATTACACTGCTTCATTACACAGTTTGAAAGAGATATGTACATGTATAACCAGCTAATTCTATTGTATACATTAATAATTACTTCCCAATTCACAATAAGGTTAGATATCGTGGTCTAAGACTGGTTACGATGTCTCTATCCCAGGGCGTCACATGTAGTTCAACTTGAAGAAAAAAAGCTCGGGTGACTAGTTTTCTAGATCGAGTCTACACCACAATTGAAAAGAATAAGAAAGAGCTGCAACAGCGTCGAAAGAATAAAAAACCCTTCCAAACCACGGCCCCATAGAAATTATTCTGCTTTAATTTTTGATAACCGGGATCAAGAAACAGAGCGTGTCAGAATTTTTGTAAGTAAACTTTGGGTGTGGTAATTTATGCGACCGCAATATTATTGAAGTAATTAATCAATCAGAGAGGCTGATTTTGTAATGGATACGGAATTCAAATCTATAAGTTCCTTCCTCTCCCTCTCTCTCTCTCTCTCCCCCCCTCTCTCTCTCTCTCTCTCTCTCCCTCCTCTCTCCCCCTTTCTGTATTTTTCTCTCTTTCTATTCTTTTTTATTTCACTTTTCTCAAGCATTGGTCTTTTTTCAGGCGGATGTCATAAACCTCAAACCCTATCAAAAAGGAATTGGTCATTAAAACAAATTGACATTTACGATGTCCGAGGATGGTTAAAGATGAAATCGAAAACATGATGAATTTATTTCGCCTTGTATGCTCACGATTGCAATTATATGCAGTTATGTCAACTGTCGAAAAACAGTATTATGTGGCACATATAGAGGCATAGGGTTTGGCTCACAATAACTCAATAAAATGTTCACTAGAATTCATTAACGGTATAACCAACGACGACATTAAATATCAGCACCGTAGTGTGATGGTTTAGAAGCTAACAATTATCTCTGAAATATACTATATTTTTTAAAAGTACTTGTGCTAATTTCTGTAATTGTAACTGGAATTAAGTGATCGCTTTGTGCTATACTGGTGTGGTATCAAGGTATGGCACTCGGGAAAGGAAGGTGAGTCAATGGCGTATCTTACTTAACGGTGATAAGGGCAAATTTTACTCTTAAGCCTAACCCTAAAACATGCCTAACCTTTAACATAATCCTCATTTTCCCCGTAGAATTACAACGCACACGTATACATTTGCAAAAGTGGAAATAGAAATACGATTCGTCTCGATTCAAGTTGAAGGCTGAAGTACATCCTACGTGCATTTCAGTTATATTTAATTAATCATGCAAGTTGATATTAAAACCGAAATTTTAGGGTAATACCCCTATTTAAATGAGACTTCGGTTTAGGTGTGTGGGGGTGTGTGGGCGCGCGTTGGTGTGGTGCATAGGGGATGGATGTGTGATTAGACTCATGAGTATTTGTGTATGCCTGTGTTCTTGTGTGTTTACGTAATCATGATGCCCCCTGCAAGTGACAACGCCCCTACCCAACTTCCCAAACCCTACCCCCGCCAGACACACGATCTTCGGTAGATATAAAGATAGCGCATCCTCTTCTCCTAATAAAGTGTCTTAGAAACATTAACTATACAAACAAGATCGCTTTGAATAAATTATATTTAAGCATATTAACATAATGTCCTAAGTATAGGACGTAAACATCTTGCCGTATGAAGGTAGATGAGTAAAGGGAATCATTAAAATGTCCCATTTGGGGTCTTTATTATTCTAAATCGTGTCACGAACTTTGTCAGCAAATTCTAATCTTCGTATAGTTCGTAATACACACTGCCATACTTCGGCGTTTCAGTAATAAAACCATGGAGCGATCAAATTATACGAGTGATTGTGTCGCTGTGTTTATACAAAGAAGGTGGTGGTTTTCAATAGTCCCAGGTATAGAAAAATGATGTGGCTATATGAGGTTTTAGGTTGACAGTCGCCTCAGGGAAGGGTTCGGATTATAGCTCAAACGTGTTGTTCCAAGGCTTTGATCGGATTAAACTATTCAGAGGCTTTCAGGGAATCAAAATCGCATTTTGCTGGTTCTTTGAGGTCTTTTCTTCTCGCTAGCAATTTAATGCTGGTTTTATTGTTGGTAGTTTGGTTCTTAACAGCGACATTTCACAGTCCATGTCGATTAAAGGACTGGTGGATAAAGGTATCAATTTTAGGTTTCTATTAGAACAAACGGATGTTTAGTTGTAAAGGAATTTTGATACTTATGGAAGAGAAGGCGATCACCAGAAGGTGGTTCAAACATTTGTAATGCATAATGAGACATACCTGACTAACTAAAGGGTGGTTTTTGAAGTTTTAGAAAAAACAGGATATCCCATTTTCTGAAATCAAAGTTGTTTAACATTTGAGATAAGTAGATTTCTTTTAATATGGCACTAAATTTAGGTAGTATATAGCATTCTTCTTAACACGCGGTCTGAAATGGTATTCATTGCTTGTGTTTTTATTCCGAAAGAGTTAAGAATCTTCTGAAATCGAGAGTACCAACCCGTGAAGCCTCCCTTCTCCACTCCAAAGCTCTTACCTTTAACCGTGTCATACTACGCCAGTTCATCAAAGCAGCTTCGCTCTCAAAGGAACACCTTTTCCCTTCTCTTTCTCCTCACCTACAAGGAATAAGAAAGAAAGAAAGCATCGCGCTGTTTTCCTACTTCGTAATCTTTCTTTAAAAGGAGAGGATTTGGGAGGTTCTTTTCCTGGCGGGCACATTCCGGCGTTTTTGCCCCCGAGAACACTTGGAATCAATAGCATAGTATATTGCGGCTAATGGTTGGTTATTGTTGATCAATTGAAGCCGAAAAGCACTCCAACTTGGTGCTAGCTGTCAATCGGTTTCTCGTTTAGAGCTGGCAAAGCTGCTCGAGTCAACGACCGTGTTCGTATCCTACACCAAGTATGTACAGGATGGAGAAAGACTAAGGGGGAAATCAAGGTTAAACAATTGGTTAATTCTTCTGGGCAAATGTTTCATCCATTTTGGGTGAGGCCAACTCTTTACAGAAGAAAATTAAAACAGTGAAAGTCTTAAATCAATAATTTGATTAACGGTTAGAAGTGACTCGAAAGGTGTACTAACTTCCCTCGTAAAACACAACTTATTTTTATCAAAGCATGGATTTTGTTCAATCCGAAAAGTTAGATTGTCAATAGAATTAGTATACCCCTTAAATTAATTTGTCAGAATTACTTAATATTAGGTTACTTACTAGTATAAATAGTAATCTTACATAATTAGAAGCAGTTTTCATATAAAATGAAGTATGAAATATCCATAAAAGTGGCTTTAAATTGGTAAAATGTGAACAGCGCCATCTTATGGTCATTCCTAGATTAAGATTATAATTAGAAATTAGTTGCATTTTATTTTCAATTCTAACTAACAACTGGCTTCGAAAATAAGCATTTTTTTTAAATTCAAACTATTACTTTTGACTTGCAAATGTAGAAAATTGCCTACAAGTACATTCTTAGCTTCTCTTAGGAAGAATGGCGCATGATGGGAAAGAAATTAGACGCACAGACATTTTCCAAATCCTGTGGAAAGATGGCGCTACTCAGGAGATTCAGTTTAAGGCAACTTTAAACTTCTCAGCGCATTATATTTTCATTTGCTTTTTTTGTACCATTGTCTACTTTTGTGAAATTTGTTGACAGTATAGATTCTGAAAAAATGTCCCTTTTATTGTTGTTTATTATCCAAAAAAATTAAGAAGATCTTAAAGTATTTGTTAAATTATCAAACTTGCTTTTACTACACTGGAATTATACTTTGGTATTGGGTCTTATTAAAATACCATAAAATATATCCAAATTAATAGAAAAATACACTATTTTCTCACTCAGCTCAATAACAGTATATATCATCAACACAATGAATGAAAGAACTCTATTACCAAAAATTGATCACAATATAGTATACATGATCAAAGACATTGTACATCCATGCAGGAAACTGCTAACAGAAACAAATAATATTATATTGCTTTGAAATTTTATCAAAACGAAAGCAAAGTAGCAGACGAACGAAAGTACACTTATTATCATTTTAATATAATATGTTCCATTTATATAGCGCAGCTACTATATGAATATACTCTACTGCGCTTAATACAAAGTATCACATTATTACCCCGGCTTTAGCCCAGCTGCCATGATAGGCGCTAAAGCATTCAAGGAATTTCTTCCTACCGGGTACCCATTTACTTCACCTGGGTGGAGAGTGGCAAATGTAGATGAATGTCTTGCCAAAGGACATTAGCGCCGTGGCGGGATTCGAACCGCGAACCATGTGAGCCACAGTCCGGTGACGTATCCACTAGACCACGACACCTCTACATTTTGATTTATACATATACTTGTATGTTATTACTATTCAATTCCAGTCATCATCCTTATTCAGAATCAAGCGAGATGTTGAGGGTGTGTTCTTTAACGTAGATTAGACTGAGTCATAGTTGTAGGGTTACATAGAGGGGGGAAACTTCGCACCTGTCTAGTGGTGCCTCATGTCAGACATGATGGCTGGAACCAGCTTTGTCGTATTCCGCTGCACATCTGAAAAGAGAGACGAAGTTTAAAAGAAAGGAGACGAAAAAACTCTCGAACTAGGACACCAGCCCACCAACGGTGGTTCTACAAATTTACATTTGGTTTTAAATTCTCTGATTGACAAGGCGAGGTTGACTTATCCTAGTTTGCAGTTGGGATTGTTCAAGCGCGGACGGCTAATGCCATGGTAGACAGAGCGTTAGACTGGTAACGGATACTGAGACCAGATTCACTAATAACCTCATTTTTAGATGGGGCTTTAATATGATTTCAATGTGCTTTTGAATGAAGCTGATAATTAGCTGGAGGGTTTGTTCGAAGCTTTCCAACAAAAGTTGTCCTCGATCTTTAGGGGGGCCTCGTGAAGCCATTCCGTATGCGAAGCAGCGCATGGCAGTGTGCCACTCGAGATCGAGAAAAGAGAGAGATAGGGAGAAAGAAAAGGGGACTAGAGATACGCGGTCAACGGCCAAGCGAGAGAAGTCGCCGTTTGATTCCGGAAAGAAAGCAGCCATTTCATGGAGCACCACGAAAGAAGCCCTTGAGAAAGTGATCTCCGTACCGGCGGGCCGGGAGCGGGCCAGGCGGAAGCGGTAATGGCTCTTTAAGTGACAAACGGGCGCGTGATGTGCGCAGTAATGGCGATCAAGGAGCGTAATGCGTTTTAACACCTGAAAGTGAGACGGGTGAAGAGGGTAGGTGACGGTGTCTCTACGCTCTCATCCCTCCTCTCTACACCGGGGCCCCTCTCTTGGCTTGCAGCCATGCGCGGACCGCCACTCTCACCGCAGCCCTCTCAAAGACTAGACGCCATCTTGAATCTATCTTCTTTATGATCGAGCCTTCTCCGATTTACATCTAACCCGTTCCGCCAATTGAAGAATACGATGCTTCGATAACGTGGATGAAATGCCAAAGTACCGAAGCCGTTCTCATATTTTATTTATTTTCACTCTCTTTAAGCGCGAGTCGAGATTTAATTGAAATGCACCTAAGACTACTTAGTGTCCTATATCCCTTTCTCTTTTCTCTGGTAATAGTGTATGTATATAACTGTAATATGTGCTGAACGGAGGGGAGTATTTAATACTGGTGATATTAGAAAGGCGAGTGTTTGCTTTATGTTACCACTGAAAGGAGACGCGATCTGCCAAAGAAAACTACCTTACGGTGGGGATTTTATCTCGATCAATGGAAATCTGGGAGCAAAAATCGGATGAGTGGCACACTCCGATTACCCGCTCACACCTGCAGAAAAGGCATGGTAATGATTGTAGAGGTTTAACACCTTCATAACATAAGCAGAAGGTGACCCGGGGTCGGGCTCAACAGCCGAAATAAATGGATTTGCCTGGGTAAACATTTACAGCCAAGTCGGTGTGCCATTGTCATGGCGTCTTTGACACACAGAAGAAAGGAGGGCATTGTCGAAATGCGATCATTCGCCCCAAAATGTGGAGGCAAGCCAACCACCCCTCAGTTTTCTTTCTCTCCTTCTTTCATTCTTTTTAAACCCTGGTGAAGAATGTTCGTGATGTTTTTCTTCACCTTCCTTCAGCATATGCTCTGAATATGTCTATTTCTTGTCAGCCTACCACCATGACGACCCTTCGTCCCTTCCTCCACTCATTTAGTCTCATTTTCCTCTAATACTAAGTATTACATAACTGCAATCCCTACTTACTGTCTAATATCTTAAATAACAATTTTCTGTTATCTACCCCATACCCTCTGTTACCTGTTCCCAGATGGCTAAAGAATGGACGATTCTTTGGCCATTTGACTCCTTCCCATTTTGTCTCCAAACTTTTATTCTTCCAACCTCTTTTTCATACTCTTCCACCCCCAAAAAGTGCATCGACTTTAGATTTATCGGATTTCGAGACACTGAGTACCCCCAACCTGCCAACCGTCTCGTCCCAAGAGTGCAAAACCTACCCCCTTCTTTCAATTGGCACGACCCCCTCTGTTAAGAACCCGCTCCTCAACAAATCATATTTCGGCTAATAACAAATTACAAAAATAAACGATGTCAATCTGTTGAGAGGGGAGGTTACAGCCCAGTGAAAGAGTGAAAAGAGGTAAAGTACTTCTGATGCTCTACGTACACATTTGCTCAAGAAATATTTGCCCATGACCTATTTTATGAGTCACGACTTAAAGGAGGAATGAGGAAGGTATGAAGTGTGGAAAGTATAAGGTTAATTTAAAGGTATAATGTTCTTTCTTGTAAAGTTTTAAAAAAAAGAAAGCATAATCTGATTAATAATCTAGATTTATCGAATTTAAACCAAAATTTAAATTACCTCTGATGTTGCCTGTATATGGAAGGAAATAGTTAGCTATAACCCAGTGAAGGTATGGACCGTCATGAGTGTACTTACTGATGTAATACCTATATCAGAAGCTATATGAGAAGCTTATCAAAACAAGGTTTTATGCCTCAGTAATAAACTTTTTTCCTTAAAATCGACAATACACGCACAAGAAATCATGTTGACTTTTTAAAATATTATGATCAGAACAGCATTGATCTGGATGATAATGTTCAGATCCATATGAAATAGTGTTATTAGCTCTTCACCCTAATGCCATTTTGAATATTTTCATGATTAATGTTCTGTTCAAGGTCCCTGGGAATTAGTTTATGGTAACGATTATTGATGCGCCTGGGTTATGCAGGTGGTTTGCTTGTTCTGCTCATACAATGTGGTGATTTTAGGACTCTGAATTAAAATTGTTCCGTACAAAGTAGACGAAGTATAATAGACAAAGCAAAAGAGTGGAATATTGTCCATGATGAGTTACCATTCTGATTGGACAAACAATCATTTCATTTGAATATCTATCTATCATAATATACTATCTGAAACAACAGAATATGTTGACATTGTGATTATGACCAATCTGGACTGGTAATCCAGTTGGAAGCCAGTTATATACCGACAACCTTTTCACCATTCCCGAGTCTTTACAATTCCTTTAAATAATAATAATAATAATAATAATAATACATGGCATTTATAAAGCGCCTTTCCCAAACTGGCCCAAAGCGCTAGATATACACAGTAACAAAAAAATTAAACAAGTTGTTTAAAAAAATGAACAACCACTGTTTACCCGGTGAACTGATCACTCAGTTGTTCAAAATGTTAAACATCTCCAGTTGTTTAAAGTTTAAACATTTAGTTGTTTAAAATTTTGAACAACTTGTTTAAGTATTAAACTTAAACAACTCAGATTGTATAACGTTTAAGCATTGAGTTGTTCAAAATTTTAAACAACTTGTTTAAAAATAACAATTAAACAACTCAGATTGTATAACGTTTAAGCATTGAGTTGTTCAAAATTTTAAACAACTTGTTTAAAAATAACAATTAAACATCTCAGCTTGTATAAATGTTAAACATTCAGTTGTTCAAAATTTCAAACAACTTGTTCAAAAATCACAATTGAACATCTCAGATTGTATAACGGTTAAACATAGAGTTGTTCAAAATCTCAAACAACTTGTTGGAAACAGCAATTTAACAAATGGTTTTGTTTATACATGGTTGTTTCATTAACTGTTCCAATGATATTTGTCATGAAGGAGCTATAGCTGCTGGTTGTAAACAAAAAGAATGTGGTATGTGGTTATTAAAGGCATTGAGTAGCTTTGCAAAATTTGACAAATTCAGCGTGAAAGTGGTCCAATGATATATAATCCTACTGTTAGAACTATACTTAGCAACATGTGAAAGTAAGATAGAAATTGGAGCTCATTTACTATTTTTAAAAAAGAAAATAAATGTGGTTTTGAAAACAAAATTCTGGCTGAAATAACGGCAGATCTACGTTTCAAACAGTATTTGGTCTAGCGTCCTCATGCGTTCGTTGTGAGACATTGGCAATACCTGTGCTTACTACGCTATGTGTGTTTCGTACATGTATAGAGATAGTATCTATGGTAAGCCCGTTTATACCCAACATCCACTTACAGGCGCTAGGCGCCAGTGATATACCAGCCAGCTGAGCTGTCGGGATAGTTACTTGTACAGTGCAACGGTATACGTTCGTACTCCGTATAGTCGGCGAGCCATATCCATGTAGCTAACTCAGCTCAGTGCACCGCACACATAGTGAAAGCTAGTTCTCGACGTTTGTTTTATCATCTTGAGAGTGAGACTTGAATTTTTTTTCTCCTTACTGCCAGCGCCGGGACAGGGGCACAGTGTGATATCCACACAACTCACTGTACCGGTAAGTGTAAGATTTGTAAGATTTGTAAGATTTTATTGACTCTATCGACTGGAGTGGTAGGTATAATCCCGGGTATAGGGTGACCTACATCATACATGTACTGCGTACTTTACTGTACGCCGAGCTCCTTGGGCTTGGCTGATCAATCTGGTAATATAGTGGGCATGGACCATGGTGGGAGTGGTACTGGCCTCCGCAGCTGTATGGGGAGCCCTAGGCTGCTAGTAGTACTAGGTCTGCGCACCTAACTAAGGTTTGACGGAAAAAATGAACAAGAATTTCTTTAATATTCCTCTAAAGATTTATTTTATTTTATTCCTGATATTCTAAAGAGTAAGTTTGAGAAAAAATTGCATCAAAATTAGAGCAAGAACAATGCCATTTTCACAAGAAACTGTGGCCTTGTCATTTCAAGTAATTCAACATCCCTGATACTGATGATAGCAGAAAGTGTTAAAAATGACGTGATATTTACGTTGTGGTTTTCGTCTTTTTTACGTCCTGTAATTACGTCAATAAGACTACAACTTGCATCAACGCAAGACGTCAAGAGGACGTCTTATTTTGACGTCATCTGTACACTGTAAAAACTGAAGTGCTGTAGTAGTAGTAGGCCTATACTCTATAGCCTAGGCTATATAGCACTTTTTGAGGGCATGCATAGGGACTGCACTCAGAGTCAGAGTGCTATTGAATGCACACAGCGTGCTATTTCAGCACTTTCACGCGAGCTGGACCGACTAAACATTCATTAAAAAAAATTATTTTGGCGAGCCTCGAACCAGTGTCCGCTGATCGAGAATTGCTGGCATTACCGCTGGACTAACTCACATCGTACGATGTAGAGCAGATCATATTGTTACATAGTGAATTTACGACACCACATAGTTCATGTTATCTATTTGACTCCCATGACTAAACTGGATTGCAAGAAGCATCCGTCAGTCCATCGGTAACGTCAGTGCCTCTCAATCAGCGGAACCTGGTTTTTTGCTGGTAAATTAGCACACTACAACTAGTGCTACAAACAGCATTTCAGGTGCAGTCACTATTATACATGCCCCTAAAAGTAACGCTTTAGTTTTTACAGTGTACAAGACGTAAAGATGACGGCAAAATAAGACGTCCTCATGACGTCTTGCGTTGGTGCAAGTTGTCGTCTTATTGACGTAATTACAGGAAGTAAAAAAGATGTAAACGACGACATAAACATCACATCATTTTTTCCTCTTTCTACTATCAGGGACAGGGATTGAATATACAATCTTGCATGGTTCCCAATCCCATGTCTGCGCACTTATTCATTTACACGCAGTTCGGGAGTTTTGATGTGAAAAACAACATTTTGTGGCTTGTGAATAAAATGTCTGGTTTGCATGGCTCGCAAGTATGTGAGAAATGATTATAATTCATTTAGACATGTAACTTGTTAAAATGTTAGATCTTGTTTTTGTTGATATGTGCCTCTGACTCCACTCACAGTTGGATCCCATGAACGGCTCTGTAGGCCAGTACTAGTACCAGATTGATAAGCCAAGGAGCTCATATAGGTACATGTAGGACTCATAGATAATGAGATATCAGCCCGCCCCCCCCCCAAAAAAAAATAGATCTAAAATAAATATCGCCATTTCTCACATACTGTGAGTCATGCAAACCATCCTCGCCCAGGCCTCAGAGTCAGAGTTTGCGAAAGGGGTTACCTTCCACTCCAGGATCAAAAAAAAAAACCCACACAAAACTGGCAGGTGTGATCAGGGGTTTTTTTTTACTTGCCCATTATGTAAGACTTGTAAGTTATATGGGACTACCCATGTAAGGTAAGGTTTGTGTAGTCCCATATATATATATAGGTTGCAAATGCAAGGTAAAAATATCTGTCGATTTTTGTCTTTTCTCTTTTTTAGTCATTCAATTTTTACAATCTTAGTTGATCCTGGAAGGTAACCCCTATAGCAAATTCCGAGGGTGGGTTGCATGGGTCAACTTAGGTGAGAAATGGTGATATTTCACACACACACACACACACACAAGGTAATTATGGATCCCATGTACAGCTCCATAGGCAAGTACACGTACCAGATTGATAAGCTAAGGAGCTCGTACAGCTACCTGGTACCCACGCACAAGCTCCCATGCAATCGCTTAATACGCTGTGGGTCATGGCACGTCTATTCTATGTTGTCTTTGAAGCAAAACGGGCCTGGCCGAGGCGTGCCAGAACGATTAGAACGACAAAATGAAAAAAAAACAAACGTTGCTTTGGAATGTTTTTTCTCTTTTTCTCAAGAAAAAAATTGTATGCTTTGGAACAAAAATTTTAGTGTAGAAATGGGGGTCTTCTGGGCGCCACATACCCACCACACACTACATGTACATTTATATACTGAGTGCTCCCCAAAAAAATAAACACTTGGATTCACTCTGCTCTTTCCAGGAATTTTGAATCTTCTTCTTCCCGCTTTCCGCAGCTGGTGGAATATTACATACCAATCATGCCATAGAGTAATTGCATTGTTTTCTTAGCAGTTCAAAATCTTATATAGGATTTATATGTGACAGTTCTTATCAATGAGAATGAGTTATCCTTGTCATACATGTACCTATGTTGGGGGTCCTGACAGGTTGGGTGTCCGGACAGATAGTTTCCAACTACTGTATACCTATGTTGGGTGTCCTGACAGGTTGGGTGTCCGGACAGATAGTTTCCAACTACTGGTAGATCTGATCTGTAAATTTTAAAACTTTTGCATTCAATATTTGGGAAATCGCAATGTATGTTGGGCATAAGCATGAATAAATATTTTATCTTGGTTAGTGCTATTCCATGCATATTATTTTTGGAGAAATCCAATGGCAAACTTCAGTTATATGGACCTACCCCTTCATACTAGTGAATTTTATTTTTAAAATGTTTTTTAATACTTTCCTGGATAAGTGGATATATAGGGCAGGGAGGTGTGGGCTGTTCACAGGTACATGTATATGATTCAGTAGATATCTACAAACTCTTATTTTCAGTCTTTCATTCAGATCCATATACTCGCCTAAGAAAACGGTTTGATAGTCTGTTATGGATACATTTGACTAGTCATTCTATTTTGCTTTCAGATGCATGACATCTCTTATTTGATCAAATTGATGATGGAGCAGACACAGTCATGCTAGAAACATGCAAACAGATCTACACTCACCTACAGGTAAATATCCTCTTTCGTCACCTTCCATGTTTACTTGAGAGATGTGCAATTATAGAACAGGAATGAAACAAAGAAATTTTGTATTTGGAGTAGTAGGGTCTACATGTAAAAAATAAAGAAATGAAGTATAATAAAAATAAAATTAAGCTGGTTTATTGCCACTCGGGTCTATTCCATTAGAGTTTTTGTCATGCAAGAGCTTGACTAACAGGGGCGTTGCTAGAACATTTTGAATGGGGGAGGGTTGTGACACCCAAATTTGCCAACAAATTTTTAGGATGCAATACCCATTTTTGCAGACAAAACTGCTGCACCCTAATCCCTATCCTCCGACAAAAATTAATAAAAGAAAATTGCAGACATAGAGATCTTGATCAGACAGGCCCATTTCGTAAGGAGGGGACTGACGCCTTTTGCCCAAATATCAGCTTTTCAATTTTTAAATATTTTGCCAGAGAGTGAAGCAAGTCAAACAAAATTTGTTTGAACTTTTTTTTAGGTGAAAATTACTGAAGTTTACTTACATAAGTTATATAATTATCCTGGAACCTTTCTTCTTCAATATGTGGATATGGGTCTGTTCACAAAGTTGGGCACCTTTTGAGGCATTATTTCTTTAATCCCCTGTAATTTGATGAAAAAGTCAGTTAGAATTTTCTTACTTGGCCATTCTATCTCTGGTGAAAATAAAAAGCATCTGAGAATCATAAACATGTTGTTCCACAATGTATTTTGGAAATAATTATGAAAAACCAGCATGTGGATGTAACCGGACATTGTGTCCGTGTTACATCCGTCTTATTTTGAGACATAACGGCACATCCATAATGCTCTTGATGAAAAATATTTGCCTGGTTACTTTAGGCTCTCTATTTAATTCAATGCAACAACAACTGCAATGAGAGTATACTGACTTCAAGAGTTATTGATGAAAGTTGCAGATATTCTTTGGTGTCCCATTCATCCACAACTTGTGACAGTTGATTGGAAACTGTTACACCCACAACATTCATGATAAACTCAGGGAAGATATTTATTCTTTTGTTAAAAGTTTTGCTTCATTAAGTCAGCACCATAACACAATGTACCCATTAATAGGATTTAGCTTTATAAGGTATCATGCATGTAGAAATGTTGGCAATCTAAAAAAAAGGTGGTTGTGGATGTAACATGGGACACCAGTATGTTTTTGTCAATACTTTGAAAATGCCTCTCAAAACAATTTGTCTTGTGTTCTTCAAAAGCTTCCTGGAGGCACCAAGTACATTCATATAAAACAACTTAATGGTGTAAGTCATAGTGTTAAAACTACAATGTTTTTACGATAAAATGTCAAGTTTTGGTGCCCAACTTTGTGAACAGACCCATATATACTAGTACACATCTCAATGTTTTGGCGAGCGACTTGAGCGAGCGAGCAAAAAATTTGACCAGTTTTTCCTTCTTTCTCTTCCCTTCCTTTCCTTCTTTTTAGTGTTTATTTTCCTTTCCCTTCCTTTCTTTTTTTACCCTATATTTCCTCTTCCCTCACTCTTCCCCCCCCCCCTTTCTTTTGTTGCCAACAGAGGTGGCACATTTGCCGCTAGCGACGCCCCGGTTGACAAATTTATGATATTTATATCTGCATTCCTATAGATTTTGTAAATTTGTCTTGATGAATGATGAAAGAAATATTTGTGGATGAAGGATGGATTTACTTTACATGTTATATTCTTATGATGAATAATTTATGGGATTCTGTAGTGCAGCTATAGAGATTTTTGTAGGCAGTTGTTAGTTCCTGTCTGATTTGTTTGCACATTAGTTTTACACAAGGTGTTGCTGTGTAAATTACTAGAATATTTTTAATAGGTACCTCTACCATCATGTAGACCAGTGCATGTTGTGTTCGCACCACTGGCATATTTCACTTTAGGACAGTTTCCATTTCAGTTCATGACCAAAAAAGTGTAATGAAAAGCTTGACACCTTGTTAAGAAGCACATTGGCCACAATTCACAAAGAAGGTAAACCCATGGTCTAAACTATGGTTTAAAATAACCGTAGCCTGTATTGCCATTTATGATTAGACATGAGGCCATGTACGTTGCTTGTACTACCCTTACAGAAGTATTCATGAATTCAGGCCATGGCCTTTTCACAAAAAAAAAAGAATTTCTATTTCATTGAAATTCTAATTCATTTTTTTAAAACTATCTTTTCTATTATTACAGCACCACCAAACTGTTGTATGTGCGGATTGGATTCCCTGCCACTCCTGGTCTTGCTCAGTTCCAAGATACGATTGAGATCACTCGTCCTATCCATCTACCTGTTTGCCTGGGACTCCTGGACCCTCACAGCAGACCTCCAGAGGCGAATTCAAATACTAGGCATCTTGCATAAAGACAACATAACCAACGAGACGGTCCGCACCATCATCTGCGCCATACAAAGAACTCCTCACGACCGTGAAAAAGCGCAAAACTGATTTGGCATGCTTCATGTTCTTCGGGTCTTGCAAAAACCATCCTGCAAGGCATAGTAGAGGTGTCGTGGTCTAGTGGATACGTCACCGGACTGTGGATCTCATGGTTTGCGGTTCGAGTCCTGCCGCGGCACTAATGTCCTTTGGCAAGACATTAATCTACATTTGCCACTCTCTACCCAGGTGTAGAAAATGGGTACCCGGTAGGAATTTATTCCTTGAAATGCTGTGAGCACCGAATTCGGTAGCCTAGCTACTGCCGGGGTAATAATACTTCGGCGCTTAGAAACATTTGTATTAAGCGCATTATAAATGCAATGTATTATTATTATTATTATTATTATTATAGTGAAAGGTGGAAGAAAAAGAGGAAGACAGAAGAAAAGATGGGAAGACGTTATCAAAGAGTGGACCAGCCTGGACTTTTATTGTTCTCCATCGAAATGTGCTTTTTACTTAATTCAGTTTTGCTGTGACTCTTTTGAAATTTGGTTACATATATAGTAGAAATGGAATTTTATTATTGTGAATGGCAATTCAGTAGCAATGAATTCCTGTACATGTAGAGAAAATGAAATTTGCCCTTTTTTTTTTACATTTATCAATTGATGGCTTTTTTCCTTGTCCATCTTCCTAATACCTCAATCACACTAATAAGACCGACACAAGACCCAGAACAAAATTACCCTGAATGGCAAAGAACTGGTCGATTTGGTGGTGTGATGGCGGTAATAGGATGAGTGGGTGTAACTTGTGCCCCCTCCCCCCCCCCCCCCCCCTTTCCTGAATCTTTAGGAAAACTGTTAAAGACAACTTGCGTGTTTTCTTCAGCATGTGTTGATGTCAAGAAATATTATGTCCAGATATATTATTTAAAATGTTGACACATCCTTTGCCTCTGATAATATCCTTCTTGAAAAATCCCTGCCCTTACCAACCATATAGAGCCACATAATGGTCCGAACCAGTTAGCCTGTAATTTATGTTGTATTGTAATTTGAATATACCCTTATTGAAGCAAAAAATGAACTTTTTCCTTTAATTTGAACTTCCTTTTCTTGTGAAGGGTCAGAAAGGAGAGGGAATAAGAGAGAAGGAGAAAATGGAGAGGTGCAAAAAAAACCCGGTAAAAACAAGCCATTGAGAGAAAGGAAGGAAAGGATGAAGAAACAAATCATGAGAAGAGGATGAGGGAGAATGCAGTGATGGAGAAATTGAGAGAGAGGGGAGAATAGTGAAGAGTGAACACAATCCCAAAGTGAATTTTGAAATATTAGTAGGCCAAGTGGCGTACCCAGGATTTGTTAAAAGGGGGAGGGGTGGGTGTATATATCAGTATTTTGGGGGTCTTTTTACTCCAAAAAATCTCTGATAAGCCAAACAAAAAGAACAAAAAGTAACATTATTTGGGGGTTACTTTCACTCAAATTATCCAATAAGTGTTAAAAAAAAGTTAAACAGGAATTCTAAGGCGCCGTTTTTAACATCAAAAAGGTGTGTGCCGACTTACAATAACACAAAAAGGGGGTGTTCGACCACCTAAAAATGCCCCTTTTGTCAAAGGGGGTGTTTGGACACCCCCTCCCCTCAATAAGTGCATGGGTAGGCCTACCTTCTTCGTAATGAAAATTTTCTCACTTTTCAGATATGACTTGGATATTATCAATAATCAAGCTTCCAGAATGTTAGGCTATAGCCCAATATTACAAATATTAGAAGAAAAAAGAAAGAAACCCCCAAACAAAAATCACTGACGTGAGGGGGAGGGGGGCCAGGGGATGCCACACTCTTATGACAAGTATTACATCTTCCTAATCAATTCCCCGTCCAAGGAGACAAAATAAAATCTTATGTGTTCATTGTTTCATCAGTCTTCAGTCGATCGCATGATCCTGCTGTTCTGAAGATACAAAAAGGGCTTTTCCCCACTTTTCTCTCTATCCTCCGATTGTAATAATTATTGGAAATTTGTCTAAGCATCCAACCGCATATCAGTACAATGTATATCTTGACGACTAGTTATAGTAACCGAAATTAGTTTGGAAAATGTGACATGGGCGTAAGGGGATATTTTCGCTCCTGGGGGACGCCTCCTTTATTTTGCTAAACATTGTTGACATGAATGATTCCATTTCCTCGAGAGCGAGAAATAAATTTATTGGACCTGCGGGCATTCGTACTCCGCGCGCGGTGGCGGGCTCTGAAACCAGCCCCTGCCTCGTACGGCAATAATTGTGAATGACGACAGGGCTGTATTTCCTCCACTCCGATCTCTCTCATTTTCTCTCCCTCCGAGCTCCGGCCAGCCCCTCCTTCCCGATCCCTTATACAACGTCTAGTACGTCTCTAGTATAGAGCTGATCGTATGGATTGTTGTTTCGTCCATGTTTCAAAATGTGCGACCTCCCCTTCCCCCTTTTAAATGCCTTTTCATTTGTTTCCTCTTTCTCTTTCTTTCTTGTCGGGCAAAAACATTTGTTATTTATGTATGTAGGATTACCACGCAATAATCAAAATTTGGTAATTCTCCTCACACACGATGTCGCGACTACCCCAGCGACCGCCCGCCGGCCAGGCCAGGCGATCGACAGGCTAGGCTAGGCCCTTGCCGGCCCACGGGATGAGCTCCAGCGCTCAAGCTTTCTCTCGCGCGCGATAGTATTGCCGAGTTATCAATCCTTGGTATTGCAAGCCCTGTCAGCATTACACCCCAATGTAAATAGACGTTAATACGCTGTGCATTTGCCGAAAGAGGGAGGTAGGCCGACCGTCACAAGTTATAAGCGTCATGCCATACGCTTATAAAATTTCGATTTTAAATCATAAATATCTTGATAATGAAATCAGCAATTGACCTGTAAAAGTCATACGATTCCCGACTGACCTAAAGGTTTCTAATTATCATTGCAGCATGAGCTAATTCAGATTTTTTTTTTCTGATCTCCGACAAAGTTACTCAATGCCTTTAAGGTAAAAAATTATTAATTCTGTCCAATAAGGTACAAAACAGACTGGCAACTATGTAACATGTAACTATCAAATTGAAAATTTATTACCATTTTATTCACATATATTACATTGTATACATTGCAATGAATACAGGCAATTGAAAAGTACACATATATATTTTACTTAATTAAAAAAAAAATCAATTTATTGTCCCATCAAAATATTTAAGAATAAATAAATTTCCATGTTCTATTCTATCTTAGCAGGAAGTGACCTTAAAAAAGAGACGGCAGAACAGTTTTCAGATTTGTTCAGGTGTCCGTACAACATGGTAATGTACAGATATCAAATATCAAAAAAATGTTATCACAAACTTTGATTTTATTTTATAGTCCATAGGTTTTTTGAAAGGAAGTGACAGTAATTTATGCTGAATCAACAAAAGGAGGATGTGGATACAATTATATGGATCAGAATGCACTTATATCTCAAGTGTCCGTACAACAATATTTCAGATGTCGGTACAACATGGTGGTGTTATGTTTTTTTTTGTCATTTGCACCTTAACTGAGAACTTTCTCTGGAAAAAAAGTGCCATTATATTTTTCTGTAGTATTTTTGCAGACAATATAGAAACATTTCAAATGACTTCTATACAACTCACAGACTTCTATATTTTTCTGTGTCTGTACAAGAAAAAAAAAAGAATAGGAAAGACGTAAATTAGAAGGAAGAGAATTAGTAAAACTAATTTGGCAAGTTATGAAATTCATACATATACATTTGTAAATAATATGGCATTTGAATATACTGTATACTGTATGATGAAGGCATAATTTACATAATAGTACAGTAATTCAATTATCAATTATCAGATTTTGATGAAATATTCAGCATTTTTGCTCGATGAAATTGTTACTATATTGACTTAGATATAATTATTTTCAGACTAGTACCCCTTTTACAAATTAGTAAATCGAATACTCTAACTGACACAGTACACTAACTTTGATCCTTTACACCCAACTGTCTGACCAACAATGCTCAAACTACATGTTAACAAACAGGTGTAGCCACCAAATATTTACATACATTTGTTACATATTTCAAAGGCTGTAAATCAAAAAGTTGATGCAACGACATTTTCATGACATTAGCCCCTTTTCATACCAAAACATGTTAAAGGCGAAGTCCACCCTACATATTTGTATGTTTCAATGAAAAGAGAATAATCTTAACAGCATTAAAAAAAGGGTTCAAAATTGGTCAAGAAAAAGGAAATTACAGTCACTTTTATTTTCTTGTAAATCACTTTTCTCCCTGAAAATTGGCAACATTTGATGACGTCATATGCATCCATATCATTGTACATACAATTTCATATTTTCTTAATTTTCTCATAAGTAGTATATTCTTTACCTTTGGACAACTTTGTTGAGGAAAATGGCTTTCTACATGACATATATTGACCAAAGGTGTCAAAACCACATTGACTTCAGAGAAAAAGTGAAATTTTGTGTACAATATGAATTGAGAGCAGATCGTATACAATGTCATCAAGTGTTGCCAATTTGCAGAATGTTAAGTGATTTACTAGAAAATAAAAACTATAATTTCCTTATTTCTTAACCAATTTTGATGATTCCTTTTTAACGTGCTGTTCAAATTATTCTCTTTACATTGATATAGACAGATATGAAGGATGGACTTCCCTTTAAGGCATTGAACAAGAACATTCTAAGTGAACTTAACCCCTGATTCACACTTGCGATTGTTCGCACGATTGAAAAGTCTCGATTCATCTCTATCATCGTACATGTATCGTACAATCGTACAATTGATTTCCAGAAATTGAGGGAAATCGTAAATAAATCGAAGATATATCGTATCTGAACGAGGATTGATTGTAACAATCATCACCAATCGTGGGTTATTTATTAACATGTTAAAAAAATTGCCACGATCCAACTATCGTCGATCCTATCGTATGCATATCATAACCCTTTCGTAGGAAACTAAGACTTATCGTAAAACATCATAGAAAGAATAACATGCGATATATTTTTATCTACAACGTTTTACGATAAGTCTTCGTTTCCTTCGAAAGGGTTACGATATACATACGATAGGATCGACGATAGTCTAATCGTGGCAAATTTTTTGACATGTCAAAAAATAACCCTCGATAGGTGATGATGCATTCAATGTTACGATCAATCCTCAATAAGTCACGATATATTTTCGATTTATTTACGATTTTCCTCAATTTCTGGAAATAGATTGTACGATTGTACGATAGAACTACGATGATCGAGATGATCGAGACCTCCCAATCGTGCGAGCAATCGCAAGTGTAAATCTCGGGTGAGGGTAATAATAAGCAAATAATCAACGTTGGTGAATGTGATGGGCTGAACTATCGCTTACGAGGCGATCTGGATGAGCTATCTTTCCGAAGCGAAGCTGAGGAAAGATAGCGTATACATCCAGATCGCAGAGGAAGCGATAGTTCATCTCATCACATGAAACAAAAAGTTGATTATTTGCTTTATTTTCCACATCTGAAAGATGTTATATATCTAGAAAAAAAAAGTGAATGATCTAAGTTTACTTTCAAGGTAGATCCAATGTCTTATTAACTTCCAAGGAAATTCAACAATAACAAACACAGTAACTCAAGCGAATCCATTCAACAACAACAGCTGTTGATGTAGAATCCAAATTCCAACGATGTATATTCAAATTTCGAGTGACCCATTTAACAACAAAAACACCTGTTAAATGTTAATTCCAAATTCCAAGGGAATCTATTTAACAACAAATGATGTGGTATTTGATACCCAGGGATACCAATTGATAAATCACCATTTAAATTACATGGTGATTTACCATTTGGTACCTTTGGGTTCCAAATACCACATCAAATGTTAAAGTTATAACAATGACAAACACAAAAAGGTTGTTTCACCATAACTATCAGATCGCAGAGGAAGCGATAGTCAAAAAATATCACCACAGTGCAACGAACTTTTTTCTTCTTGTGACCTGATAGGAAAACTATACTTTATCATGTAATCACTTCTTGACCAATCATATAATAGAATTCTGACATGTGGAAGATAATACGTAATAATACAATACCCCATACCCCCTGATTAATAGAAAGTCCGAACGAATTTAGCCCCATGTTTCATTGCCTATCGAGGCACTATCGTAACCTATTGAGGTGCTATCTTAGACTATCGAGGCGATATCGTAGACTATCGAGGGACTATTGTAAATTATCGCGGCGATATCGTAGACGAATGAGGTGCCATCGTAGACTATCGAGGCGATATCGTAGAACATTGAGGTGCTATCGTAGATAATTATTGATGTTCTATCGTAGAATATTGTTGACAGTTGAGGCGCTGTCGTAGATTGCCGAGACGTTATCGTAGACTATCAAGTCGCTGTTGTAGATTATCGTAGATCTATGGTAGCTATCGTCCATATATTTTGGTACGATAGCTACAATTTATTACGATAGTGTACGAAATCTCTCGATTGATATGCGATCGCGAATCGTGGCTCTCATTGCAAGTGTGAATCAGGGGTGACCAATGGGGAGCATTGGAAAGTATCTTTTAAAGGTTTGACATACATATACATGTACATGTTTAATGTTACACCCATTAAAACTAAATTGAGAAAACTTCATAAAATTGGAATCAAACAATGTCAAACTCTTGTAATAAAACAAACTTCAGTTTTTCAGTTTTTGAACATCACTTCTTAAACTCAAGCTTCCTTCAGCTCCCTGAATATGAATGCACGCAACTCACGAACTGAGGCAAAGCCAAGATTCGCTCCTGGCACATTGTAGATGGCACACTGCAAGAAATCCCATACAGCAATGCATGTCGCTTGATATTCTACATCAAATACGTAGATTAGCTTAAAGCAGTAGTCTACAGCTTTGGTTAGGGTGCTGAATTCGATTGCCCGTCGCTCCACCATGACAAAGATTTGAAGAGGCTTCATTCTACATCCAAGAATAAGAATGAATGGCTGTGGCATGTCAAGCCTGCTGGCATAGAATTCCACGTCTGTTCCTTCCTGCACCAAATAAGAAACAAAATATTGGAAAGGATATTGGGTCAGATAATTCATACATTTATTACAAATACGGTACTTCATCTCTGTAAGACAACTTCAGGAAATTTTCCAATTTGAGATAGCTTGCGTTAAAGGATTACTAAATTAAAGTTATAATTGCCAATTTTTCACCAGAGGTTGATAAAAGAAACATATATATGTCACTTGTTATACGTGAAACGCATTGTGTATTATTTTAGAGCAATTTCAAAAATCTTGGTTTTGCGCCCGTAACCTCCGATTATAAATGATGATGTATCACGAGAAAGTCTCTCAATTGCGAAATGACTTTTTCTCAAGCGAGCGGCCTTGTCATACGTTGCACCGCTATCGCGCAGGGCAGCTTCGGGGGTCTTTGTCGTGCATCAACGGTACATTGGTATTCTCGAAGTTTTACTATTTTGACTTTGTTTTCGTAAGTATTTTTAGTTTATAAATCCTATTTGAATTACAATGCCTACCCGGTGCATTGATGCTGGTTGCGGCAAGACTCCTAGAGACAGCGTGAGTCTCCATCATTTCGGAGAATTCGGACAATAAATGGATTGCTAACGATAAATTGACACTGGCTGAGTGGGGTGAATGAATATACGGCACTGTGTAATGCATGACTAAACCATTTCCACGAAGACGGTTTTGGCTTTTGCTGGATGGGGAGGGAGGGCATCACATTTTTTTACACTCCAACTCCTAGTGCAGCCTAGGGAAAGCAGAATCCTTCAATTCGACGACTTCTTTTCTTTTTTGAGCCAAACTGAAAGTACACTATCCACTATCTTAAAAATCATCTTCGTTGGAATGGTCACAGAATTTTGTCAGATAGTGCTGTTCACCCGGCCCGGGTATTCACTCAGCCCTTTCTTCTCGGCCAGTTTCAAGTTGTGGTTAGCAATTCATTTCTAGCAGAAATTCTCCTTCGTTGGGGGAAATGATGGAGACTCATGCTGTCTCTAGCTAGAGTCTTGCCGAAACCAGCATCAATGCACCGGGTGGGCATTGTAATTAAAATAGTATTTATAAACTAAAAATACTTACGGAAACAAAGTCAAAATAGCAAAACTATGAGAATACCAATGTACCGTTGATGCACGATAAAGACCCCCGAAGCTGCCCTGCGCGATAGCGGTGCACACGGATGACAAGCCCGCTCACTTGAGAAAAAGTCATTTCGCAAGCGAGAGACTTACTCTTGATATGTCATCGTTTAGAATCGGAGGTTACGGGCGCGAAACCAAGATTTTTGAAATTGCTCTAAAATAATACACAATGCGTTTCACGTATTACAAGTGACATATATATATTTCTATTAGCAATCTCTGATGAAACATTGGCAA
Organism: Heliocidaris erythrogramma; assembly: GCA_025617745.1. Lineage (NCBI taxonomy): Eukaryota > Metazoa > Echinodermata > Echinoidea > Camarodonta > Echinometridae > Heliocidaris > Heliocidaris erythrogramma. The sequence continues at coordinate 27,739,469 of CM046872.1, read as the reverse complement.
TTATATCTTTAATTTAGTAATCCTTTAAAAAGTAACATTCATGAACTCCAAGATAATGGAAGATCGCAGGATCACATATTACCTTGATGGCCGGGATGTAACTGTGCTGGTCTGTGACTTCCTGATGAACCAGAGCTCAAGGGAATTTCAGGTTCTGTCAGAACCAGCACCAACAAATTTCAGGTTGTTTCTGAAACAGCTGTTAAAATCTATACATGACACTTGTTGATATATTTTGTTTCAAATTTCATATGGCACTGAATTTGGGCTAGCCATCAACATTGCTTTGAAGAAATTGACTATAAACAACTTTCAATTTGTTCATCATCAATATATTAGGTTATTCCCTTGAGAGTAAATTATGTGTGCTCGTTCTAGAGGACTGGCCCGCTGCAGAAAAGTATATCTAATCACAACAAAAAAAGTTATTACCCCCCTAGACTCAGATGACCCCCCCCCCCGGCCTGGTTAGGGTTAAATACAAAGCATACTTACAGGCTTTGCATCAATGAATGACTGCAAACTCCTCGTGGCAGAACACTTCCCTCTCTTGCCTTGCACCTTGCTGGTAAGTATGAGAGGTAAGATGCTGAATGCAAGTTTCTCCTTTTCACCTGTTAAAAAATAAACAAAATATGATACATGGAGATGCGTAGAATAGCAAAATATAGTCTCAATAAGTATAAAGACAAGTAGAACTTACAGGCCTCTTGACCCAGATAAAAACTAGAAGGCCGTGGGTGTCCATAGGACACGAATGCCCCTGCTTTACGCGTTTAGTGAAGAATCGCGATTTATATGTTCCACAATTTCAATACAATGTTTGAAGAATAATTACTAAACTTATTGAGCGGAAACCATATTTTTTGAATAAATTTGCATATTTTTGCATATTTAATGAGGTGACCATTGACCTAATGTCTCCAAATTCGAACTTAGCCTGTATTTCATTATGCTACACCTTCCTACCAAATTTGAAGAAGATTCATCAAAAATTACTAAACTTATTGAGCGGAAACCATATTTTTTTGTTATTTTTTGAATAAATTTGCATATTTTTGCATATTTAATGAGGTGACCATTGACCTAATGTCTCCAAATTCGAACTTAGCCTGTATTTCATTATGCTACACCTTCCTAGCAAATTTGAAGAAGATTAGTCAAAAACTATTAAAGTTATTGAGCGGAAACCAAATCCGGACGTACGGACGGACGTACATACGTACGGACGGACGTACGGACGGACAGGTGTAACACTATATGCCCCTTTTATCCTATTCGGATGCAGGGGCATAAAAATTGGGCAGCTACAGAAAATGGCAAATAACGCAATGCTGGCACATATAAGTGAAATGATATGTTTGGTTCAAAACTTCTGCATGTGTATTGGCATTAGGGTAAAATTGAATTTTCTTTTGAATTCGAAAGTCTGATTGCTTTTTAGCTTTCTTCCAAGTCTGAAATCAAAGTACATGAAAATATATTGAAATAAAACAGAGGAGATGATACAAAAAATAATATACATGTATATATATAAATAAGGGAAAATTAAAAACAAGCATGCTTCTGTAAACATGTCTAAAATGCAGATATCCCTGTTGCATTCACATGGCAATGTGAGGTTTATTCTTACTATTTATAAGATCAACATAGGAGTCTGTAATACATGAAATTAAAATTGACAAATCTGAATTACCAGAAAAAGGTTTACATACCCTGAGTCATATTTTGTTCATCCTCTTCTTTCACCATCAAACTTTCCTTGTACTTGGGGTGTACTCTGTCAGCATACTTGATGATTGCATCTGCATATTTTGGCCATGTGGAATAGAGTGCATCATGTGATGCTTCTACCGTAATTTCAAAATCCTGTTCCACCTACAGTTGCAAAAAAGAATAAAATAACATTTGATCAAACCAATTATTTACTACAAAAAGATAAATGTATACAGATTAATCAAGTGTGGACTGTTGATTTCAGGATTTTTGGGGTGCCCATTAATGCAGATTTTATAAAATGATCTGAAATTAATGTACTAAATACAATTTTTAATCAGTCGGTGTACCTTGTTAAAAAACAAGAAAAAGAAAAAAAAAATGATCACGGAATGTGACATGTCCCACCCATAATATTCATACTTCAGGCCTCCTTACCATTCCTGGATCCAACAGTCTCGGGTATTTTTCCAAAATCATTGAAGTTGTCGGTCTTGGTTCTCCTTCCCTGATCATCGGTATGTATAAAAATATTATTTTAGGGGGGAATTTTTGTCCCGACTTGCATCGAGTCGGGCCACCGCTCCGCCTCGGGACATTTTCACCTCTTGTTTAACTACTAGCCAGCTAGCTAGACTCTCAGACTTAGTATAGACATTATGTTTAGTTTACAGCATTTCTCCACTATCTTGTGATAAATTATATCATAAAAAAAATAATTTCCGAACATGCATATCACAGAAAATTCATTCAAGCCATGCTAAACCTCTCAACACACGCAGCACGTCAGGGAATCTGTGGGAATCTTTCCATCACTCACACGCCCTATTGCTGGCTACGTAACTACCAGTACCACTGTGCCTCGCACCGTTTGATGGTCTGCGAGGCGCCCGATCAATTTTGACCCGAAAATTATGATAACAAAATACAAATAGTCTACAAATATTGGCATAATCGTGATATAGTCCCCACCATACCCTAACCCTAACCCTAACCCTAACCCTAATCCTAAACCCTACCCTAACCCTAATCCTAATCCTAAACCCTAACCCTAACTCTAAAACCTAACCCTAATCCTAAACCCTAACCCTAATCCTAATCCTAAAAAAACTTAGATTTTTTTGAAGCGGGGACTATTTCACGATAATGCCCAAATATTTTTTTTACATTTTTTGCTATAGGCTAGCAGCTTCAAGTTGATTACTATAAAAATTATGAAACTTACCAGCAAACGTTTCAATCAACCCCGCGAATCCCCATTCAGTCATGAGCTCCGGGAGTTTGTCGTCAGCCATTGTGAAATTTTTGACGGTCGGCGACGTATACTGCGCATGCGTATTTGACTGGCACGTGACACATGACGTAATTCTTAAACAATGTTGTTCTCCATTTCGCGCCAATTCGTGCCATTTACTTTTACACATCCTTTACATTTTGAACAGTGCCTGTTTAAGCAAAATGTGTTTATTTTGAACAACGTTTTTCACATTTTGTGCAGCTGTTGATCAAAGTATTAAACAACGGCGACTGAACAGCGATATTTTAAACAGTGTTCTCTCAATGTATATCATTACCCCGGTTATTGGATTCTGGCACGCCCGCACACAATGTATGCACATTCTCCACTCCCTGGGGAGCATTCCAGCAATGGGCAGTACAGTGACGCTCACATGCTAAGCAAACGACATTAACTTTCGCCATCCTACCGGGTACCCATTTAACACCTGGGTGGAGAGTGGCAAATGTAGATTAACGTCTTGCCAAAGGACTAGTGCTGCGGTGGGATTCGAACCCCGGACCTCGTGGTTCACAGTCTGGGGACTTATCCACTGATCCATAACACCTCTACTATGTACCTTTGATATTTTAAAAGTAGCACAAAGGGGAACATTTGTAAACGGAGAAAATAGCATCACCTGTAGCAGATAGGTTGAAAGTTTGGAACCAGGTTGCAAAAGGGCGCCTGGCTACTAAGATCCAAATTGATAGAATGCTTATTCTTTTAAATTTATCTTTTTATTTTCTTACTCTAACTTAAAGAGAAGGATGAAAAATGATTAAGCTGAAACCAAAATTTTCTGGGCTTTCTCATTCAGCTTTATAGCAAAGTCCTAAAAAGGACTGCTCTTGAAGTGCTCTCATATTTCAAATAGGACTATAAAATAATGATATAACTTTGGACCTAAGTCTAATGCCACATGCTTCTGTAGTCCCATGTACCCGCATCTAGGTCCAGTGCTTTTCATTTTCAACTGTATATTCTTCTTCATATATACAATTTTTCCTATTTATTACACAATGTTTTATTTAGAATATCTTCTAGACAAGTTTTCTTTTTACATCGTGATTCTATGACTTGTACTAAATATTAATTTTTGCTATCTTTATTCTTTCTCTTTCTTTTGCCTTCTCGTTGTAACAATCCTCAATAAAATAAACCGCGATCACATTCAATTGTTGTGTATAACTTGTTACTTTTGCCTTTATTTATTCAAATTTTCAGTTGTTTATTTTGATTTCTCTAAGCAGTAGTCCTGTATTCATAGAAACAAAGAATAAGCAAGTTACATTGCTCAAATTCAAACTATATAAATAACAAAGAGATACAAATAAATTTGCTATGAGTAGATATGAAATGACATATAACTATAAATTTATTTTGAAAAATATATAAATATAATAAAACTGAGTGTATCTAAAAGTAATTAGTACTGCAGCCAAAAATGAATAGAAATAAAGCAAACTTACAAGACTAAATCAGACTTTACAGTAGTGTATGTAGTGATAACTTTATATTAGTGTACTGTATTGATAATTTTATATTTCTATGGTGTATTCATAATTATTTATAAGCGATGGACATTGCAGTTTTCAAATTTGCGTTAGCAGTTTATTGCAGATAGAGGGTTATGTGCAAAGGGAACGATCACTTTTTATAATTTTCATTCTGTACTTTATAAAGTGAAATGCCTTCAGCTTGTTGTGTTAATTCTGCATATCTGTTTTTATATTTATGTTCGATGGAAAGTATATCCCCAAAGAGGATCAGGTAGAGATTGTGCCAGCGGCCAACTATATAGGACAAGAATCCAATGTTTTAGGTCAACATAATCGTCTTCTCTCTCCTTTCGAAGCATCTACCCATGCGGCTAGGTGACTGTTTTTCAGCTCCTGTTTTCACATTCTCGCTTTTCTGTTGTCGAGTTTCCTAGGCGAGCCGTAATCTCGGTCTCAAGTACCCGACGAGGCGCTTGTCGAGCAAGACAGAAAGTGGTCATCGATGTCGGATCAGCCAACTCCCGGCGGGTATGCCGCACGACCCTTCTGGTCCCCGCTCACATACGACCGCAGCTCAAGTCATCTGCATAATTATTGCTCGTCAAGGACTCTAGGAATAAATTTCCCTCGCTCTGATCGCCTCTTATGGTCTCATCTAATGCACATTAGAAGAAATCCAAGAGACGCGGAGAGATGTGAAGTTGAGCTGAAACTTGTTTTGGCTGGATATAAAACAGGTAGAATGGGAAGGGGATAATCGGCATATTTCAAACTTCCTTTGTAGTATGCCTTCAAGGAACATTATCCAAAGGACACCAAACACATTTAAAAATTGCAGTGCGATTCAATATCATCAATCATGAAAAGTGTTCACTTAAAAATTGGTATACGTAATCATATTGCAATTTCTTAGAAGATCTATAGTCGTAGACTTTAGCCTCTAGGCTCGAACATATCGCGGCGCGCGTCCGGGGGGGGGGGGGGGTAGGGGTGGATTCTGCCCCCCCCCCCGGCTTTCTTAGGCAGGGGCGTATATAGCGGGGGATAGGTGGTTCCATACCCCAGAATTTTAGGTGGGGGTGGCGTATGCAATCACCCCCCACGTTTCGATTGAAAAGGAGAGCGGAAGTATAGCAATTATGATATGCAATGCTAGGTATACAAGCAGTAAAAGTAGTAGTAAAAATTACAGGAACAACAATAACAATAATGATAAGGTTGCGACACTTATTAAAGTTACAAGGTTTAAAAGGTAAAAACTGTCTTGCTTCGTCGTAAATTGAAGGATCGTTATTCAAAGTTTCACCACAATATTGTACCTTCTGTGTTTGTAGGTACGTTCATATATTTACAGAAAAATGTTGAAACCCTCTGTGTCGTTTCACTCCCATACAAAGCACGGGATGGGAGATATATTTCAATGTTAGTCACCCGCCTCCACTTTTAGATGAAATGCAATCATAACACCGTACAACAATTCTGAAATATTATCTTAACACACACTTCATTTCAGTTGAGCATGATCTTACCAATCCAGGCGCGTAGCCGGTGGGGGTGGTGGGGGCGGTGCTCCCCCCCCCCCCCCAAAAAAAAAAAAAAGAAAAGCGCCAACTAAAAAAAAAAGAACGAGAGTGAAAAATCGGGGGAGAGTGAGAGAAAAGAGCTTTAAATTGTGCTACGAGGCGTTATCATTCTCTCAAAATTTGCTAAGATGTAAAAGTTTTTGCTCTTCCCGGGAAGTGGGTAACTCGCCTTTCCCTGTTACATACAGTGTAGTATTGCGTCCAAATTGCGGGGGACTCCTCCCCCCCCCCCCCTCCCTGCACCCATTCCCCGCGGTGTCATAGACGACATACTTCTCCAGCAACAATTTCTCTGTGGTCATTTTACTAATCAAAATCCAAACTTTAACCCTGGACCAAACACTTCACCTACCCTAGCCCTAACTTCAAACCTAATCTAAACCCGAATTGCAACCCCTACCCCCTGTCTTGGACGAAATAAGCAAAAACTTAAGAATAAACAACAATCACTGGAGCATGTGTCGAAACCTGCGCTCGTATATAGCCTTAGCTCTGACCCCTCTCCTTGAAGGACTGAACGCGCTGATCGTGCTCCTACCTATAGCTCCTACCGACGTCTTGAATCAATATGCAGCGGGCAGTGTCATGACTCGTGTATCGCGGACCAGATCGATGGGTGAAGAGGGCGTTGAATGGGGCTCAGCCTCGGAGGTCGAGTGCTCGAAATATGGTCACGAGCAAAACCTCAACTTCGAGTGCGACGAGAGTATACCCCCACGAGGCCTTAGTCGCTCTTCACGTCGCGATGTTGCAGGAGACAAGATGAAAGGGGGTATTTCTAGAAGGGGGAGGAGTGACGGGAGGGGGTGTCACACCCTTTTATAAATTTATATAAACAATTGGTAAGGTATTACACTATACGACGTTTCCTTTTCCTTTTGTTTTCCCTTGATGGAATGTTTTTCTCAACTCCTGTGTGCAAATTCTGAAATCTATTTTAACACAATAAGAACAACTATCGAAAAATAAAATCAAGAGCAATTTCAAAGGTCTATTGTACTGCCCATAGAAATCAGGTTCGGATTATGTATATAATACACCATTGTAATGTTCGCACATTTCTAAAGGTGTTAGACAGGGTTATTGAAATTGTCTTGAGTTTATCTTTCGAAAGTAGTTTTTATCGTGTTTTATTTACTTATTTATTATCTTATATTACTCGGAGGGGGGGGGGGGGGGCTTGATATAAAATTTGCAAAAAAAGTTGTGTGCCAAGTTTGTCTAACACCTCCCATTCAAGATGTTACCACGGCAACTCTGAGTATGAAGGGACCCTGTAACAGTTTAAACCATAACGTATTATAGTGCCACGTTTATCCATCTTTCCTCTAAAAAAATAAAACATGATCATCATTCTGACAGCGAAAGGTTGCTTGTATTTTAGATGGCGCTCTTCAACTAATTTGGATATGTTGGGATAGTCTTCTCTCTTCACTGCGGTCTGTGGAGGGAGCGATCACTGCAGGGGCGTTGGAACGTTTTTCAATGTGGGAGCATCGCCAAAAAGGGCACTTTTTAAATAAAGGGGCACCTACAAAAACTTGATGCAAAATATTGATATACCATCACGTGTGAACGCTTTTACAAACCCTTTCATATCTGGCGACTTTTGGTGGTTTGTGGTGCCTGGTCACATTTGTTCTCAGGACCATGTTTTGGGTAGGTAACAGGGTACAGGGCTGAACCTTTTTTTTTCAAGTTTTAGCGAAGTTTAGCTAGCGATACTGATATGGGATCACGATTGTTAGCCACAGCTGCCCGGGGACCTCCTGGGCCTAATGCAAGGGTGAAATGCTGAATGCTCCGATCAGCAGCGTGCGAAAAGATGACCACAAACTTGTTTTGAAAAAACAATTAGATAGGTAATGAATATTCAATTGCAAAAAAAGCCAGTCACAGAACGGAATCAGGCCAAGACTCTCCTAATGAAAATCAATTAGTTAACTAATGAATATTTACTATTAATAAAAAAGGCCAATCACATAAACTGTCTCATGAAAAAGCCCCGTGTACAAAGTGAATGGTGAAAAAATTGTGTTAGGGGTGTCAGAAAAAAAGTGTGTCACCAAAAGAAAACACTCCTCCAACAGTAGACTTATCCTAGTCCTTCCTGGAACCTAGGAAAATGTGAACATCATATTAGCTTTTAGGATTAGTTACATTTACTATAACAATAACGAAATGTTTCATTAAAGGTACACTCTAGAGCTGCCCCACTATTATAGGGATATTCAACCGCAGATTGTGGGCGTTTTATGCCGCTAGAGGGCACCGAGATGGTTACCCGATTCATGCCGTTGCCCCGCAGGGAGCAAACCTCGGACAGACTGGTCGCCACGCAACATGCGCGCTCCGCCTGAGCTCGAGCTCTCGTGCGAGATTCGGTCGGCTTCGACGTGCAGTCCGAAATATTATCCCAGCAGTCCGACGGACGCGTTCGACTCACAAACTTTGTGTACGAGTGAATGGGACTTTCGCAATCCTGACTTTCCCCACGGCCGCCTGGTGGCGTATCCCTGTAACAGCCACGAAAATACTCGCAAGTATACGTCATATAGTAGGGTGTATCTTTAATATATATAAATATCGGTATCATTATCGTTATCGGATAAATGTGATCAGTCATTTATTGACTAATGGGGTGTTGCAAGAAAGTTGCAATCAATTGCAAATTGTAAAGCAAATTAGAACAACCATTCTGAATGGTTCAGGGTCTGCCCATTCAAGAAAATGCGCTTGCAACAATAATTTTGATTGGTCAGTACCGATCAGTTGCAACTTGCAATCAATCGCAACTTTCTTGCAACGCCCCATAAATCTATGAAGCGTTTTTTTGAAATATATTTATGTATATATATATCAGGTTGTTTCTTTTTTATTATTATTTATTTGTTATCCATACAAATACTGCTATCAAAATAAAATCTAATGATGTTGATTTTTCTTCTCAAACTTCTTCCGTGGCATTTTAACCTGAAAAGTGTTTTTTTTTTCATCTTTGATTACGAGAACAAAAAAACACATATCACTGTGATGATCATCATTTTGCTGGCGGAATGTTACTTGTATTATAGATGGCGCTCTTCAGTTGGTTTGGACAGATCCATCAATACACAGAGTTTGGATAGAGTCTGATGTTGGGCGGGTCTCCTGTATTTGCGCCCAATGTCAGCGGGGAGATAAACATCCTTTCAAATCTAATTTCTGGCTTTTCATCCATTTTCGATGGGGCATGGGATGTGGAGGCATGGGGGTTGGGGCGGGAGTAAAGGTTTCCTCCTCGTGCAAATTGTGGAAGAGCCATTGTACAGTAAATTGAAGTAGCCTGACTTCAAGGGGCCAACGGTCAATGCGAGAGAACAAGTTAATCATGTAAAAGATGTGGGATGGGTCTTATGGTCCTTGTCTTTAATTCTTTCTTTCCATATCTGGTCTTTCGATGAGGGGAGTGGGGTTACGTGTTCCCCATGTCCCCGCCAAAAAGTAATCTACTGGCACAACCCACAGACCCCATCGCAGGAGTTCATGCAAGTAGTAGCCTATATAAGAGGGTAAAGGGGCACGACCCCGGGTGGCACTTGAAGGGGACGCCAGAAATAGAAAAGAGAGACAGAAAGAGGAGAAAAGGAATAATATAATGGTACTTATACGATACCCCGAATCGAGTGTTAAGTAAAATAGAAATAGTTTTTTCTTATCAAGGATTTAAACGCTGGTATTTTCTGAAGATCGATTGCTTTGTCTCCTCTCAAATTTTTCTTCGGGATCTCATTTTGATCCCCAATATTTAATGTAAAATATAAACAGGGTTTTTCAGTGTTTGACATTTAAAAATACTCATTCTTCTTGCTCTGCAAGCATATCTTCATTGTTCATAGGTTTAATCATGATATCTTAATATTTTGCACCACCCCTTTAAAGGAAAATAGTGCATGAAATGAACATTTTTCAACGGTTCAACATTTGAATGATATCCGAACTTTTCGTTGCCAAGCCACATTCCTTGATTTTTGGGGAATTATTATTAATTTTGCGCACAAAATAGGAATATGTAAACAGAACTGTGGTTTCCGATATTAAAAAGTTGAAAGCTTTTACTGACGCTCAGTGGTCGGTAGAGTGCTCCCTTGCTTTTTACATTTGGGTCAAATGCATGAGAACTTGGGGGTTGGAAATTGAAAAGGAAATCTACCGCCCGGTCTTTTGCTTCTTGGGTTTTACCAGTTGTTTATGAAACTTTGGCTACTAGTGACAGGTTAAGTGCATCACAAAATCATTTCTATGTACTGCCCATATTTCTGATTTCAAAGGGGAAATCAATGTGGTTTGTATTTTTAGTTTATTTGTTTGTGTATTTTATCTTGATTATTGTGAAAATGTTGAAAAACTTTGAAAAAGGAAGTAATATAAGATTCTTAAAAACAAAAAAAAAAACGTCGAGGAATTATCCAGATTACGGCGCTTTTACTTGGATGGATCACAACTTACATCATTTGATTTAACTTGTTTACAAACCTCGGAGCACAGTTGACCGTAGTCCCCATGGCAACCTTGCCCCTGAAATTGAGGATAGGCAGACTGAACATTAAATTTCATCCATCAAATCGGTATTTTTGTACAGCGGCGAAACGGGGGTGCCCCCCCCCCCCCCCCGCCACGTTTCCTAAAAATGAAGAAACGTGCCTCTCCACCGACCAAAATTGGTTCCTTCTCAGTGAATACATGCCTCTCCTCCGATAGCATTTTGTATCTCCTCCTAATATTAATTTGCCCCTTATTTATCAATTGCGCCCGCGCCCTCTGTTTATACGCATTTATGACAATACAGATGACATTTCTGTTGGCATGTATCTGCTTTTACGTGCTTTTTGCCCCGCAACATTCTAGTTTTTTCTCAAGTGTAGCTTAGTCGAATACGGCTTTTCTAGACGAGTGTTTGACCCCAGCCTTCCTGGTCCGTCCAAGTGAACAAATGCCCTCCTGAGGTTATACTGCCCTTTCATGATTATGATGTGCCCTTAGATCATACCTAAGGGTGACAAAAACGGATTTCCTTCCTTCCATCAATAGGTATGTTGGCCTAAATATGTTTTGTGTGCTTCATTCTATATTTACAGTTTCCCCAAAAGATTGACCAAGCAAAATCACGATTTTAGGGCAATGTTTGATGCTTGCCTCTATTAATAATATTATGTACTGATGGCACCCTCGCCCCAACATTTTGCTTTTAGAGGTGTGTCCTTCAACTATGTATGTACCACATAAACGTATGTTTTTGCCATATTTTTGATACTCTGATATTTAAGATACACGTACATAATTTTGTTCATTTATTAATATGTACACTTATATTGTAAAGTTGGAAATAAATGTCATTAAATTGAATTGAAAATTGAAACCCGTTGTGGGTGGTCCCTGTTTTAACTTTACGGGACCTTATGGGTCAATGCCTACTGTTATGTTCCTTCAGTTGTATAGCTGTCATTACAAAACTGATGTAATTTATTTGATAGATAGGTAGGCTTACATCCTCTATAATTGTTATTTGCTCTATCACTGTAGTACCATGTAAGCCATACGGGCTTGGGTCTAGAATATACATGTATTTCGATGGCTTTCCCTAAACACAACTTCTGATTATTATAAATTATGTTGACAATCATTCACATGGCCCGCTGATAATAGTACAGAGAGCAAAAGGTAGGCTGTTGCAGGAAAAAAACCCGATATAAGCCTTTAAAAAGTGCTTTGTGCTTTAAAAAGGGGCCAAATATGGTTATTTCCTGAAAACGCTCCTCTGCTATCTCGCATTGATAATCTGGGCATACCAAGCATATTAGACATAAAGATTAGGAATAACCACAAAAGGGACATTTAACTGAAGAGAATGCGGTATACTGAAGCCATTTGTTTGATTCACAACGTTTGATTTAAACGTAACACACGGTGAATTGATACACAACATCCGACCCGTGCCCCCATCCCAAACCCCCGATGACCCTTTTTTTTTCTTCTTCTTTTTTGTTGTTGCTTGTTTTGCTCGCTTGTCTGAACATCCGGCAATATTTTGCCCCCTCTTTTACCAAATCTGCCCTGTACGTAGAATGCAACAGAGCCGTCAGCTAAAGGTTGGTGTTTTTTTCGCTCTCTCGCAAATATTTACAAATCGTACTACCAGCTGTTCGTATTCAGGAAAATGACAAGTTATACATGAAGGATTACTAAATAACAACACGTCTCGTCAACTGCCTAGACCGTTTCCGTATCGCGCAATGCGCTATGTTGAGCCGTATTACACCGTCAACGGTAAAAACAATAGTACAGTCCGATCCTTTATTCCACCCTCGCCTGAATTTGGGGAATTGCCCGATTAGTGGAGAAGAGGCGCTCTGTGTGGGATAGGTGTGTAGTGAGGACAACCAAACCAGTATTTCAAAAAACTATAACCTATACTACAGAAAGTCATAATAAGAGGATAATGTATACATCAAAAGGGGGTTATACAAACGGAAACACATGATGGTATCAAGTTTTGCATCAATTATTTGCAGGTGCCCCTTTTTCCTGAAAAGTACCCTATTTTGGCGATGATCCCCTTTTCTTTGAAAAATGTAAAAATGTGATCAACAACAGAATCCAATAAGAGTAATGGCATCTCTTCAGCCGAGGACTAAAAAATATATCTACATTCTGTAATCTTTAAAAATACAGTTCCGACACTGATGATTTGCATTCATGTTTGAACATTGGGCATGAAATATTCATTGATTACTATTAATAATTAACCATAAAAGCTAACTGAACGGAAAGATATTACGACATGTAAGGATAAGAAGGGATAAATTCCACTAAAAAATAATGTGACTGAAGATAACCTGCTGCAATTCCCTCCTCTTATCTTTTTTGTTTGTTTTCTTCTAATTTAGAAATAATCATATGGAATTATAGAATAGCTCCATACTTCAAAGACGGGGTTTTGTGTGTTTACATCTTGAACTTTGGCGCTTTGGTGCAACGCCTTTCTCTGGTAATGGACCTGTACAATTACAGTTACAGTTACAGTTACAGTACTATCCAACGATTTTTCAGTATAGGATGTGCAGCAGTGTACATGGAGGTAAGTGCGCTTTACTGTATTGTGTGTGGGCTAAAATAAGCCTACTAAACTCCGGATGTCCTTGCCATCGTTATAATGACATGACTATTCTTTAAAAGACTAGTTTTTATATAAATAACAAATAACACGAATCTAGAGGTTTCGTTGTATAAAACAAGTACTTCATGTTATCATTCGTTCATTATACGATCTATCCACTGTGTTTGAGAATGTATGCATCTGTCATACTCAGCCTTGTATTACCGGTAGTAGTTTTTTCGCTCTTGTTAATCTTTGTAATTGATATTTATATTGTACACATGTTTCATTCAGCTTTTGGCTGCGACACATGTTTCTTTCAATAAACCATTTTTGAATTGAACTCAACTCGAGTGCGGATAGATCGTATAATGAAGTAACTCATTCGCTTGCATCGTTTATATAGTATGATTTAATTTGTTTCATAACATTAACTTTATTCCCTACTGCATACATCTAAAATCATTTATTTTCAATATTTCAATCAGTTGATTTGCTGTTTGCCCATTGCCGTGTGTCTAAATATCAATTGGCAACATCTTCAAAAGTACACTGTACTTGAATATTTTCAGGTAATGTTGTAATATTAGTATCTCTTAACTTGTTGTTTTTTTATTACAATTTTGTAAGACGATTTTGTAAGACCTTGCAGTTTTCAATAGTTACAAAGAGACATGCATTACTGCATTGAATAGCAGTCGTGCACAATATACGTTACCTGTCTCCTGAACATTTTGTGGTAAGTTTTCAAATAAAAAAATTATTGTCACAAAAGGGGTTTGCAAATTAAGATTGAGTACTTCAGTATCTCCTTATTTATCTTGGCATAGAGGTCATATCAAATGAAATCAAATGCCTAAACACCTAAAAGAAATTTAGTACACATTATAGGCAAGTTATAGATTTTCTGAGAATTTATTAAATATTCAGTGTCAAAGGTAATGTGCAGTTTTGGTAAGCCCTCAGAATCTTTTCATTAGATTTCTTGGATTTATAGCAAGGTATTGGCAATACAACGATGCTGTGAAGATTTATTTTATTATATTGCCGTGATCTGGCGCCCGTGGGTGGGGGGGGGGGCACTCGACCAAAAAAGTGGTAGGTATATGCCACTGGCAAGACAAAAAAGGGGGCTTCGGAACTAGCGTATCATGCATGAAAAGGATGGTCCCTGGATCTGGCATTCCTTATAGATATTAGTCTATAGTAAAATTCACCGGAAATCATTGATGGAATACCAAATGATCTCGTGCAAACATCTGTTGATAAATAAGGAGAACAACATGCGACTATATTTTACACGTTTCTTTCCAATTTCATTTAGCTAACGACACTATACATAAGTATCTTAATTTCCTATAGAACTTGATGAATATTGTTTGAAGAGTTGAATAAGTAAGACAGTTGTTATTTTCTTCTTTAACAATGTTCGGCTGTTTCCTACAGTATATGTTTTACATTATACAATGGTCGAAATACAACGAGATGTTTGAAGTAAGTAAATAATCATTTACATAAATAATTTTTGGAATATTTTCCCATTTCAAGGTGCTTTATTACTTACACTCAGCTCTTTAAATATTAATTTCAATTTTAATAAGCAACAAATACAAAACCTTGATTTTCTATGATATCCTTTCTCAGAAGATGTGAACATTGCTTTCCCCGAATATTTCATGTTCTCATAACCACTGATAACTTAGATTAAGATCACGGCCTGCATTATGTCCCATATCATTACCTATTTAGCCGGGTTGGAGTTCGAATAAAAAAATATGTGCCTAAACTTGAAGAATTTGTGTCAGGATTTGGGTATTATGTGAAGATGGCAACGCACCGTTTAACAGTCTGGCATTAGGTTTATTTCCTGCTGAATTAATATGAGTACTTGGTAAACAAAGGAAACACACTAGGCCTACCTCACATAGACTATACAAATAAACCTCTGCATTATTATACGTACACGTCGAGTGAAATCTAAAATGATCAGAACTGTAGTCAACATGGGCAGTCGACGACGTTGACATGCGCCAATTAGGCGACTGGGACGAAGTACTACTCCACTGCTTCTAAAAGTCCCTATTCTCTCAAATTTGCTAAAACGTTAGAGATTTCGCGCTTCTAGCCTTTCATCAAGGCGGCATGATAGGTCTTTTCTTTGCAGTTCTACACTTAATGTAGCTCTGTAGATCCTCGAAACACGCGGAAGTCCTCTGATTGCGAGAAGTCGACACACACGTGCAGCTTGATCGTTTCCTATCTTTGATATAATGAACATAGACAAATGATAGAATAACGTGTGTCGACTTCTCGAAATCAGAGGACTGTTCCGCGCCTTTCTAGGATCGACAGAGCTAGTAGTAGAGCAGCAAAGAAAATACCTAGCAATGCCGCCGTAATTAAAGGCTATGGCGCTTCGCCCTGGAGGGGGCAAACTCCCCCCCCCCCCCCCCCCCTCCCGTACCCACCCCTTTGGGGAGCACGCTTTGCGTGTTCATCACCAATGCTCACAACCGCCCCCAAAATGAAATCCTGGCTACGCGGTTGGATACTTCACGTCTGCCCCCCCCCCCCCCATTGACAAAACCCTGGCTACGCCACTGGGTACCATACTGCTCTTTTTATGAACATGTCGTCTGAAGTCTGTGCCAACTTAAGGATTGCAAGGTATCATGGATCTGAAGTGATTGTGGATTAGCTAATTTTGCAAGTTTATTATTTAGCTCGAACGCTACTGTCTTAACAAACAGTTATAACACTCGGTCTTCATTCAGTAAAGACAATAATTACCACCAACTGCAGCATATTCTCCGCAGCATATGCGGTAAAAGTCATTCACTGATTTTGAACAAAACTATCGGAAACGATTTTCCACAAAATCCTTGTATTCACAGTATGAATAGATCTAACTCTGGAAGTAGTGTTCAATTTTCACTTCAATTCAATTTCAAGACATTTTTGTCCAACTTTTCAATATAAGTGTACAAAGTAATAAATGAGCAAGATAATGTACATGTATTTTTAAATATCATGGTTGTCAACTTTCAGAGCATCAAAAAACAAAGTTGCTGATATTTGACTTGCACATATTGTCAGATATGATAAGCAACAGTGAATATCTCCTCCGGATTACAGTGCAATTATATTGGAGTACCCGTTTTTCCGAAGGTTTGCTTCTTCCGAAGTTCCGTGATGCCGAAAGTTCATAATTTCGAAACACAAAGTTCCAATACTATAGGGAATTCATACTTCCAAAAATGTTTATAATCCCACATGTTCGTTTATCGAAGGTTCATAGGTCCGAAAATACAAAAGAATTCGTAATTCCAAAAATGAAATCTATAGGGTTCTTTTTTCCGAAAATGAAATGGTGTTCTCTTACATTATTGGAATTATGAACATTCAGAATTACGAACCTTCGGAGTTAAGTAAACGAACTCCGGGAAAACGACATGTAACACTCAATAGTACCCTGACGGGCCCTTGGTTTGTAGCTTCATGGTTCGATCTTCCCCCACCTCTAAGAACAAATCTAAGACCCGATTTTGTCAAATTTGAACATTTATGAGCAGACTTCAGTACAGAATCGTAGACCTTCAGGTATGATTGATTATTTGATGTAAACCATTACTTTTTATTGCATTTGAGTTCGATTTATTTTCATATTTCACATTTCACGTTACGTATTGTCACCTTTGTTTACAAGGAATGTAAAGAAATTATAATATTAAAATTAAGTGGCGTAGATACGCACAAACTTTCTATTATCAAGGGGGATGATGAATAGACCCCCCCCCCCCTCTAACAATGGATGATTATGCCTGTGTACGTCCATGTTAAAATGTTTTGAATAAACATAACTGCATAGAATATTGTCAAGTAAATTGGTTTGCCTGTAGCTGTTTTTAAGTTAAGGAAAAAGTTATATTTGAAATGAAAATACGAAGGAGCCAAAGGTAAAAACACAGCTGTATGGTTATAGCATCCAGATGGTAATAGAGTTTAAAGTCTAAAGTAGCAGTATACAGCAAATATAAATAAATGCTTTAATTAAATGTTACTTCGAATACCAATGATTAATTAATGTTTAACGAAGAGTACACAAATGCAAATTTATAAAGTCTGGACGTATGATGGGGAAGAACATGACATGACATGACAACTACTAATGCAGCAATGGCAACACTCGCTGAATTCAAAGTCAAGAAAGCCTTATAAGACAATAGAAACAAATCCTTGAATGGGGCAAGAGAATGTGATTCAGTCAATAACTGAGAAATGTCTATTTTTAAAAAGTGAAAAGAGGTCAACGAAAGAAATGAATGGAGGTGCATACAGGGCGTAAGCTTGCCATAAGTGGTGAGCATTTGGACTGGTTTAAATCTGATGTACAACAAGGCACTGTTTTAAGCATATTGTTCGTGATCTGCCTGACAACATTATTTCTACGTGTCAGACTATTTGCAGACCACTTTGTTATCTACTAAACTATTTTTAGAGATAAGGATACCGAGTCACTTCGGAAAGCTTTTGACCAACCTCATTACGTACTTATGGTTAAAGAAATCATTGAAAATGAAAATTTAGTGTAGCTAAATATTTTTGTTGTATAAGAAATGCTCACAAACCTTCATCACATTCATATACACTCAAAAATAGTAAACCAATGAAGCTGTCTCACACGCCTTATTAAGAGTAAATCTATCTTATAACCTAATATTAAATAAACATTTTGATCAGCTAACTCCTAAAAGTTATTTTTTTTTTTTCAGTTAAAATAGAACTTTAAGTTTCATTAAATTTAAGCAAGTGTACACATGTTTATTTTTACAGAATACATCAAATCCTTGTCATACTGTTCACTAGTCAGGCCATCCTTAGAGTATTGTAAATCACTCTGAGATTTCCCAAGAGGGAGAGGCTGTTCAAAGAAAGGCTGTCAGATTTATGAAAAATGACTGCAGGAGATGAAGGGTTCCAGTTAGAGACCTGCTACTCCTGTCAATTGTCCAACGTGGAGACCCAGTAAAAAGACATATATTGAAATAATTTCAAATAAATATTTATTCAAATACTCCTTCCTATCGAAAACAGTTACTAGTACAGTTTGGAACTGCTTCCAAGCATCGATAGTACTTGTTAAAGACCCAAAGGTATTCAAAGCTCGTCTGCAAAAGCATTATCAATATTGTTTCTTGCGCACATCCAGTCTGACTCATTTTAATCCACCAGGAGTATTGTCCTATTTCTACATATTCATTGGGGAGTTCTGTGAAAAACAAAGCACAGTGAAAATATTCATTGTAAGTATGCGTTGACACGTTTATTAAGCTTTTTGGTACCCGTGTAAGGGAAGATTTGCCCTATCATTTGGGGGTTTGGTATAAGTACCAATGGTGTTATGCACCGACAAATACCTTAATAATGTAGATTTGAAATTTAATGCCACTGAGTACTATTCTCTTGGGTGATGATCATCGACATTATTTTGTCATTTTGTCCTTAATATTGGACTCAAAGCTGCAATGACTAATGGGGTGTTGCAAGAAAATTGCAATCAATTGCAAATTGTAAAGCAAATTAGAACAACCATTCTGAATGGTTCAGGGTCTGCCCATTCAAGAAGATGCGCTTGCAACAATGATTTTGATTGGTCAGTACCGATCAGTTGCAACTTGCAATCAATCGCAACTTTCTTGCAACACCCCATAAGAGGGACAAAAATAATGCCATGCTTAATGGTTAAAGGATATCACTGTGACAATCAGCCAACCGATAATCCAAAAGCATTGAACATGTCCACATTTGCATGAATCTGGCACTGTTAGTGATTCATATCATTTGTCTCCTACTGGTTTCAACCGTTGCTTATCTTTCTTTCTTGACAGATCTTATCTTGGCAAGATGTCAAATCTTTTAACCATCTTAGTGTTAGCTGCTACTGCATCTCTGGGTAAGAAGAATGTATTCATTAATTTGTTATATTTGTACGATGTTGCTCTATTTACATCTGATGTAGATTGTAGAGGTGTCGTGGTCTAGTGGATACCTCACCGGACTGTGGATCACATGGTTCGCGGTTCGAATCCCGCCGCGGCGCTAATGCCCTTTGGCAAGACATTCATCTACATTTGCCACTCTCCACCCAGGTGAAGTAAATGGGTACCCGGTAGGAAGAAATTCCTTGAATGCCTAAGCGCCTATCATGGCAGCTCGGCTAAAGCCGGGGTAATAATGTGATACTTTGTATTAAGCGCAGTAGAGTATATTTGTATAGTAGCTGCGCTATATAAATGGACATATTTTATATTATTATGAAAGGAATGTTTGGATAATATTCCTAAAAATGGTACTGCTGAAAAGGGTGGATTTCACCTGAAAATAATATTGATATAGGAATATTTAAGGAATGGATGTGCACGAGCCATGTTTAATCCGTAGTGAAAATTGATATTTATTTCACCATCAGGTGAAATAAAATTGTTTCTAAAAGTGTTTTTTTCCCCCACATGATTAGGTCAGGGTGCAGTAGACTGGGTGGAAGACTTGGCAAATACACAGATTTCTGAAAACGTGCAACCAGGTATTGTATTTCAGATTTGTATTTGCTTCTATAGTGCTTTCAGTCCGTATCTGTCTCATTCTCTCTTCTGTTAATATTTCTTTCTTTTTTCTTTCAAAAACATCAATACTTTGCTGTCATATATTACAGGGGACACTCTTTTTTCTGAAGGTTCGTGATTACTAAGGTTCATAATTCCGAAACACAAATTTCCCAGAGTAGGGGCACTAGGGGGTTCATATTCCTGAAAATAAAATACGGTTCACAATTCTGAATATATGCTGCATTACTCTGAAAGGTTCATTATTCTGAAGGTTCCTTATTCTGAAGGTTCCTTATTCTAAAGGTTCCTTATTCTGAAGGTTCCTTATTCTGAAGGTTCCTTATTCTAAAGGTTCCTTATTCTAAAGTGTTGTGTATCCAAAGGTTCAGAAGGTTCTCACTTCTGAAAAAAAAAGATAAAGGGTTTTATTTCATCTTTAGAATTCTGAACCTTAGGATTTATAAACCCTATTTCATTTTCGGAATTACGAACCTTATTTCATTTTCGTAATTATATATCTTATTCTAATTTTGGACTTACGAACCTTCAGAGTAACGAACCTTAGTAATGATGAACCTTTGTAGTAAGGAACCTTGCGGAATTATGAATCTTTGTAAAAACAAATTTTCGGAATTATGAAACTTCGGAAAGAACGACATGTAACTATTAAAAAGGTTACCCACTTCCATGAGTCAACATGAAGTTGCTTTATCATTTACCTTTGAAGTACATGGCCGTCAGCATTTAAAACATTTTACATCCTTCACCTTTCATTACCATTCAGTAGCACTTTCATGTATGCACATATTTAGATCATAATGATTGTTAGATGTATAATTCATGAAAGAGTTCTGATTCAGTAGTTTTATGAATATATGCAGGTAAATACACTTTTCCTGGATATGTGGCATTTAATAAATTCATTTTGATAATGGATTACACTGGAGGTTGTGATACCATTTTTTAATTTTTTTTATTTTTTTATTTATTTATTTTTATTTTATTTTATTTTTTATTTTTTTATTTTTTTATTTTTTTTTTTTTTGGGGGGGGGGGGGTTAAAAAGGCATGATGGTCATAGTGATTATTTTTTTACCTTCCAGGCAGGGAGCATGCTGCACACATATTCTTATCTTTTCTGTTTTATTAATTATTGTTATTTTGTTTTGTTGTCATTGTCAATTATGTTTCCATATTCTATTGGCAAAATAATATTTATAATAGTAATAATAATGATAAACATAATAACAACAATAATAATGATATTAATAATAATAATAAAAAATAATGACATGAATATGTCATATGACGCAACAGTGCTAATAGTCATATATAGATTTTTTTGGTAGCTACAGCCTACATGCCCTGAGTAAGTCAGGATTTGAAAATGTATCACAATGTAAACACATGATTCACAAAAAACATATCTATGTAAACTATCATAATTGATTTCAAATAAATCTATTGTCCGAAATTGTTTTTTATATGCTATGAACACTAAACTTTTTTAATACAAAATTATATAGCTGTGTAATCATTCGATCCGTTTCTTCAGTGATCAGACAGATATCTAATAATAATAATAATAGTAATAGCTGTTTCTTATATAGCGCCTTACCGGTTACAATGTAACCAACCAAAGCGCTTACAGCATTATTACCCCGGTCACTGGATTCAGTTGCGATTCTGCACATTACAGTGCACATTCTCCACTCCCCTAGGGCAATGAAGGGATTGCTGAAAGATATTTTTAAAAAACAGCTCTTAAACCTGTGCACTTTCCACTCAACATGTATAATTGTTCCTTTTAAGTCAACTGTAGGCAAGATCTACATGTATTGATAAGAGAACATGTAACTATTAGTTCATTAAGCTCTTGCTATAAATACTTGCCTGAAACATTTTAAAAAATTATACCTAGTTAACCACACAGCTATACAGTAATTAATTTAAAACTGTACTGTATTTGACTACAGGGGCCTTACATACATGTATATGTTTTGTGATGTGGTTTTGGTACACGCTTATATTTACAGCTTTCTGTTTCTTCTTTTTCTTCAGGTTATTTTGTAGGAACTCTATTGGCTGTGGATACTGATGATTCATCGATAACTTTCACATATGGCATCTATGACAGTCCTGATTCTGGTGGCAATATTGATGCCTATGACTACCTTGAGGTTGATGGGGCATCTGGCAATGTCACTGTTAAAACAAAGATGGATTATGAGGTACCGTAAAATGGGGTAAAAGGGGAGTGGTGATTAGGCAGGGGCGTCGCTAGAGGGGGAGATGGGGGTGTCACATCTAGAGTACCTTTATATAGAGAGTAGCGACATGGACGTCTGACATTTCGGGAAACAAAATGGCGTTTGAATTCTTTCTATTGAGAACACCCAGGTGCTCATCAGAATTGAATAGAAATGTTGCATCGCTACTCTCTTTATGTATGTACTATTGTCACACCCCCTACTCAAACTTGCTGTCGGCAAATGCGCCACCTCTGTCGGCAAAAAAAAGGAGAGGAAAAAAGGAAGAATAAAGGGGAAGGGATAAGGAGAAAAGATAAAGGAGAAAAAAGGAAAAATAAAAGGGAAAGGAAAGGAAAACAAAAACAGAGAGAAAGAGGTAAATGAAACACAATGTAAAGAAAAAGAAGGAAAAACTGGCCAATTTTTTTTGCTCGCTCGTTCGCAAAAAAAATGGAAAGTTAATATTCGGACGAAAGGCGTCCCCCTTAGGCAAGAGGCTGCAGCTCTCCTCCCCCCTCCCCTTCCCCGGGGGATTTTCAAAGTTCCGATATTCGGTCAACCACCACTTCATATTCGGGCAGCAAAGTGAGGTGCCAGAATATCCACGTATTTGGGCAGCGAGGTTCCCAGATAATTACGTAACTTCTGTATGTAACTTCTGTACATGTTCTCTACGAAAAGTTAAAAAAAATATTGCTTGCTCGCTCCGCTTGCTCGCAAAAATTTAGAAAATGAAAAGTTGATATTCGGGCAAAAGACGTCTCCCTTCGGCGGAGATTTTCAGTTCCGATAATCAGGTAGCGAGTAGAAAGAATATCAACATATTTGGGAAGCCAGGTTCCGAGATAAGTAACTTCTGTATGTAACTTCTGTACATGTCCTCTACGAAAAGTTTTACAAATTTAGAAAAAGGAAGAGTTGATATTCGGGCAATAGGTGTTAGCCCTCTCCTTGCAAAAATGGGCCTGTATGATCAAGATGTCTACATCTGTGATTTTCTTTTATTGTTATGTGTGTGTGGGGGGGGGGGGGGATTAGGGTGCAGCATGTTTGTCGGCAAATTTGTGTGTCACCCCCCCCCCCTTCCAAAATGTTCTAGCGACGCCCCTGTGATAAGGAACAATGGGACGTGAGAGGGGGATAGGAACAATTATTGGAATATTTGTTATTCGACATTAATTCTGAAAAAGAATGATACAGACCCTTTTCATCTTGTTCATTCATCATGAATAACAAACTAATTTAGGGGACTTTACTTTGCATCTCCATCGGGATTAGAGATATACCTAAAATTGGTGGCTGCGGTGGGATTTGAACCCATACTGTCAACATTTGTACTGATGATTGATAAGAATACAAAAAGGGTGAGAGAGATGGAAAACGAACATATTTTGAATGACTCAGGCCCCCCTGTAGAGCGACAAAGATCATGATCACAGGATGAGAGGACATCCATCTTATAGGAGTGTTGCCCAGTTAAGACAATTATTGATTACAGTGAAAGTAATGTATTACAGTTATGTGATAATGACCTGTATAATGAAAGACAGTAGTCTTACATTTCTGATATTACTGACTCTTTTTGCTCAGACGTTTCAATCAATGACTGCCGAGTGGGAAGCAGATAGTGTGAGGGTAAGCGTACATATATCCTATATATGTATTTTCTCAGAAATTCTATAATATCTATAATAATAATATCGTGAACCAGAATAGCCTGGTGGTTAAGTCGCTGCCCGGCAAGCAGTAGATGACAGGTTCGAATCCCGCTGGTTCCAATTTTTTTCTGACTTGTGTTTTTCATTACAGATCGAGCATACGATCTTTAACACTGGGAGTAAAATGCCTAAAAATTTGTTTACAAATTAATATCTATAATGTTTGATTGCCTATGAAAATCTTTAAATGGAAAAAAAAATCATTATTTTTGGGCAGGGAAAAATTTCACTCCAATAGAATTTCAGTGTCCTCATAAACATTTTTAAAATTATGTTGGCACATTGAACATTATGTGGGTAATTGGATTAATGTTCAGCTTGTATAAATAAGAAGTCCATGTAAATCAGCTTCTTTGCATACTGATGTATTTTTTCCTGAATGAAATATAAATGGATTTGTATCCTCCCAGAAGTATACTTTGGACTCGCCAGCATTTGATTCCTGCAGTGGCAACACCAACAAAACAATAGGCGTGTAGACTATCCTATGTTATATATAATGTTTATTATATTCATTTCCATAGGAGAATGATATTCATGCAGATATTTTTGAATAATCTGTTTTCTTTTCTTTATAGACTGATGTAACCATATACATACGTAATGAGAATGATAATACTCCAGTATTCCAAGGGGAACCTTATTCTGCAGAGATCTTAGAGGTAAGATGATTGATATGAATTTGAAATAGTGAATGAGAATATATGACAAAGGAAAAGAAGAAGAAAGAAGTACATGTGAGAAGGAGACAGAATTTAAAAGAGCAAAAAGAGGAATGTAAGGTAAAAAGGAGATCAAAAGAAGAGGGGGACATCTAATATTGGTTAAAGTGAGTGTAGAAGAGAATAATTGGAAAAGAAGATGACAAAGAAATTGAAACATACAATCAGGTGTAGAGTGAGAAAGAGAAAGAAAACGAAAGGAGACTGATCTATCCTGTGTAGTTTATGTGATCTATACTGTGTAGTTTATGATGAAACATGTCATTATGAATCAAATATGAAAAATATATCAGGATGAATACTTCACATAAATTCTTTGTATATCAAATTAGTATTAGCATTTATGTCTATCTAATATGTTTAAATAGGCTTAGATTGTTTTGAAAAATGAAATTAAAGATAATAATATGATTTATGTGAGATTATGTACGATAATGGTGGACCTGGGCAATCACAAAGCCTTGAAATATTGCTAGATGGTTTCTAGCTATACAGAACTCCTAGCAGCATCTGATGGGACAAGGTGAAAAATACCGAGTTATGTAGGGTTCTTGGTATAAGACATACAGAACATGATGTCTGCTTCCGTGGATCTAGCTAGAGGAGCAAAAGAAAAATCAGTTTGCACCTGCTTTTTTCACCAATGTACTAGAGGTTATCTTGCAATGATTTAGATTACTTAGAGGAAGAGTCTGATTTAAGATGTCAGGAGCTCTCATAGATCATAGAGAGGAGACCTGATTGCATGGATTGGTGAAAAGTTGTTTGGGAGTTTGTACGGTCTTGTGGTATAATAAGACTATTTTTTTAAATATTATAATGACATTTAATTTCTTTGAACATCATTTCAGGATGCTGGAATTGGCTCTAATGTTACAGCAGTAAAAGCAACAGATGCTGATATTGATGCTACAGTATCATATAATCTTGGTTTCGTGAGTAATGATAGGGTTATGTTCGGTTTTGAACATCTTAAGCTCGACCTGTTTCTGACAGTTGTTCCTAATCTTTTTGCTAATCTTTTTTACAATGTAATACAAACACAACTTTTCCATTAAATTTGTAGGGGGAAAAAAGTTACACATTATCCACAGGACACGTTGTGTACATGGTGCACTATAGATTACATATTTTCACACGCAATGTGTCAGTGTGTTTTCATAGTAAAATACTGTATGTTCAATATAATGAGAGAAAATAAAATGTGCCCTTTGTCTTGAAATACAATACACATACATGAACATGTATATATTGTGTGGGAGATTTTGTATGTTCCGTTTGACTTCCTCAAGCCAAGTGATTTCTTTACACTGTTTCTTGCTGGATGCTGGCTAACTTTATTTGGATTGAAAGGATTAATCCCTAACTAGAAATGATATTGTAGTTACACATTAAAATAGATTCACATAATGTTATCACTTGCATTTTATATGAAAATTTATTTCAAAGGACTGCGAAATGGACCACTTCAGGGTAGACCAAGCTTCAGGTGAAATCTTTGTCAACCAGGAATTAGATTATGCGTCGGTTGTGCAGTATAAGGTCTGCGTAAATGCATCGGTCAGTATCTTCTCTAAGCAAATATTATAACTCTTCTACAAAGCACTCCACAGTCCTAAAAGGATTCGATGATAATAATAAGTAACATTTATATATTTATGTACATGTTGTTTCTAAGCGCTTTATGTACAGTAACTTAAAGATGAAAATACAGAGTGTATAAGACAAAGTTAGATTGAATTAAATTATTACATTATACACAGACAAAACTAGAAATTGGGAATTACAACCTGATTATATATACATGTATTTAACCACATTTATTTGCTGTGCCGGTGTCCCTTTGAAGGACCTATCTTGAATACGAACATGAGCATTGCAATTTAAATGTAAATGATCAATCTGGCAATCCTGTAGATTCGCCTTTGGTTAATGTCATTTATCTCTTGATCTCATCATTTCATTTGTCATCAGTGATTGGCGCTGTTCATGTCTTTACATGTCTGTGAAAGTAATATTGTGCCAAACAATTCTGCATGATGTAAGATGCACATGTGATCTTAAGTGCAATTATTAGAAAGGCATACCAAAGTTTTAGGCCATTCTTTTTTAAATAGAAGGTTTTAGTGATAAAGAGGTTATATATGAATATGTGTCTGCTTATGTCAGGGACAATCACAAAGGTGCATAAGAAAAGTGAATACTACTATTGCAAATTTAATATGCATATGTGTTCTGTTTTTTTCATGAATTTTAATCATCTTTATGGCAACCATCCCTTATCTTCAGGCAAGGTCTTCTTCATTTATTGCACTATCGCATTATATCCTCACAGCAGTGAGTGTATCTCATTTACAAAAAGTAAGACTTAAGTTTATCACTTTAACCATTTGCAAAGCAAGGGGGAGGTGGGTGCATTTTTCTTATTGCGGAGAATATTACAAGTTTTTTTTTTTTTTATCAATTTGTGTATAACCAACAGGATGAAGGAGGTCTTTATGCTACAACTGAGGTAGTGATATCTATCAGAGATGCTCAGAATCAACCTCCTGTCTTTATTGGTCAGCCTTATGATAAAACCATCCCAGAAGATACAGAAGTGGTAGGTGACATTAAACCGTTGAGCCTAATTCTGGTGGAGCATATTCCATTACTGCTCTGCAGCTACTCACACATGCACACATAATAACGATGGTATAATGCACTTGACAAAAAAGTTGAAAATTTACCCATATTTCCTCATCTCATGATGTGAAATTACGGCTACAATTCATTAAGAAGCAACATTAAGGTTAGTAATGCCTAGTTCACATTTGGCCTGTGATTGGTCTACGGAGCCTGTATCCTGCCCGTATCCCCTTTTTCGTGCGGCCTCCGTGCGGAGGTAGAAGGAGGCCGTGAGTTTTTCGTACGGATTCACGGGCTCCGCGACCTCTACGATTTTGTTTCGCGGGAAGATATACAAATTTGAAAAAAAATTGTAAGCCCGTACCCCGTAGACATGTCGTAGGTGGCATTGCACAATCCCCGCTGCATCGCGCGGAGGCCTCGCGCTGATCGTGCAGCAAACGCACGATTTTTCGGTTAACATGAGGGCAAACAAAAAAATCGTACAAAGAGTGTACACTCACGGGACATTCGCACAGCTATCACAAGGTTGCCGCTGGCTACCCGTGTAGTACCCATGATATACATCATCATGATGATGAGAGAGCTGCCCAACCTCCCGGCATTGTGCGATTTGAAGCGATCTAGATACATCAGATAAACAAGGCTCATCATAATGATGAGCGAGCTGCCCCATCCTGCCCAACCTCCCGCCATTGTGCGATTTGGAGCGATCTAGGTATATCAGCTGAACATGGCTCATCATAATGACGAGCGAGCTGCCCCATCCTGCCCAACCTCCTACCATTATGCAACTTGGAGCGATCTAGGAAACCCAGCTGGACATGGCTCATCTTGAGAATGAGCGAGCTGCCCCATCCTGCCCAACCTCCCGCCACCACGCAACTTGGAATGAATCTAGCCCGTCCCCTAAAGCCTGCAACTTAGAGCAATGTCAGGCAAAAACAGTTGACATATCCAGCAACAGAAAATTATTTGGGTGTTGCAAACAGCATGTTTTTTGCGTCTGCTTATCATTAAACACAAAGTATAAAGGGTGGGGTAGTAATACCCCGCCCGTCGTATTTACTAACATTGACAATGTAGCTGCATGTCTAATCATATATATATATATATATATATGACATCCCACCGCGGATTTATAGGACGTACCTTATAATTTGGGCTGGGTGGGAGGGACTAAAATTTATTGCCTTCGGGCAGAAACAGGTCAAGCAATGGCGGGTCGCCCGCGAGCGGGCTTTCGCCACAGTTGCTATGGTAACCTTTTGTATGAGCTCACCGTTGACCTTTTAGTGACTTTGTTCGTTATTTGCATATTGATGGTATAGTGACTTTCCACTTTCTTCGTCCAGCCGAGCTTCTCCCAAAACATTCATGATCAGCTTATTGTGATCATGTTATTTTGGAAAGAAAGCACTGTGGACTCATAATTGCCACTGCTTGCTGTTTAATTCTGCTCGAAGGCAGCAATAAAAGCTTAATGCCATTTGAATACAAGCCATAGTATAACAAACAATATGTTTAACACTGAACAATCTGCTTTTAACACAAGTTTGCCTGAAGGCAGCGATAAAAACTTAGTGCCATTTGAATACAAGCAATAGTAAAGCACATTGAATGATATGTTTAACACTGACCAATCTTAATATTTTTTTTTTGAATAAAGCCTGAAAAAATCGTATCGGGCCCCGACCGGGAATCGAACCCGGGCCACTGGCTTAACATACCAATGCTCTACCACTGAGCTACCGAGACACGGCCGGACGGTACACTCATTTCAGGCTTATAGTCACTTGTTTTTACCAAACTATACAGGGAAGGCATCCACCATTCATCCTTGACCGTATAGCAGGCCTCCTGACGGCCACATAGAAGCGGTGAAATCCATCACCTGTATACCCCTATGCAGCAATTTGCTGCAGCAAACCAATCAGCTTTTAACACAAGGCAGTATTCAACCTGGACCGAAAGCTTCAGTCTCTGTTCGTCGGGTGTTAAGGCGGATTCACACCAAACACGACACACGACAAACGACACGACAGCACGACATGCTACACGATAAACGGCAAAAAAACAGTGCACACCGCTCACGACATTCGCTAAAAAGTCGTGCTGGAGAGAGGGTGATGTCGTCTTTGATGATGAGCATGTCGTGATAGAATTCATTTCAAATTCATCATTATAGTCATCAAAATAATTTTCAAGATAAGACGGAAGTTTTATATTTTAAATCTTGAAATCATTTATTCTTTATTTGGATGTTCTAAAAGTTGTTAAGTTGGTCATGTGACTATGTTGAAGAATTACAAAAGTGATATTTGCTGTTGTTTATTCGGAATAATCACAGCTAGGTTTTCTTTCTTCATTAATAGGCCTACATAAAATTCATGATCTTTGCTGTCTATTCGGAATAATTCAAGCAATTTTCCGGGGGGGGGGGGTGGAACTAAAAAACAATTATTTTTTTTTGCCATACCTCCAAAATTCGCTCAGTGGGGGGCGGGGAAGGGGGGTCCAGTTCCCCTCCATAATTCTCTGACAAGCCCCCAAAAAAGTTGTTTCGTTCTAAAAGGGGGGGGGGCCGGCACAATGCATATTTTTCTTCCAAAAGAGGGGGCACGGGCCGAATGTGCCCCTCCCCCTAAATCCGCCACTGCTTTGGAACATAAATTTGGTGTGAAAATGGTGGTATTCTCCGCGGCACACACCCATCGCACACTATATGGGGAGGGGGCAGTTTTGTCTTATACACTCACTCTTTACCATATTTTATGCACAAAATGACCAGAAAAATATATTTTCTTAACTGAAAATAGTTGTGCATGCTTATATATTTTATATGGATTTTGGGTACCTCCAAACATTAGGAAATTACTTGAATTTCTTGGTGGAGTAACGGAAATTTTTGTTTTCTTTTTCTTTAATTATAAGTTATCTCAAACTCATGGTCCCTTCCTATGTGTTTATATTTTAAATATTTCAGTGTATGACGGAACAACTTTTTATTGTAAAAATCCAACTGTGTTAAACTTTTTTGTGGTTGCAATAAATAAATAAATGAATAAAATATTTTAAAAATCTGCTGATATTTTCTCAACAAAGCAAAAGCTTTACCCCATATTACGGTACATCTTAAAATGACTCAAAAGAACCTATTTTCAGAGTTTCATTAAAAAAAACACAACATACTTTTAAATGTAATTCCCCATTTCTTCTCCCTCTCTCACTCTTTCTCTCTACCCCACCCCCTCTCTCTCTCCATGTCCCTGCCCCTCTCTCTTTCAAAATTTTTAACAAGTTCAGTGCCTATTGTATTCTGTTTGAGAGCTGAAAAAACTGTAATTGGACGATACAAACAATACAAAAACCAATATTTAAAAGACTAAAAAAAGGGATTTAATACTCTAATTAAAATCTTTAAAGGGATAAATTACAACAAGCACCTTTAACAAATAGACCAATATGGATTTCCCTTAAAATAGTACATTAAAAAAATCATGCAAATATGAAACCAAATAAACTAAATATCTTATCAATTATGGTATTGTAAGGTATGTAAATAAAGTTCAAGCTCCATTAGAGTGCAAATTAAATTCATCCCCCAAGAATATATGATGTAGTAAGCAAATACAATTTGCTCTGACACCCACTCCCCTCTAAAATACTTGGGACATGCTGTAAAATGCACCTCAGTCCCGATATTAAAGCTGCAATGGCCTAATGATTATGTAAGAGGGGGGGGGGGGGGGGAGGGGCGGACGTAACTTGATATTCAACGACATTAACCACAGTTAGATTTTGAAATAGAGATTTGGCAAAAGTTTAAATGTCCCCACTAAAGAAATTACTTATTGCAGACTAATAACAATCTAACCGGTGGTAATGCATAACATGTAGCAAATTAAGGAAGAGAAGTAACGTACATGTAGTTGTTGGGGCTATAAAAAGACTGAAATGAATGGATTCCGTCAACTTCATTTTGTTATGCCTTTGGTGTGTCCTTGCACACTCCATTGTGAGATCATTTGTGGACTGAGATGGGGGGGGGGGGGGGCAGGGGGTACTGGGGTCCTAGGATGGGTGTGGTGACACAGGGAGTATTGATAGTAGCAGCCGATGGACTGGGGGAGACACTGCTATTTGAGAATGATGAATGGCTTAAAGTTCATTCCGTTCGACCTCTCTTGTCCTTGAGAGCATCCTTTCAGCTACCAGGTACAATCTCTGGTAGATGTGTTCCCTACAAAATGAAAAAGGAATTAAACAATGATATAGCCTTCCTAACATCATTACATCATAGCTACAAAGTGACTAGTACAATTGTATAACTTTTTTTTTTCACAAAACACAGGTATGCATCAAAGTAACTAAACATTTACTTGAATGAACAGAACTATAATAAGATGAGAAAACAGTACTTAACATAGCAAGGGACTATAACACAAGTATGCATGATAAGTGTTTATGTATTAAATGTTATGGTTGTGTAGGACCATGACAAAGCTTATGTTAGTAAATAGAAGATCAGGGTAGAAATTATTTCCCTATTAAAACGAAGCAGATCAAATATTTGACACGACTTTGAATGAACACCCATCCCCAATTTCCATGAATTCATGCACTGGGAAACAATTGGATTGTTACATGTATTGTACTATAAATAAAATTGTACTTACTCTCTAGGTAAGGATGTGAAATCAACAATACTAGTACGTTAGTAAGTGTTTTCCCTTGATGACGGGAATCGGGAGTGTGATGACCTGAAATGATGATGCACCAGTTCCACTTCTCTTCCCTTGTTCTTCCTCATGTTCTTGGACTGCAGGAAACAAGCCCATACATTTATGTTGACCAAACGACATTCAGCACTTTCTCCTGTAAATTTCGTGAGAAAGGAAATTAGATCATTATTGTATTTTTGCCAGGATAAGAAATAACAAAGCAAAATGAAAATAATAATAATTTTCTTTAAAAGACAAAATAACAATGCTGACAATAATAATGATTTTAAAAATTAAAACAGTAAAGAAATCATTTGACCAGGTGAATTCCGACGTGCTTTATGTTTTAATTATAATAACATAATTGATGGGGGATGTACTGTATGTAAAGTATCTAGATATAAAAACGACTTAGTAGTTTCCATCTGCAAACGAATCTTTAACTTCATTTTAGAGTTGAATGAAACAAAATAATTACCAGATCTTTCAAGCTTGCTGGCAATCTTTCAGCAAAAGTGTCTCGCCTTTAATATCCTCGTCTTTGTACAGCGATTTGCCTGGGTTTCCAGAAGTTCATCATGGCCCATTCTTTTATGCTGCAAAAAAATAGAGGAAGAAAATAACAAAAAATAAGGCTACAAATAAACGGGTTCATAAATATGTAAGGTTCTTTAATGTTTCTTCATGGAATGGACTTTTATTTCATCTTAGAAATCCACATGTAGTCTCATATAGAATAGGTGGTCTTGTGATGTAAATTTATATAATTATTCAACTTGAAAAAAAAAAGTGAAACATAAAATTTGACCTATTTCAATCTATCAAAAGTTTATTTAGTGATATGGCAAAAGATAAAGACACTAGTGATATATAATTTGATTCATAACTTGCTATGCTCCCAACAAGTGATGGGATTCGTACCTTTTTCTTAATGTAGACTTACGGGTTTATGAACAGCAAGTAGAATGTACATAATACATATACATTGTAGATCTACATCAACTCTAGATCTAGGGGTGGATCCAGGAATCAGGATTTTGTCAAGGGGGGGGGGGGGGGGAATATCTCAGAAAACTTTCTGACAAAAAGAAGGAAAAAAAAAGGTTATCAGATTTTTTTTGATCCAGTTTCCCTTCAAATTCTCTGACAATCAAAAAGGGCATGCCTCCCGAAATCTGCCACTGCTAGATCTTTGACATCCCTATTGCAGATTTGTAGCCCTACTGAAAAAAAAAATCTCTCTGAAAATTTTAGTTTTATTGCCTTATGAAAAATTGATCTGATTATTTTCTTCCTCCTTTTTTAATGTTATTGTCCTGTAACTTAGACTGCTTCTAGAACTACTGGAAATGCTTTGATTAAAACAAAAAGAAACAAAACTACCTAAAACAAACAAATAACAAAACAAAAAATATGGAGGAGTCTAACAGTTAGACTAAAAAATGAAGCCTAAAAAAATGAAGTCAAACTCTAGACTCTACACTGTACACATCATTCTTTTTTATACTAAACAATGACAAAGAAAAAGAAACACTAGGCCTATATGGATATCTAGACCTACAAACAAGAAAAAGGATCTCTGACTTAGATCTAAGTTAAATCAACATAGTCTAGACTCTAATTAGATATGTTACCTAGTCAGGGACATGTAAATTGACAATAGGCCTAGATATTCAGAGTAGGCCTATAGAGACTAGACGCTTGCCTAACTTAGACCGAAAGCTTCAGTCTCTGTTCGTCGGGTGTTCCGCTGGACTACGTCTTGCTTCACTCAGTCACTAGGAGAAGGTAAAAAATAAAACAAATGTTAAAGACTCCTCCGAACAGACGGTTTTCAGCTGTCTAGCCTTACTTAGAATCTAGACCAATATTATTTGGCCTAGGCTCTAGATGTGGACCTAATACCAGCTTAGTAAAGTACAAGCCCCCGTCTCCAACCCCCCTCCCCGAGGCAAAAGTAGGCCTAGCCTAGGCTCTTCATAACAAATTATAAGAACTAACAATAGTGTGACTATGTCAACATGTGACTATGTCAATTTGATGGTCTGCGTTAAAATTCAGTGACAGGTTCGAAATTTGCAGTGTTTTTTTGTTTTGTTTTGTTTTGTTACGTTTGTTTTGGGGTTTTGGGTTGTTTTTTGTTTATTTGTTTTGGGGGTCTCTCTCTCTCTATCACTCTCTCTGTAGATTTTACAGGCACTAGGCCTAGACCATGATAGTCATATCCAGACCATAGTTAGGTCTTACTTTAAACGGATTGATGGCCATATATGCCCCCTCCGCTTGTCAGGCCAGATACACTGCCTGGACTCCTGGACCTGGAAATGGTCTTGGGACCGGGCTTGAGTTAAGCTTTAATTAGGCCTAACTTAGATCTAGTTTAGTTTAGTTTAGTTTTTATATGTTAACGTTAGGAATTTTATATCTAGAGTAGACAGCTGGATCTATTCTAAGTTAGATCTGGAGCCAGGGATCTAGATCTAGATCTACTCATTGAATTTCCTCATAACCTAGCCTAGGCTAGGGCTAAGTAAAGTTTGGTTTAGCCACCATTTATTCAGTCTGCAGTCTTTAATAGTTAGATCTATAGGCCTACTGTATTGTTTGTTAACGTTGGTTTTGGTCTTTGTAAAGTTGGTCAAACACTGGCCTTTGATAAGTTGGTCAAACATTTAATATATAGACCTCTCATCAAATTAGGCTTAGTTTTACTTACCGAAGATAAATTTTCAGCAACCTTTCAACCAAAGGATCAATCAGACAAGTATGTATAACATGGAAATCTCGTTTTGGTTGGACTCGACGAAACATAACCAGTGCCGAACCAGTGCTGTGTTTTTGTGTATAGCTCTATGGTACATTTTGTGCGGTGCGATAAAATAATTTACACGTAAAATCCCATAGAGATATGAGATGGAGAAATGAAAAGTTTCTGCCATCAATTAGCAGCCTTGGATAAATATGACGTCACTGCAAATCCTCCACGCTAATTGGTTGGTGGCCAAAAGGTCGTTTTGTCGTGCTGGGAAAATCGCTCGCTGAGCGATTTTCTGAAACGACTAAAAACCCCTAAAAACGTCGTGCACGACGTTTCGGAAAATGTCGTGGCAGTGTGCACGGTGTCATAGGGTTTGCATTAGAGCGATTTTTCAGAAAGTCGTTCATGTCGTGCTGTCGTATCGTTTGTCGTTTGTCGTGTTTGGTGTGAATCCGCCTTTACGCTGGACTACGTCTTGCTTCACTACACCCACTTACATAGACTGAAGTTCTTCTCGCACTCTGTACCAGGGACCAAGGACTACAAATGATTTTTTCATTTTCCAGTTAATAACACATTATTTACATCTCTGAATGAAAACAGCGGTAATATAATACGCTTGAATAAATTTCTTACCCTAAATTCCTCGTCTGGTACCCGATTCTGATTATTTTAACCATGAAAGTTGCAGTCAGTAGCGAGTCGTGGGGTCGTTGACAGCCATCTTGGTTATATCATATGACCCGGAAGTAGTCGGAAGCGCCGTAGGTATGTGTAGTAAAGCAACGAATTGTACATGGAACGAACAGCGAAGCTTGAGTTCAAACCAGAGTATGTCCCAAATTTTGTTAATTATCTGTTTAATTTTCTTTTTTTTTAATGCTGTCTTGAAATATGAGAACACTAGCAGCATCTATGTGAATTTTTAGAGAAAGGGGATGGCTTATAGGGATGAAAAATCAGATCCCCCCTTTTTTTTTGGGGGGGGGGGGGATTTAGCTCGTTAGGTCCCCTAATGTACCGGGATGGTTGGTTAACCGTCTGTGTAGGAGGAGAAGGTAAAAAATAAACAAAAATGTTAAAGACTCCTCCGAACAGACGGTTTTCAGCTGTCTATATTCAACCCAGAACAATATGCTTAAAAACTTGACACTTTGTATTGTGTCAAACACATGATAACACAGCCAGTGACATAATAATTTAGTGTGTTAATAACTTCTTCACAACTTAGTAACTTGACTAACTTCCAGTATGTTTAAAGGTTGGCTAAATTAGAAAGAAAATGGGTGCTCTTTCCATGTATTTTTTCCTTCTAATCACGAATCTGCCAATCAATTGTCCAAATTATGTCTCGTTTTGGCGAAAAAGGGGGAAAAGTAGAGGTTTTGGGACCGTTCCTTAAAACTCGTGAGCTGATTGGCTAACCCCCAAGTGACGTATGAAGAGTAAGAGGCACAAGATCTGCAGGCTGCAGCATATAATATTGTACACAGAATGCGGTATTTGACCCCTCTGTTCAACGGACAATTTATGAAAAAAGGAAATCAACCAATATAATCTTAGGAGTGAATAATCATTAGCAGTATATTTTCTACAAGGTCAGAAAACGCTTTTGCCCAAATATACAGCTCTTGTTTTGTTTTTTGGCTTTTCTTTTGAACAATGTTCTCATCCATCTGAGCTTGCCGAACGAAAGTTTTGCATTGGTCTTAAACGCGTGCACAGCCGTTTTATGCGTCTGTATACAATGTCCTACACATCTTTAGTACGGCAGTGACTATGTTCCCTCGTACATAGCGACTGGTGAACGCTTTTGTTTATTTCACTTACGGCTTTTTTTTTTTGTACTTCGCTTTACATAGTACGGTAGTACTGACTTAGGTTTCGGCTGAATTCGAGTAACTTTAGAGATAGGAAAAGTGCCCGCGATTCCGAGTTGGAGGACTTTTCTGAGCCATGCAGATACGAACTCTGACTTATCAGATGATTTATCAGATGATTTATCAGACCCCGAAGGCAAAGAAGCTCGAGTGGCAATTCGACCATATTATGTTCGAACAGAATACGGTGAAGGGGCCGTGGGTGAAGTAACTCCAGGGAGCTACAACCCGTTGGAGCTCCCTGGAGTTACGGGTGAAGTAGACCGAAAATTCTGTCTCTCGTTCGTTAGCTCGTATTAGCTAACGAACGAGAGACAGCATTTTCGGTCTACCGAGTACCGGTGAAGCTGCTGCAGCTGCTGTCGTTGAAAAACAGATTGGAAGACTTGACTCCAAGTCTGATCGTTGGAATAGCTGAATCTTTTAGCTAGCTTATCCTTTTCTTCATGCCAAATTCGGAATACAGCCCAGGATCCTCAAAATCATCTTCAGCAAAGTGATCACTGCAGATTGCACTCCACTCACTTGGCCGGCCCTTGCCACTCTGCCCGCCTGAGCTTTACCTTTGCGACCCACAATTTCCGTAGATTTTCATCTTTGGGAAAAAGATGTAGGCTTACAGCCCCTTACATCATCTTTAGGTGTATTGCTACTATACACCGATTCGGCATAATTGATGAAACTGTGTCCTCAAATCAACGTTATTGTGAGCAATTAAACACGAAAATATGCACTGCAAATGGTCGATGCGGTGAATATCATGCTCGCACTAGGCACCGTACCGGGCTGGGCCTGCCAGGCCTGCGGGCATACACGGTATACAGGTGGGTGGAATAGTTTCCTTTACTTTTGGTACGTCACAGATCACGATGTCGCTTCGATGGGTTTTTTAGGGGCGGGGCTTATGACTCTGTAAATCAGCAAAAATGTATTTTTCAAATGATTATGAAATACGACTGAATGCATAAAAAAAACTGTGTGATAAATATATTTTGGCTCCTGATGACTCCTTCCTCCGAAAAATGGGCAATTTATTTTTTATTTTAGTAACCCTTTAAATATCTGGGAGCATTTATATCCTCATGATAGTGGGGAGTGTGGTAATCATACCTACAACCCTATTCTTGAATAGCTAAGCACGTAAGTAAATAACGAGACAATTTGACTAGCTAGAGGAAAATATGCGGTTATCATTACATATTGCCGTAAACAGTCAGACCGCAGCTCGTATGCAAATGAGCAAAAATTTTATTTCCAGTGCCCGTAATGGACTCTCCCCCTGCACTCAGTCGGCTGTATCGCATGGTCATCTTTAAAGTTATGTTCTTCAATAAATATTAATGCTGTGCTCATTAGACTTTCTGCAAACATAAATGAATAGTTTACCATCACAGGGATATTTTGTTTCAGTCAGAATTTTAGAAATAAGTTGTTTAAAATAACTGATGAAATAGTCATACAAAAGCCTTTTTTTCACAAGATTTCAAGTTGTTAAAAGACATATAAAAAGTATATGAGCCGCCATCAAGACACATATGTATGGAAGCGCTGAAATCTCATCTTTTTCATCGTTACATTCAAAACATCCATAAATTTATGACAGAGTCAGGATCCAGCAATATTCAGCCGCAGGTTATCCGTTGTCAAGACCGTGGTCAAGACCATAGAATCTTAGCCCTGTGATTGGCAAGCGAGCCATCTGTAACCAAGTGCGCGTTGAATGAAACATTGCGCAACCTGTTGCTTCATCCTTGCGCAAACATGCACATAGCTGTTGCCTGGCTGTGAGAAAACATCTTGCGTGGTGGTAACCAATCAGAATGCTGGAATTGACTTTTTTAAAGACAAAGTGTGTACATTGGTTACATATTGCTGGATCCTGACCCTGTCATGAAGTGCACATTAATGTTATTTCAATATTTGGAAAGTACAGAAAATGCCCTTTACGCTAATGTCAAATTTGCCCTGGCTCACAATAAAACTATGGTTGTTTTGGCCAGATTTATATTTCATTTCATTTCCATTTTTTGTCATAAAAGGAACACCATTTTTTTACCAATTTCGTCTTTTATTTTGAACACAATAAAAGCATGTCACAAATCTCTGATCCCTCTTCTTTTATTTGATGTATAACACATGGCAATTGGTGAATGATAAGTAGTCTATTCAATAGTTTGCAAATGAGATGTTCCTGGCTGTTCTTGCTCATTATGTATTCATAGTCAGGCAGAACTGGAAATAAAATAGCGCGCTTTTAGGGGACCTGCGGATTGGCTGTAAAAGTACAGAGTAAACAATTTAAAGCATTTTGACAGAGTGACTGAATGACTGGCGGAAATGTTTTGCCTCAAGTGTTTGGGATGTGCTGTAACGTGATTGTTGGGCGATGGTAACTCGACCCAGCAAGCAGTTTACCTGCCAACAGGATGGTACCTAGAGTGGCAATTCACATCCTTTTTTCTGATGCTAAGGCCCCTAGACATCTTCCACCCAATTTTTTTTTTCAGTTTGGGTGGTAGTAGCCATTTCTCTCTGATATGTGCCATCTATTTGACTTAATTGCCCCAGCTTCTACTGGGGCAATTGGCGGACAATTGCCACTGAAGTACGGGAGGTGATAAGGGCAAAAGACCATCAAGGTGAAATGGCAATGCTCCCATATTTATGAGGGATATGCTGGAGAAAATTCCCTTATGGCCCACTTGGGTATTATGCGCCGTGCGACCGAGATTACCTCTCCACCACTCGACCACAGTGGCAATGTCCTGGGCAGGGGGCTGCACAGCTTCCAATAGTGCTTGTGCACGTATGGTTATGTTTCTACATTCACCATGGTTATGTTTCGTCTATTCATTTAAAGAATGGGGCCTATTTTGACATTTTATTTGATGCTTTGTATTTAACAACTTTGACTGGTTTGTCTGATCCGTGGGCAGGATCCAACCTCTTGTGTTGGGAATTATACGACCTGAAATGTATTTTGTCCCATTATAAGATTAACCTCCAATCGGGCTTAAGATTATGCGTATGCAGCAACCTGGTCTGTGGATACATCAGTGTTCACAATGTGAGGTTACTGGGCTGCCACTTCCCTTATAATAATGATACTGTGCCTTGATAGCCTCTGTTCTTCTGCCCATGCTCGTGAGGGCATTAGATCAGAGCAAAGACCTGCATACATTTATTTATTTATTTATTTATTTCTGATATTTATACAGGGTGGCTCATATCACCAATTTGGTGGTCTTCCATGAGGCCCTGTTTGGTAACAATAAAACAAATAACATCAACAATAATCAATATATATAAATACACAAGCATAAACACGTATAATACACATTAATCGGTATCCTCATTAGTTAAGTAATCAGTCAGTAATATTCATTGACTATTTACAAGAATTTTTCGAATCGAATTTTAAATTAAGGATTATTAGCATTGTAAACTGTGAAATAATCAAATTAAAATATGGATGATAACCACACATCAAAATGAGGGGAAAATAATTAATTAACAACACATATACCAAAGAAGTTGCTATGCATAATATCCCCATATAGTTCACAGCTTACATCTCCTCTGCAGATAACAGAGCTTTTAGAGTGTATTTGAAACTGTTTAAAGTAGGCAACATTTTGATAGAAGTTTCAAGTGGATTTTCAATTTTCCTTTGTGTTAGGCCACTATAGCTTCCTTCACGGCGTCTTCGATGTTCCCGATTAGGATATCCAACCCCTGGTCTGACAGGTGAATACAAAGAGATTGTGATTAGCCATGTCTATGTCGTGTTGCATTACCGAAGCATTGCCTACATGTTTCGTTTGTCGCCTCGCATACCTATAAAGGGACAATCGTACACCTTCCAAGGCCTCTTGGGATGTAGCGCTAGATGATCCCTTTCCATAGTAGAATATGCGGGAAAGTATCATTGACCAAAGGATTCGAGCTCGTGGCATCCTGGTCCGGAGTAGGCTAAGGGCTGTTTTGATGCCTATCCTACATCCACAAGCGTCGGTTTGGCCGATGTTGTTGGAGCCTAGGTGGAGTATGACCAATGATGGGGGAGCCGCAAACCTTAGCCTGTTGTCTACCAGCCTCTCCATGTCATCCAGTCTTGCACCACCTTGGCCGTGCCACTGGATGCTGTATGGTGTGCCCAGCTGGAGACGGTTTGTCGCCGCGGCTCTCTCCTTGGCTCGGCGTACGATGCTATCCCCTACTATCCATATCTGGGGTTGCCCTGAAATGACAAAAACAAAAAATTCCGGCAGTATCTTTTGCTACAACCCAATGAGTATCACGCTCGAATGTAATTACAGTGGGGTGTTATTTTCTTCAACAGGTTAATGCAGTCAGTGAATTGGATGGTCTGTGCCCCATAAAATGTAGCTGTCTGGCGAGTACTAGGGCTGTGCCTGGGGGCTGGTATGGCCTCTTGCAGTAACTTGGTTGTTGGGCTACTAAGCGACCATGCATAATTTCCCCATGTGGATAGTATGGCTTAGCCCCTGTTCTGTGGCACTTGGATGTGATTTAATTGCATTGTTCATTTATTTACTGTTCATCAATCACCATTTTTAAATTTATATCATTTACTGTTATTTATTACTTCATTCTTTCTTGTTTTTTTTAAATAAATTATTACTGTTGCTGTTATGTTTATTTATTTATCATTTCGGTCAATATGCTTATTTTACCATATATGTGTATAATTATATTCTTTCTTTGTAATTTGTATCCTTATTTTTATGTTTTGTTTTTGCAAATTCTCCTTTCATGTTAGACTCATTATGTATATCTTAGTATGCCCTGCATGCCTATCTTATGTACCTTTTGTAGACTTCGCTGCGCCACCTGCCCATGACCATTATTTCCTCTCCTGGAACCTCTTCCATGGCTGCTGTGGTTGCCGCCCCTATGCGGAATGAATGTGTGCTATATTGGCTAGGGGTTGTGCCCGCATAAGCCAATGCTTTCTGCAAAACTGCACTGAATTGGTACCGTGTTAGGTGGGGGGAGCTGTCTATGTGACAGAATAAGGGCCCTTTAACGGAGAGCCTTACCCGTAGGAAGGCTGCAATAGCCTTTACTGGGCATAAGTTCTCAGTTTCATTACCTTGTATTCTTAGTGTGGTAGACTTTCCATACTGGTCTGTTTTGGAATATCGGATACGCACTACCATAAAATGCCTTGGACCCTGACATAGTAGAATGTCGTCTTTTGTTAGCACTTTTTCTGACTCCTCATGTTTACTACGAATTGTGAATTCTCCCACTCTGAGAAACCCGAAAAAGGCCAATAAGAAGGCAGTCCTGAATATCAGTGTTTCGTAATGGGAAAGGCACACCAGTTATAGTGTGGGAATAACCCTTTTTAGAATGGACCATGTAATGGGTCTCCTGCCATCTCCTATTTTTTTGTCTCTTTTGCTACCTTCCTGTAACTTCCTGATAATAAAGTGTCCTGTGGGGTCTGCCCACCCATGTATGTTGTGTATGTATGACAGGGCTGCAACATGTATTGAATTAGTGGAGGTAGATTTTCCACTTATCGAAATGTCTTCCCGCTCTGTTTGCTGGGGGTGCAGACTGGTGTCTCTCCTCTCCCCCACTCCCCCATGGAGTTCTTTGATAGGGTAACCTATCAACGCCTCTTTGCGCCCTTGGTGGTCCCCACTGATAACGAGGAGGAGCCACAGCTCGCTGTCTAATGTTGCCCATGATCCACCCTAGCTCCTTTCGAGGCGGTGTCGGAATTCAATATCATAATACCTCCAGCCGTAACCCTGGTAACGGGAAGCGGCCGTTTTAATGAGGTGGCAGTATTTGAGTAATGCATGCATGTGGGATTAGCTTCAAGATATATGCTCATGCACACCAGAAATGCATTAGTCCAGGTCTCAATAGAGAATATCTTGTTTTTGGATGGGGTGGGGGAGGGTTTCAAGATCCACCTCACTTCTACCTGTGCCACTGCGAGGTTAGCTCTCGGTTCCTCTGTATAGTCCCGCATGGCATGAGTTACTGTATCTTGACTGTCAATGAGTGTGTTGAGATCAATGTACTCTCCCTTCCAAATTTTGTCCCTTATATTTAGGGGCGTAGACATGCCCAGCCTGTCCCCCACCGGGTGCAGGGGGGATGCGTCAGTGTGATTGGGTGGGGTCGGTGTCTTAACTCCTTGCCCCCGTGGCCCAGAGCCTTGTAAATTATTTGTGCTGTGCCCAATATTGGTTTGAGTTGCGCCATTATTCAATGCTTCTTGTGTTTCTCCCTCAAAATTTTCTTGGAGCAGGCTAGCACTGGGCACTATGGATGGAAAAGAGGTCACAAATGTGGAGCTAGGTCTATTTTGTTCCTGCTAGTACGTAGATCTATAACAGAATCTATTCCTGTCTGGTGCCTGCTGTGGTTGACCCTTAGGTTTAATGGGGTAATGAGCTCACCGTTGACTTTTTAGTGACTTTGTTCGTTATTTGCATATTGATGGTATAGTGACTTTCCACTTTCTAACTGCGTCCTGCCTAGCCCCTGAGTGAAACCACTACTATTCCGTGGGTCTCACAATTACATGGGCAAATGACAATGTATAGTTGTATCGTAGGGACATATTTTTTAAATTAAAGTATCATATATGTAATGCCACTTACCTAAACAGACCTTCCGCAGATCAGC
The DNA here is from genome assembly GCA_025617745.1 of Heliocidaris erythrogramma. Lineage (NCBI taxonomy): Eukaryota > Metazoa > Echinodermata > Echinoidea > Camarodonta > Echinometridae > Heliocidaris > Heliocidaris erythrogramma. Next base: position 27,696,295 of record CM046872.1, on the reverse strand, counting down.
TCTTCCTCAGAAATGTATAGAATCAATCAAATGTCACTTTTTTCACTCAATTATAATCCTCCCTCTCGTCTCTCGCGAGCGAGAATTCGAACGTATGTTAAAAAAATATACTGACGCTAATTCGTATTGTACCTAAAGTATCCTCAAATGAAGTTATTTCATATTTCATGGTATAATTTTGACATACGAGCTTGGATTTAAGAGGAACCCAACCTTTCAAAGGACTGCTGATCGCAGCCCGAACGCTACGCGCTGCCGCAGTATCGTCCAGCCGAGCTTCTCCCAAAGTATCGCTCCTTGAAACTGGCGACCAATAAGCCAGCGACCAATAAGGGGCTTTATAGTGTCGTCAAACTCTCCAATCAAAAAGGAAAAAGAAAATTTTCCGCATCTCGGTTGGCGATAACGTCAATAGGAATGAAAGACTAGATTACAAGGCTTTTAAAACTATCGTATGACATTTTAACTAAACAATGACCTATATGAGATGAAAGCTGAATAGTTGCTCTTTACTCTCATATAGATGACATGCCGAAACTTTTTGTCTGGGTCTTACTGTTTTAAAGTGAAATCAGGGCTCAAAACGTCATACCGGGGGTCTTATCCCCACATTGCACACGGAAATGTACAGAATTCGTTTTAAATTTGAAGCCTTTTAAAACTATCATATGAAATTTTAACTAAATAATGACCTATATAAGATGAAAGCTGAAGAGTGGCTCTTTACTCGCATATAGGTCACATGCCGAAACTTTTTGTCTGGGTCTTAGTGTTTTAAAGTGAAATCAGGGCTCAAAAAGTCATACCGGGGGTCTTATCCCCACATTGCACACGGAAATGTACAGAATTCGTTTTAGATTGGAAGCCTTTTAAAACTATCGTATGACGTTTTAACTAAATAATGACCTATATAAGATGAAAGCTGAAGAGTTGCTCTTTACTCTCATATAGGTCACATGCCGAAACTTTTTATGTCTGGGTCTTACTGCTTTAAAGTGAAATCAGGGCTCAAAACGTCATACCGGGGTCTTATCCCCACATTGCACACGGAAATGTACAGAATTCGTTTTAACTTTGAAGCCTTTTAAAACTATCGTATGACATTTTAACTAAATAATGACCTATATTAGATGAAAGCTGAATAGTTGCTTTTTACTCTTATATAGGTAACATGTCGAAACTTTTTGTCTGGGTCTTACTGTTTTGGAAATGATATCCGGGCTGAAACCTGCGTTTTCTCCCTTTTCTTGTCATTCCTGGTTCACAATTTTTTATTATTTTTTTTTTGAGTGCTTGATCTGGGCATGCATGCAAGGGCGTTGCAGGGATGCAAAGATTTTTTAGCTGGGATGTCAAATTTTCTTTTGAGGGGAATATGCCTCCATCGATCCTTATGTCGGATCACTACGTTCCCTGGTGACGAGAAACGCCACCAATAGCATTTTGGAATTTGATATAAAGTCATTACAAACCTGTATAGACATTTTTACTAGAGGGATAGAGCAGCTATAATAGGGACATGATTTTTAAATGCAATATTGCGCGGGAATTAAGGGGATATATAAAAAGGTAATATTAAGAAATCCCAAACACAAGTGGCGAAAATGAGAAATGTTTTTAGCGAGGGGAGGGGCTATACAAAAGGGACAGAAAAACATAAGTGGTAGCGCGAATGGGGGAGGAGCAAAACACTGTTACTAAGAAGGGAGTGAACATAAATCATTATCGCCAGTCCTGCCAGTGGAAGCCAAATTAAATTGTGACGATAGTATAAGAACACGTCTGGTCTACTGGTGTGGGGGCGGCTTGTGGGCGCTGCAGCCCCCCTCCCCCCATGTCCACAACCCCTCCCCAAAGAGTCTCTTATAACAACTAAATGGCTAAATTTTCTTAGTACTGCAAGAAATATTATTTTATTTTATTACAATTTTGTGGAAATAAGAAGAGGAACTTTATTCTCATTCCCAGGCCAAGGACACTTTACTTTAGGCCTTTACAATATCATGACATTTCTTTAAAAATGGAAGGATTAAGATAGTGAAATAAAGCAGAAGCGGCAATTCCAGGGTAGCTGGGACGCACGTCCCCCCAAATTTTTCCAAAACAAAAGGAGAAAATATAAAGTAAATAATAAATCAGGGCTACAGCACACTATAGGCTCTTAAGTGCTCTGGAACAAAGTTTTACTATTCAATAATAATAATTTAAAAAATCTTCTTGTTCGGTCGCTGCACTTCCCATAATATACAATAACTTTCAAATAAAGAAAATATGTAACCAGGTACATAAGAAGAAAGGAATAAAATTGTTAAGATTTAGTAATTTTGTCTCACTCAAAGTTGAATATTGGCGTAAGATAAGAAAAATGGTGGATACTAACTTATTAAGCTTAGACTTTGATTTGCCTGTTTCATCAAAAGTGCTCTTAGATGCAAAGCTTCAAAGTACGAAACATAAATTTTTCTCGCGGCCAGTTACAATGCGACATTTTTTTTAAACAATTCCAAGCAAAACAGAATTTCAAATCTGTCTGAACATATTAAATTTGGTGTCAAATTAAGTAAATATCCAATTTTCACAATCTGATAAAATTTAGAGATTTAGGCATGATCTTGAAACCATTAATTGATTTATGATTAATTGTAAAAGAAGAGTAAAGGTCATAACACTTGATATACAGAAATTTAAAATAACATAGTAACCAAGAATAGCATTTGTTTCTGTTCTGCATAATTTCTCATACTTCAGTAACCATGGAAACTGAAGCTCCAAAAGCTGTCATTCCGTAACGCCCAACACACATAATTTCAACTTATTTCATAAAAGGACGTTCATTTTGTTATGAGAGTTGATAAATAAATCAAGGTACCTAATACCTCCAAAATGTATGTGCTTTTGGTATGAAAAAATATTTAAAACATGCATTATGATATAATAATAATAATAATTACATTTATAGGGCGCTTTATACGGGCGTTTCTAAGCGCACGGGTGGTCTGTCTAACTCAGTTTACATTGTACATCCTTAAACTTAAAAGCAACAAAATGAAATAAAATATTACTAATACAATACAGTTAAATGAAACTAACTACTTGTGTGCGCCTCCAGTATACTATGATTGATTAAAAAGGTGGGTTTTAAGAAGGGTTTTAAATGGTTCAATGGATGGGGCATTTTGAATATGGGGTGGGAGTTTGTTCCAGAGGATGGGGGCAATAGATGAAAAAGCACGGTCACCATATCGGGTTTTCGTATGTGGGCCGTGAATTAGTTGCATAAAGGAAGATGAACGGAGGGATCTGACAGAAGAGGAGGATCGTAGGGAGACTAGGTCATTCCGTAACAAAATAATATTACGGAATGTATGACATTACATTCAGTTTTGTAAAAATTTAATCAACCCTGAACCTTTACATTAGTTCAGCTAAATATCAGAAAATTATCAACTGAAGTAGAGATGATGAACTCACTCTTCAATTTGACAATTATATGAAATATGATAATGTTGATATTTTGTGTTTTGTGTACAAACAAAATGGGGGAAATGGTGGGGTTTTTTGGTCTTCTTTCCTCTATATAGCTTTGGTTTTATTGTATTTTAGACCTAACATTATTGATCTAGATGATAGCATCAAAAAGAACAAATCATATGATGAAATTTATGAATACTGAAAAACAATAGAATACATAAGAAATCCATAAACAATGAAAAACATGCAATATAGAATGTAATGATTACATCTATCTGAATGTATTTTCAAGCTTCCCAGAAGCCTTTTCAAAAATCAATACTCTTCACAATTTTTCAAAAATCTAATTGTTAACAAATCTAAGAACTTTTAAATAAAATTAGCATAAATCATAAAATCTATGAACACTAAGAGAGCTGTTTTTAAGAAATATCTTAGGTCATCAAAATATTTTGCTCAATCTGTTTTTCAAACTGTTTTAACTACTTATTTACATAATATGAATGTCATGTAATATTTCCCAATGACTTTCATAAGTCATTCCGTAACGATCATTCCGTAATTAGCTGTTTCATTTCATATTTTGCATCATATTTCAAATATTTTTAAATACACCTGTAGATTTTCACGAACATGGTGACATATCAAAGCTAACATACTACAGAATGCCACGGCAATCTTGAAAACTGGATACATATTCAAAGTTCACAGTTTGAGCAATGCTTATGTGATGATGAATGAAACTCAACAATTGTGAAAGTACCTCGTAGTTGTTTATTTTGTACTATCAATTTTTAAATAAATAATTACGATATTAGTAATATTCTTCTTTCAAACTTGAAAATTCTTTGTGAATGTCATTCCATAACGCTTGGATTTACCCTACAGCAAAATAAAACGTTTTGAGAGGGGCGGGGTGTGCCCCTCGATTCCTTTGTGGCCCAAAAATCTTACCCCCCCCCCCCTCCCGTCCCCGGTGTCCGGTGATATGCCTTGAAGGTTAAACTTTCTTTTTCTTTTCATTTTACTCGCGCCCACCCTCTTGGAGGCTTCCTTCTCTGATTACTCCCCCACCCGTAAAACAAGATTTAACAAGATTTTACACTTAAGCTCCCTGTGGTTGCGTCCTTTCTCCTTTTGCTCCCACTGAATTCTGATTTTGGATTTAGATAATTCAAATCCCTTTCTTTTGACAGCTATCAAAACATATTATGATATGGAAAAGTATATATCAAAGATAAATCTTAAAGACGATAAGTTCGAGGAAAAAATGTTTTCATTTCACCAAATGTTTCTGAGAGTCTACGTTCTCTTTGCCTGTTTTGTATGTAATATATTATTGTACACAACGTGTATTTTGTCAAACTATCCAATATACCGCTGTGCGGCTGCATATTTTGTTGTATTATGGTAAGTATTTACATGACAAATCATGGGAGAAATATATATATATATATGCCCAGGGCATCATAATACCTATATACGCCACTGCCTTAAAAGAAGAAAAAGAAGGCAGGAGACACTTTTTGGGTGCTTGAAAAATGGGGGGGGCGGGGGAGGGGGGTGATTGTGCACCCCACTAACGAGCGAGTTAATTTACGTTTTAGATGAACAAATAACAATAATGATGATGATAAGGATAATAATAATAATGATAATAATAATAATAATAATAATGATAATAATAATAATAATAATAGTTGCATACTCTTCTTTCTTCCTCTTTCTTCTTCTCCTTCTTTTGTCGTTTTGCTTCTCTCTCTCTCTCTCTCTCTCTCTTTTAGGTAACTTTAAAAATCATAGCGGTCAACCGCCCCTGCCCCGTCCCCCTGTAGCGCCTCCCCTGAAAATAGCAGTTTGCACAGCTCAAAAGAATCATAGAAGCCTAATGGGAGAATATTTATAGTTATTGATATGACAACAGTGTGACACCTTTGAGCAGGAACTTAGCCAGAGCTGGGGACACAGTGCCCAAAAGTTTAATAATATTGCAGCAATAAGGGTCTTGTCTTCACCCTTTTTAATTAAGTTCCCCCTTTTCCGAAAACGGTACCCAGTTCGTTGAAACCCCAAGTACGTGGGTCGTCTTGCCCCTCCTATGAAAATACCCTGGCACCGCTCCTAGCTTTTATTGACTACTTGCACAAACAATTTTGTACATCGGATATCAAATAAGAATCATGAATAACAGATTATCAACCCAACAAACATAATTTGAAGTGCAATACAAAATCAGGTTTTTCTACTCAAATCATGAAAGGAAGAGAAGACCTACAGGATTTTTTTGTAATGACTAAAATATAATACTAAATGATTGAGTTTAATATATTAAATAATTATTATATAAAATGTAGGGATTGACTTGATATAAACAGCAGCAAGGTGAATAACTCTTTTGATGCACATTTACGTATAGATGACTTCTCTGAAGTTTCATTTTTTAAAGTTTCATTTCCCTTTCCTTTCTCAACTTGCTACTAAATGGCCAGAAGAATAAATAGTAATGGTCATTATACTATATGAAAATTAGACCAAATGATAAGTAGCCTAACTGGTTTTTAGACGAATTGGATATTAGACCAAATGGTCATTAGACCATATGACAGTTAGACTAAATGATAAGTAGCCCAACTGGTTATTAGACTAAATGGAATTGGACCAAATGATAGGTAGACCATAATTAGCCAAAGTAGGTGTAGCCCAAATGGATATGAGACCATGTGGCTTGTAGACAAAATGACTGGTAGACTATTTGGAAATAGACGAAGTGAAAATTAGCCGAAGTGAAAATTAGCCCAAATGGGTTTTAGACTAAATGGGGTTAGCCAAACTGTGTATTAGACGAATTGGTTATTAGGCCAAATGGAAATTAGACGAAATGGTAAGTAGACAAACTGGTTGTAGACAAAATGAAGTTAGACCACGTGGAGTTCGACGAACTGATGATTAGACCAAGCGGTGGTAGACCAAGCGATAGTGTACCGGCAGTAAATACACACGAGAAGGGTCAATGATCAATGAAATAAACCCCACTTTCAAATTGAAAAGCCCTCCGAATAATAGCACGGATGGTATTCGTTCCCTCCGGAAAACCGAACATGCCCCGGTGCAAGCAGCCGAAAATACAATGGCGTCTTATTTTGTTTACAAGTGACTGATTCCTTTATTTTTTTAACGCTGCATTTTTCATCAAAATAATACCATACACGAAGTTAAGACTGAGGCAACAGACTAACATTAAGACTGACAATAGTCAAATAAGAGAAATACGTCAAGAGGAGATCACAAAACAGGCACTGAAAAATGTGTAAGATGTTATGGGACATCGTCTGCTTAGACAGGACTGGTCCCTGGTGTATCGTCACACTTCTCAGCAGCGTTTGAGGAGCTCTTCAGCTGCTATATCGGGGGCTGTATTTTACCGTTTTGTAATTGATAATAATTATTACTTCAAATGTTTCCAAGCGTTGAATTTGGATAACCTTGTTTAATTTATGCCATCTATGCAATAATAAGTATTAAGCCAATATTTATTTTGATGGAATTTTCTTGTAATGTGATATTTAAAGGAAATATTTTCTGCTATAATACGACACAGTTTACCTTCATATCAGAGTGTCGAGTAATATTTTTTATTTCAAGTTTATCATCTCTGTCACCCATGTTACAATTTCATTTTCGATTGAAACTTTTGAAGACACCATACCGCCAAATCCTATTGTTTTCAGCATAAGCAGACACCGGAAGTCTTATTGGTCGCTAAAAGTAGCCCAATCCAAAGTATTCATGATCAGCTTATTGTGATCATGTTATTTGTGAGCTTTCCCATTCTTTTTATGATAGTTTGGATTCTTTTGAAGATTATCATAGTAGAAATGTCCCTGAAAAGGATTGCTCTCCAAATGCCCTCACAATCAAATAGGACAAGAAACGGCTGAAATGTTCCGGCCGAACATATGTGTGTAGTCCCATATACACATTTTTGTGTTCAATGCATGTGATTGACTCTCAACAGGACTGAGTCATTTTCTTATCTTTTTCGTGCTTCAAAACCTTACATCATACACCAATTTTTAATTGCTACACACTCAAGCTTCCACGATTGCTTTGAGAGAGTTTCTCTCAATATTCAGTTACAGTAGATGATAATCACAGCTTAAAGGAAACATTATAGGTGATAAAGGAGGAACATGAGGAAATGCTGTTTCCTCGTATATGCTGGTATACAAAACTCAGAAATCCTCCATTTCCAGGCTGACATGAGGTCATATTAAGCGGTTCGAAGTGCGCGGCATTTTAAGGCTTTTTTAGACTTGATTTTTTTAACCCCGTACTATCCTAAACCCCGGACTATAATTTTTGCTGTTCTCATTGGCAGTTTTAGTGGCAGCTTATCCCCATCTTTTGACATTTAGCTCCACCTTTGGTGGGGCTAACCCTGCTTTTTTTCCAGTGCTAAAATAGTCCCGTACTATCTTGGAGTTAGCCAACTTTGGTAAAACGTAATGTGAACAGAAAGTGGGCTAGGATTAGTCCCGTACTATCAGTGGGGCTAAATCCTCGTTTAACCCCAGCGATATTACGGGACTAAGCCAAATCTTGCAAGTGTATTAGATTTTAATTTTCATTTTTAATTTTACCAATGACTCTCTTATACATTTCTTTATGTCGCTTAGCTTAGCGTACTGGCACGAAAAATCATGCCCGGAATGCAAAATTGGTAATTGTGGAAAATCATAACTTTATGGCAAAGAGGTAGTTGTTGAACAATATTATCAGGTGACTAAGATGGTAAAATACCTCTACAAACTTGAATAGGCTAAACAATATTAAAGTTGACATTCCAATAATTATGTCAAATTGCACATTTTAATTTACCGACATCCCTAAAAATGATTCTTTTACGTTCAAGACGTCTTTTTCTGCCTCGACATTTTGCTAAGCTACCGTAATCTGTTTTGTTGTTATGCTTGTATTTACAGGGTGAGGCTGTTCTAACAGTAGTAGCAAATGATGGTGACCTTGGTGTGAATCCCAGAAATACAATCACCTACACTTTGATTGATGATGGTAAGATGCCCCAAAACATATGAACTCAATAGGTAATAGTATAGTTTAATATTGGTGTGAATGCAATTAAACCAAACATGCAAACACGCTATTCAAATGTAAGCAGTGTGAATGTGTGAACTTTTAGATGCTTAAAACCATAGTCTCAAGATGTTTGAATGTGTGAACTTTTGAGCTTGTTAAAAACCATGTTAACACTTAAATCGCACAGTATCTAAATTCATTAGGGTAGTGTGAAGGCTCTAATCATTTCATTTTTATGCCTCCGCCCACCGAAGGTGGGTGCCGGAGGCATTATGTTTTCGGGTTGTCCGTCCGTCCGTCCGTCCCACTTCTCGTTACCGCGATATCTGAAGAATCATTTGAGGTAGGAACCTCAAACTTGGTACTAGTATGTATCCCTATAGCTATACGAAGATGAACTGATTAGATTTCGGGGTAAGGAGGTCAAAGGTCAGAGGTCACAGAGGTCAATTTACATGAAATTACATGAAATTCTTGGTTTTTAGCACCGTTACCGCGATATCTCAAGAACTATCTGAGGTGAGAACTTCAAACTTGGTACCAGTATGTATCCCCATAGAAAGAGGAACTGATTAGATTTTAGGGTAGGTAGGTCAAAGTTCAGAGGTCACAGAGGTCAATTTACATGAAATTCATGGTTCTTAGCACCGTTACCGCGATATCTCAAGAACTATCTGAGGTGAGAACTTCAAACTTGGTACCAGTATGTATCCCCATAGAAAGATGAACTGATTAGATTTTGGGGTAAGTAGGTCAAAGCTTAGAGGTCACAGAGGTCAATTTACATGAAATTATTCACGACTGACAAAAATTAATAACAAGAAACACAATTTTGCGATTTGTCGTGGCTTTACTGAATAATTTGCAGTGGACGCTTAGCAAGTCAAAAATCCGTATTCTGATGTCACAAACAATTATAACATATAACTGAATTATAAAATTCCAACTGGAATACTAATAAATATATGCTGATTACAGATCCCAGCCTCCCCGCATATGAAATCGGGTGAAGCCAACTTAGGCTTATACCAACCTCCCCGCATGTTAAATCGGGTGAAGCAAAATAATAGACCTTATAATTATACCAACCTCCCCGCATATGAAATCGGGTGAAGCCAAATTAGCTTATACCAACCTCCCCGCATATGAAATCGGGTGAAGCCAAATTAGCTTATACCAACCTCCCCGCATATGAAATCGGGTGAAGCCAACTTAGGCTTATACCAACCTCCCCGCATGTTAAATCGGGTGAAGCAAAATAATAGACCTTATAATTATACCAACCTCCCCGCATATGAAATCGGGTGAAGCCAAATTAGCTTATACCAACCTCCCCGCATATGAAATCGGGTGAAGCCAAATTAGCTTATACCAACCTCCCCGCATATGAAATCGAGTAAAGCAAAATTAACCTTATTACATACCAACATCCCCGCATGTGAAAATCGGGTGAAGCAAAATAATAAACCTTATATACAACCTCCCTGCATATGAAATCGAGTGAAGCAAAATTAACCTTATTACATACCAACATCCCCGCATGTGATCTCGGATGAGGCCAATAAAATGACAGTTTAAATGTGACATCTTACTTTACTGTACTTTACCTGCTTTGCTAAAATAAATTGCAGCCTCCCCGCATTTAAAAACGAGTGGGGCTGAAGTACAGTTTTACAATATTTTGACAGCTTATAATTGTAAATTGGTTTTGTAATTACATTAAATTTACAAATAATGACTTTTCATAACGGGACATGCTCGATATGATGAGAACCTTGTGTGTTTAGGCGGCCTAATTGAAAATTACCGCCAAACGAGCTTATAAAATATGCTCGGCCGCCAAAACACGTCGATTCTGACCCGTCAATTTTAGGGCTCGAAATGCAAGTTTTAATCTGTTGAGCACGAGTAGTACAATAACTCCTGACTAGCTTTTCTAAAATCATGCATTATGTATGATTAGACAGAGAAAATGTGACCCGCCGCCTCAAAACCTACAATAAGTCGCACGGACCACAACGTAGCAAACAGCCCAAAATAGTAAATTTGCTTGGATCAGTTGATTTTCTGTTTTCGATAGAAATGGGTAGTTTCATTATTATTCTATCATGCCTCAAGTTTGTGAGTCGTGAATCGACTTAGAAATATATTTTTGGGGCATTTTAAAATGACTCCTTTTTTCACCTGTCGAGCTAATGAATGTTTGGAGAGCTTTTGTAATACTTTCCTTCAATGCCAAATTACTACTTTACCTCCAAAGGTATTAAATTGATTTTTGGAGTGAGTAATGAATAGGTCCTCCTGGAGCAGCATGCCAAAATTCAGCCTCATCTGATAATCCCTTCATACCGGCTGCTCCGGCTATTTGAATACCCAGTTTTACTTGGGTGCACACAGAGAGGGAAGGTTTAGCACTCTTTTGTTCCGAACTTAAATGGCCATTTTCTCTGAATAGGAGTTATTGATTACTTGTTACAAACTGATTCTAAATGTGATATTTAAAGGTGTTATCATTGAATAAACTAGGCAAGTGATATACCATTGGAAAGCTGAGAATCTCTACTTTCAGAAAATGTATAAAACAAAAAAATAATTTTGGCGACTTATTGTAGGTTTTGAGGCGTCGGGTCACAAATAGTATTGCCAAAAATGAGCCCTCAAGTAGCAAATCCTTAAATTGATAACATATAAAGTTAAACATTGAAGATTGTCAACTTTGAAAATTGGAAAAAATTACCAAATTATCATATTTTACAGACCCGCCAACAATAAATTCAATAAAAATATATACATAGTAGCAATAACGTACATATGATTTAATAAAGCCAGGTAATCAAACCAAATACAAGGAACGTAAAGATCCAAACAGCACACCAAACAAAACTCGGTGCTGTGAAGCGCGTTACTGTAACGGAAGCCAACTAAAGCGTTCTAATACCGCTGAGTCCAACTCTCAAATTGTTAATAAATAGATCAAGTCCTTTCGTGGATAAATGGAGGCCGTCTGGTCTGTATAGATGCAAGTCTGCCCTGTTTATGTTCGAGTGCCGTATGGCATTGCCTCCCCTTTTTTCCGCGAGAGCTCGTGCATACCGATTAGTAGCCCTCCGGCGGTTGTCTGCCCTTCCCTGCGCCTCGGGGCAAAATTTATTGTAGCACACTCGCTCGAGGATGTCTGACCAAATTATTTGTATGTTTTCTTGCGACTCGAACACGTTTTTCAGCGTATCTGCCAACTGTTTTTTGGATAGGGCTTCCAAGTCATTTGTCCCGACGTGTAGAACCAACACCGTCGGTTTTGGGTTACCTGTTTTCAACAATGCGTTTACTTGGCCCAAGTGCAGGCCCCGCCTTCCCGCCCAGCGGACGACAGTCCCCATGCCCAGGTCGGTCATCCCTGTCTGCTCAGCACGGCGCTCAGCCCAGTAGACGATGGAGTCGCCTACTATCCATACGGCCGGTTCTGTTAAAACAAGACAAAGGAGAGCCTGGGAAGCTTTCTGGGTCCAAAACACGTGACAAGTTCAAAACAATCATTGTATTGTATAAATAATGTATTAATAGCATTTTTATTGCTTGTTGGTTTGCGTTTGTTAATTTAGTCATCTATTTAACTGGCTTTATTTCTTTTTTCTATTTATTAAACTAGGCCGACTTGGTTATTTATACTGGCATATATGCACATCATATAATATGCTCATCGTATTGTACATGTATTTTATATATGGGCAAATATGCTGAAACTATTGCAATTCATCACTTTATAATTGATATAAGTCAGATAACTATAAAACCATGTCTAATCTTATGTACCGGCAATGTGCGACAGACGCCCATCGCCCCATATTATGTTGAATTTGAGCATCCGAAAAGCCCGCCATGGCGGCAATAATAGCCGCGCCTATACGAAAGGCATCCCGCTATATTCCATGCACTTCTTTACTATGGTCCCGAATTTGTATCTGGTAATTGGGGTTGCCCCATAAGAGCAAAAGAAAGCCTCTCCACTTTTTGGACGCACTTCCAAATATTATAAAACAGCCTTTACGGGACAAATTCTCGAGTTACCCTCGGGTATTAAGATTATACAGCCATTCCCTCTCTGATCGGTTTTTAAAGCATTTAGGAATAACTCTATCCTCCTTTGCGGTGTATTTCCCGCAACTCGTACATCAGACATGCAAAGCATACATTCTTGCTTATATTATGCAATCACCATAAATTCACTAATCCACAAAAATCCATAAAACAACAATAAAAATGCGGCCTTATATAGCAACACATCATAATCACTTTCGCAAATATAATTCAAGCAGGGTAATATTCAAAACAAGATTAACAAAATATGGGATGCCTCATCTTAAGGACCGGCATCTTACTAGAGTAGGCCTAAGCCTGAACTGAGCATCGTATTCCCGCCAACCGTAGCCGCCGAAAGCCCTTGCGGCATGCCTGATGAGATCCATGTATTTTAGTAACTCCCTACCCCGTTCAAATAATGTGCTTCTCCATGTATATAAAAGAAAAAAAACAGAAAAACCGAGGTCCATTGCTCTACTGACACGATCTTTCTATTTTTTTTCTTATTTATGGCTGAAGTTGAAACCCCATGCCAAATTCCAATGGCCTTATACTAAACATAGCATTGGGTAATCCTAACCCAGCCTCACCTCTCTCACTCACGTCCTACTTCAGTAACAAAGCTAACTCAATGCATTCACCCTTCCAAATCTTTTCTTTCAATGCGAGAGCTATTTCCCCACCGAGGCTCGGACGCCCCACCGTTTTCGAATTCGGGACTACAGCCCATTGTGCTTGGATCGAGTAGATCTAGATCTACCTGTAATGGCCGTGTAATGGGCCGCGCATACGAAGTACTCGGTTGCGATTGGTCCGGTGGAGCCGGGGCCTGCGGTAAGACTGCTGGCCATGAAATAAGGCCGATATTCGGTTCACAGGACTCACCGATTTGTTGCTGCGCCCCACCAGCAGCACTAGTGCTCTCCTCCCCCGTTGATCTCCTCGGGACCGATGAAGCTCGGGGCACCGAGGCCGCCCGCGGCCTGTTCGGACGCTCAGCCCCCTCACCCGGCCCGGTATCGGGGCCTGCTAATTCTACCCGTGGTCTTCCTCGTTTCGACTTAGATTTCGCTTTTGGCATGATTCTTGCCCCTCAATATCAAAGGCGCTATAGGCGCTCAAAGGCGCTCAATATCAAAGGCGCTATAACCCGACCTGTAATTTTGTCAGTCGATAAATTAGTCATTTTAAATCGTGAACTCTTTAAAAACTATTATATGAAATTCTTGGTTTTTAGCATCGTTACCGCGATTTCTGAAGAACTGTTTGAGGTAAGAACTTCAAACTTGGTACTAGTATGTATCGCCATAGAAAGAGGAACTTATTAGATTTTGGGGTAGGTAGGTCGAAGTTCAGAGGTCACAGAGGTCAATTTACATGAAATTACATGGAATTACTGGTTTTTAGCACCGTTACCGCGATGTCTCAAGAACTGTTTGAAGTGAGAACTTCAAACTTGGTACCAGTATGTATCCCCATAGAAAGAGGAACTGATTAGATTTTGGGGTAGGTACGTCAAAGTTCAGAGGTCACAGAGGTCAATTTACATGAAATTACATGGAATTACTGGTTTTCAGCACCGTTACCGCGATATCTCAAGAACTATCTGAGGTGAGAACTTCAAACTTGGTACCAGTATGTATCCCCATAGAAAGAGGAACTGATTAGATTTTGGGGTAAGTAGGTCAAAGTTCAGAGGTCACAGAGGTCAATTTACATGAAATTACATGAAATTACTGGTTTTTAGCCTCGTTATCAAATATTTCTAGAACAGTTTCTAGAACAGCCATCAACTGAATTTAGGCGGAGGCATATAGGAGACGCAGTCGCATTCATCTTGTTTACTCTGCTCCTTCTTTGAACACTGTGCATGATTGGGCTTTTCAAAGCACTAAAATGTTATTACCAAAGGTATTTGCAACTTGCATTTTTTTTCATTTGATGTTTTTCATCTTTAAATTCGAGAGTACCCATTTTGCACTTGTACCTTTTGTTTATTTGCTTATATAAAACTACCTTGTATTTTTCTCTAATCGTATATATTCACTCATATGATTGTGCTTTTATTGCGGGAACATTCGGTACCTTAACCTTTTTTTCTCATGGACAACACATTTCCTTTACATCGAATCCTAAAATTGCTACATGTATCAGCCATATATTTTTTTGACAGCATTGTTTTATAAGAATTTGTGAGGGAGCTTTTAAAAATGATTACTAAATGCGTGTGACTTTATGTATTCATAATTCACTAACTGCCGCGTTTACTAATACACTTTCAGCCGATGGCACATTTTCCATTCACTCAAATGGAGATATTCTGGTAGAGAAGGTTCTGGATCGTGATACAGATCCCATCACTCAGCTTTATACCCTCACAGTGCAGGTAACGCAATGATGTAGGAGATTTGTTTATTACAAAGCAGCAGACAGTCAGTGGCGTATAGCCTTAGTCTTAGTAGATGAAATGCAAGCTTATAAGGCCATTAATTAGAGGGAGGGAGTAGTAGGGGGTTGTGGCATCCTCTTGTCATGTTCCCTTTCCCTTTTCCCTATTTTTTCTCTCTTTCTCTCTGTCTTAGCCATTAAGTTGGAGGCACATCAGGGCTCCCTTTAACATTAAGCTCCTCTCATAGCTATACAGCATGACATTATGAGTCTAGCTTTTGTTGGCCAATCCATATCTACGGTATAGTACAGTCAGTATAGAGAGGTGACCGCACACTAATTGCAACAGAAAATTTTCAGCTGATATCCTGTCATAAGAATGTATTTAGGAGTCAAAAGGGGCCTGAGCTTTCAATCCTAGCAGAATCTTCGTCAGAGGCAGAGGCAGAGGTCCTTTTGCCTCTGACGAAGATTCTGCTAGGATCGAAAGCTCAGACCCCTTTTGACTCCATTTTACTCCATTGGCTCGCTATTATTGGATAAGCAGCTTTCAGCAGCTTGTTTTCGATAAGAATGTATTTAATAACATACAAAATTCTAAGAAAGACAACACTTTGTAAATTTTCTACCAGCTTCAGGATCACAAATTACACTGGTTTCTAGGTCGGCCTTTTGCTGACAGTTTTCCTCTCACTCATCTTCTCTTCTCCTCCAGCTGCCATATGTACTATGACTATTACAAAAGTCCATAATTTTTGTTTTATATATCTCCTTCGTGAACAATTAATCTGTCGGTTTGTACCTGTCTGCTCTTTTCCTCCGTTTTATTGTTATTAATATGTAGCAATACATCCACCATTTCAAAAATCTTTCAATTTCCCCCCAATCCTTTTAGTTTGCTTTTTTGTATTGTTGTGCGTAATATTTCTACTATTACATCTGTTCATAGATGATTCATACTGTTCAAATATTATTTTTTAAAGGATTTAAACGTGAAATGTTACTAATAGTTAAAGATTTATGGAGTAAATAATACCTCCTTTTCATTTCATATGATATTATCTATGCTAAAATATATTACTTTTTAAGGTCTGTGAAGTTGTTTTGATATTCGTTATTCGTTATTCGATATTCATTTGATATTCATTTGATATTCATTTGATATTCAAAAATGCCTGAAGTCGGATTTTTTTCGACGTATGTCTGGCGCCCACGGTCCCCGATCAAATGCCATGATGACCTTGACCCCTCAAGGTCACGGTCAAAAATGGCACCAAAAATGAAAACTAGCTTTTTGACGAACTGAAAGTGGCCCAAAATCCAAAATTTTTCCACCCCTGCCTGGCGCCCACTGTCCCCGATCTAATGCCATGATGACCTTGACCTTGACCCCTCAAGGTCATGGTCAAAAATGGCGCCAAAAATGAATACTTTTATTTTTTTTACGAACTGAAAGTGGCCCAAAATCCAAAATTTTTCCACCCCTGCCTGGCGCCCACGGTCCCCGATCTAATGCCATGATGACCTTGACCTTGACCCCTCAAGGTCACGGTCAAAAATGGCGCCAAAAATGAATACTAGCTTTTTGACGAACTGAAAGTGGCCCAAAATCCAAAATTTTTCCACCCCTGCCTGGCGCCCACTGTCCCCGATCTAATGCCATGATGACCTTGACCTTGACCCCTCAAGGTCATGGTCAAAAATGGTGCCAAATGTGAATATGAATATTTATGTTATGTTAAAAATTAATCGTACGCTTCATTATTCAACACACTCTTTCAATCCAAATCAATCTCAAAGGAAAAGTATAGCATCAATCAGTGGCTAGGGGATTCATTTCTGGCACACATAGGTAGGAAATGAGTGATTCAGATTTCTTTATTAGTTGGCATTTCTTTACTTTCATAATTTCTTATGTTTTTGTAAAAATTGTGATCTATTGCTATTATTAACCCCTAGCGGGCCGTGGGCGGTTTATATCCGCCCGGGAGTTATCCTTACAGCTGGCCGTGGGCGGCATTTGCATCAGATTTAACATCAAATGTCAGATTATTGCAAAAATATTGTAGTTTTCTAAATACATGAAAAGCTTCACTGTTTCATAAACTTACGATTTCGAGTCAGTTTTATATGGGGTTACATTCAAATTTAGTGTGAAAAGATGATTTCTTGGTAGAAAGTCAGGTCTCGGAGGCATAATGTACTACGATAACTTTCTTGAGCTCGCGCGCGCGGAAAACATATCCCAGAATGCATTACACTTCGCTGGGCCTAGCAGATGTCCTTTACGTGCGCTGTATATTTACAGCTTCCATTCGCTAGCGCTATCGAACGTAGCATCGTGCACCAGCGAAAATCGAAAAGCTAAATCATGCTGACGTCTGATCAGATTATACAGCCAGCCTCCGTACTTTGCGCTAATTGATATCGAATTCAACTCACGTATTCAACTCACATATAATGTCACACATGTATGTACCGCTGTGACGTCCCCCAATTTTCAACCTTCTGGGGCCGCTCCCATGATATGCGATTTTCACTAACCGCACCTCGATTGGCTTCCGACTCGCTCCCTATAGATATGAATATGAGAAAATAATGCGCACAGCCCATTGTCCGGGAACGGTCGCTCCCTAGCCTCCCAGGCCAGCGCAGCGGGGGAGCTGGGCGGCCTATTGCCCCCTAGTGCTAAGCGCCCTTACAAAAATTTTCTGTGGTATACCACACAACGTTACCACAGGATATACCATAGGATATACCATAGGAAAATTCCTGTGGTATACCACAGAAAATTCCTGTGGTTTTTTGGGACATTTACCACATAGAAGTACCACACATAAATACCACACGGGATTACCACATAGAAAATACCACAAGAAAAATACCCATGGAATTCACCTGTGGATCTTGTGGTATTTTGGGACGTATACCACAGAACCCCGGGCCCATTACCACATGTTAATACCACAAAACAATACCACAAAGCAATACCGCATGCCAGTACCACACAGCAATACATGTGGTATTTTGGGACATATACCACACAAATCACGTCAATACCACACACCTGTACCACACAGCAGTACCACATGGCTGTACCACATGGCTGTACCACACAGCAGTACCACATGGCTGTACCACACAGCAATACATGTGGTATTTTGGGACATATACCACACAAATCACGTCAATACCACACACCTGTACCACATAGCAGTACCACATGGCTGTACCACATAGCAGTACCACATGGCTGTACCACACAGCAATACCACATAGCAGTACCACATGGCTGTACCACATGGCTGTACCACACAGCAGTACCACATGGCTGTACCACACAGCAATACATGTGGTATTTTGGGACATATACCACACAAATCACGTCAATACCACATGGCTGTACCACACAGCAGTACCACATGGCAATTCCTGTGGTATACCATAGGGCAATACCACAGAGGTTTACCACATACCGCATAGCAGTACCGCAAACCAGTACCACACAGATGTACCACACAGCAATACCTGAGTTCATCTTTGGACATAGGCCAATACCACAGAGAAGTACCACACAAAAATACCATACTGAATATGAGAGTACCACGCAGCTACTCTCATATGGTATTACTATGTGGTACTCCCTTGTGGTATTGCTTTGCGGTACTCATCTGTGGTATTACTGTGTGGTACTCATCTGTGGTATTGCTGTGTGGTACTCGTCTGTGGTATTGCTGTGAGGTACTCCTGTGGTACTGCTATTTGGTATTCCCCTGTGGTATAGCTGTATGGTACTCCACTGTGGTATAGCTGTGGGGTACTCCTCTGTGGTAAAGCTCTGTGGTACTCCTATGTGGTATTGCTGTGTGGAAGTCTTGTGCCGGTGTCAATATGTGATACTCTGTGGTATCGCTCTGTCATACTACTGTGTGGGTTTTCTGTTTGGTACTGATGCATGCTACTGGTGTGCGGTTTTGCCAAGTACAGTGCCTGTCACAATTCTTCTTCTACCTGTTAACCTGCAAAAGCTTATCACAATAGGATCACAGTGGGATCACCGGACCATATCTATTGAATTCAGCGCTTGTAGGTTAACAGGTAGAAGAATTGTGGCTGGCACTGTACTACCACATTCACAAAATAATTCACCATCAAGCATGATCCCATCAGAATACTACAGACCAACACGTTTTACTACATATAATGAAAGTGGAAATTGCAAGTTAAGGGAACAAATTCCTTCACTTTTAATAAAAGGAAATATACATATATAAACTGCTACGTGTATACTGATATTTAAACTCTGCACAACTTGTAAGTCCCTCAAGCATTTGCAGATATTCTCTCTCTTTAAAAAAAGAAATAGGAAAAGTATATAAACTTTGCTGGTAATCTGATATACACTTACAAATTCTTGAGGAACTTATAAGTTTCATTTAAGATAGATATAATAAAAACATGTCGCCATGCAATAAATACAGAGTGTACCTGAATAAATATTTGTGTGGTACACACTCTCAGGGTAAAAGGCAGGTAAAGTATTGAAGTAAAATTGACCCGTAACTGTAAAGAAATTAACTTTGAAACACTAGTAACATATGATTCAAATCCCTGAACAGATACTACATGGAAAAAAGGGAGGCAGTATTGAGTTAATTCAGGAATGAGAAAAAAAAGCTCCAAGAATGAATGTAGCACTAAAACCTGAATTCAGAAGACATTGAAGTTCAACATTTGTTGAGGAGCTCCCCTTTTGGCATCTTACACCTACATGAAATTATGCTCGATGAGTAGTTGAGAACTACCAAAGTCCTCTGCAAATTTTCCAATTTGGAGGCCAGTTCCAGGCTCCCATGTTACAGTTTGATTTAATGATTATATTGAGAGTTGAATAGTACAGTTCATGAATACCGCCATAATACTTTTGAAACATTCTTTTTTTCTGTCCGAAAAGATGCACAAGACTTGAATGAAATAAGTCATGAGTACAAAACTCTCTAGCTAGCATGTGTGAAGAACATTCTTCAGAAGCTCATTGTACCAAGAATTCTTGGTACAATGAGCTTATGAAGAGACCATTGTGAATTTTGAAGAGCGACAGTTTCCTTTGATGTGTGCTCACTCATAAACTTGGTCAAATAAAATGTTCTTCACACACGCTCACTAGAGAGTTGAGGGACATTGCAAAATTTTGTTACTGGTTATTTCTCAGTTAAAAATGCTACTTTCATGAGGACAGCAGTTACATTCCTATAAATGGACATAACTATAATCTAAAAAATACACAACTAACACATATCTGAAATATTGTCTCTTGTTTAGAAGAACACAGTTTTCCTCTTGATTACAATTTTGAAAGAATGCACAAGTGGCTAATTGTTAAGTATAACAAGTACAAGTATAACATGTACATTATCAGTCTCCTCTTCTCATGATCAAGGATACTGCAGGGCTCTGAGTAAGAGTAAAGTCTTCAATAGTATTTCTCTTTTTAAAATGTCACCTACATTATTTTTCAGTTTCATGTTCAAAAGTGAGGATTTCCCAAAGATATTCCCCTATTCTTATAATACATGTATTTTCATAACTATGCAAATTTCATACATTGCCCCAATAGAAGAATACATTTTTTAAATCATTTTTGTAATCTGACTTCCAAGTCCACTTTTTTGAGGAGACAAGTAAAAAGTAAATTAAAAAAGGCTTGTCAAATAGATAAGACATTTACATTATGACTTGACATTATCTCAGAAATTTAAAGTGTCATTATAAAGACTAGCAAATGATAAGTTAATCTTATATGAATGATTCTAAACATGTACGTACGAGTCACACATGCTGCTACATATAAGTACTCCTCTGAGCCCAAGCGCAGTACCACGTGCCCACAGATCCACTCTTACTAACGCAGCTAAGACATGCTCGCCGAATTCCTCACGTACCTACATGTACATGTAGGCAGAACGCTTCGCTCAGGTCCAATCCCTTAGACATAAGCTTGATCCTGCCGAGCCTCAGACTGAACAAAATGCCATCTTTCCTGCCATGCAGATAAAAGAAAATGAACAATTAAAAAAAAAAGTGTCAATTTAATTTACACAATGGCAGAAGAAAAAAGAATGCATCATCTTCCCATTTCCAAATATCATTATCAAAGTTGTAATAAAATGTTTTTGTTCATATCTACATATTTAAATCATTCTTTGTATTTAATTTCACAACATTCTTGCAAGAAAACATCAAAATATTTTCAGAAAATGTCTTCCTGAGCAACTATTGCAAAGTAAATGTTATTAGATCCTCCGGATTCGTCATTAAATTTGATACATCTAACAAAATTTATGCACCGAATGATCAGATGCAACTCCCACCCAGCCCCGCCCCCCCCCTTGCCGGCCATGCAGCCTCTACATAATGTTTGAATAATTTTGGCTCTTTTCAGGGACACTATAGGTCTATCTACTCATAAAATAACGTAGCATCGCTTATTTGATTTATGAAACATGCATGCAGAAAGTTGATACCCACCATAGCACAAAAACAACGAATACATGTATATGAATAGGTGGAACTACAAGCTTAACTGTCTTAAGTACTTAAGCCTTCATTCATTACTCTCACTCATCAACTGTCGAGTGATGCTCAGTACAAAAATACCCATCAAGAAAGTGAATAATATTAAATGTATTGCTATTACTTCATAAAATACACTGTTGGTCATAATGGTAGCATAATTTTTTTTTCTACCTTTCGTACACTATTGACAATAATACGAGTCATTTTTTGGCAAAATAAAGCTTATATCTTCACCGATTTTATTGATAAATCTGTTCTCAACATATGAAATAAAAAATGTAAGACAAAAATTAATTCATACAAACTTTATACACTGGTTTAAACCACTTTTGACAAACACAATCATCCAGACCTTGGATTCCTTGAAAAAATGTATCGTTATGGTAAATGTTTAACCATGATAATTTTATCGTGAAAAATAAAATCTTGGGATCTTTTGGTGATTGAAGGGAAGTGTTCCTCTTTTTAATCTTGTTGGGTCACTTTGTACCTGGCATGGCCACCTCTGGCACGCACCAGTGCCTCCACACGCCGTGGCATACTGTCCACAAGGTTGTTGATGGTGTTCAAGGGCAGTGCATCCCACTCTTCGGTCAGTGCCTGGGCTAACTCCTGCACATTTTGAGGATGATTGTTTCTCTCATTGATGGCACGGCCCAATGCATCCCAGGCGTGCTCAATGGGGGTTCATGTCGGGGGAACAGGCAGGCCAAGGCATCTGCTGCACGTCCTCTGCGTCAAGGAATTCCCTCACCAGACGTGCCCTATGTGATCGAGCGTTGTCGTCTTGGAGCTGAAAGTTATTGCCATATACTCTTCTCGCGTATGGAAGACAATGGCGTTCCAGGATATCGCGGTACACGACGGCGTTGACGTTTCCTTCAGGTGCAGCCAATGGCGTTTTTCCGCCATAATGTATTCCGACCCATACCATCACTGAGCCTCCACCTGCTTGATTGGTTTCCTGGACACAGTCATTACGGAGGTTTTCGCCCCACAATCGTCGAACCTTCTGCCTCCCATCGGTGCGGTCAAGGATGTACCGGCTTTCATCAGTGAAGATTACATGGCGCCAGTGACCAAGCTGCCATCTCCTGTGCCTCCTAGCCCACTGGAGTCGAGCAACCCGGTGGCGAACAGTGAGACGTGGAACCTTGGTCATTCGCCGAGCTCTGTAGCCATGTTGGACAAGTCTCCTGTTTACGGTTTCCCGTGAAACGTTCACTCCGAAGTGCCTCCTCCACAAGTGGCAAAGACGACTCGCTGGCATTCTCCGGTTCCTACGGCACATGTTCAGCAGTTGACGGTCATCCCGTGCGGATGTTCTTCGTGGTCGACCTGTAGATCTCTCTGGACTCAAAGTACCCGCCTCTCGATGTCTTCTGAGGATGCGGCACACACAACTCTGCGATAGTCCAAGAATATCTGCAATCTGGGCCTGTGTCCGTCCATTCCGTCCGAGTGCAAGGACCCTCTGACGAATTGCAAGTGCCGTTGGGCGAGGCATAGTGTAAGGAATCAATGTATCAAATTTGGTAGGAATTGATCAAGCTAACTCTGAAAACGGGCTTTTAACACACGTAGGCTTTCTGCACGAAATGGACAGCAAAACAACAGCAGAAAGGAGGCTCTGGCTTTCATAGCACCAAACAATAAGATAGGCCACGTTATGGAATGTTTCACTTGACCGACTTTTACCTCGACAATACAAAATCATTATGTAATCAATGAACCTGGTCAATATTATCTATTTAGGCTTTTAAATATGATTAAATCAACGGATGACTATGAAAATACGAATTATGCTAACATTATGACCAACAGTGTACATTGCCATTGCTCACCTTTGAAATGAAGTTTATAATCCAGAAATCTTGTAGGCACATAATTATGTTCTGCCTTTCACTTGCAATCACTGGCTGTTGTAGATCATTTGAATCTCTAGCTAGCTGCCCGAACCATGCTAAGACCGCGTTAATGTAACGGCTGGCATATTGTGCGCATGTGCCAAACTCTGTGTCTGCCATAGAGTTATACACAGAACTCAACTCTATGGTGTGTACCGGTGTACCAATACATGTGTGTGTCTGTGTGTGTGTGCAGTTGCTTGTGCATAGTCTATTAGATTCAGACCATTTTCCAATGAAATGTAATATGTTGGTAATCAATAGGCCTACGCGTCGCGATGGTATTGATGCTTAATAGCACTTTAATTTGGGGCCCGTAACATAAAGAGATAACTCAATCTTACGATTGATCAATCGTAAGTCTATGGCAAACCATGTACTAAAGAGTTACAATTGATTGTAAGATTTATTGTATCTTTATAAATGTTACAGGCCCCTGATATTAAACATACTAAAGTGTTCAGAATTCACTAACTGATTGAAATAATTCAATGTGTTTCGAGTTATTCATTCTGAGGCATCTTCTGAGGGTATGAAAAATTCCATAGGAAATACCACAAAGAAAAACTATACCACAAATTACCATACAGCGGTGCTGTGTTATTTATATAGTACAGTGGTATGAAAAATACCATAGGAAATACCACAAAGAAAAACTATAGCACAAAAATACCATACAGCAGTGCTGTGGTATATATATAGTACAGTGTAATACCACAGGGATGAAAAGGCCCACACAGATTCCTGTGGTACTGCAGATGTGATCGCCTGTGGTAGTCATGTGGTAAAAGAAATACCACAGGAAATACTACAAAGAAAAATGTACCACAGAAATATCATACAACAGTACGTGCTGTGTTATTTATGTGGTACAGTGTACACGGCTGTAAAAGATACCACATAAATCATAAATAACACAGCACTGTCGTATGATATTTCTGAGGTACATTTTTCTTTGTAGTATTTCCTGTGGTATTTCTTTTACCACATGGCTACCACAGGCGATCACATCTGCAGTATACCACAGGAATCTGTGTGGGCCTTTTCATCCCTGTGGTATTTTTAGGTCCAAGTATGTACCACAGGCTACTCCTCTGCAGCACCACAGGAATCTGTATGGTATCTCTTACAGCCTTGTCACACTGTACAACAGTACAGCACTGTTGTATGATATTTCTGTGGTACATTTTCTTTGTAGTATTTCCTGTGGGTAAATGGGTACCACATGGGTACCACAGGCGACACATACCACAGGAATCTGTGTGGGCCTTTTCATCCCTGTGGTATTTTTAGTTCCAAGTATGTACCACAGGCTATACTCCTCTGCAGTACAACATGGATCTGTGTGGGCCTTTTCATCCCTGTGGTATTTTTAGTTCCAAGTATGTACCACAGGCTATACTCCTCTGCAGTACCACAGGAATCTGTGTGGGCCTTTTTATCCCTGTGGTATTTTCTGTGGTATTACACTGTACTATATAAATACCACAGCACTGCTGTACGGTATTTTTGTGGTATAGTTTTTCTTTGTGGTATTTCTTATGGTATTTTTCATACCACATGGGTACCACAGGCTACACCTCTGCAGTACCACATGCTTATGTGTGGTACCTCTTCATCCCTGTGGTATTATAAAATACCACAAGAATACCACAGGATATTTTTGTAAGGGCGGCGGCTCAGCGAGATCAATTTACATGCGACATCAAGTTCTGAATTCAGTGCAGTGGCATGTACACAGAGGTCGGTGCATGTACAGTGTTAAAAACAGCGCTGCGACCGCTGGCTCAGCTCAGCACATGCACCGCATGTGTACCAGAGTAGTGAGATCGGGAGCAGCTAAAATTAGCTCTGCCCATCAGCCCTTTCGCTCCTTAGACCCTCAAAAATTAGCTTCCTCGATCGATTAACCATTTAGCTCCTTAGCCCCCTGTTTTGAGATTGGCAGCGGCACACCCACATCCTAAAACAGGTTGAGTGCCCCCCCCCCCCCCCCGGGCTCCAACCATTACCAGAAAACAACCGTGAAAGGTATATGACGGAGATGAAGCACGGCAACTATCCCCGGGGGGGGGGGGCACTCACATATATATGTCACACATGTATGTGCCGCTGTGACGTCCCCCATTTTCAACCTTCTCGGGTCGCTCCCATGATATGCGATTTTAACTAACCGCACCTCGATTGGCTTCCGACTCGCTCCCTAGAATATGAGAAAACGATGCGCACAGCCCATTGTCCGGGAACGGTAGCTCCCTAGCCTTCCAGGCCAGCGCAGTGGGGGAGCTGGGCGGCCTAGTGCCCCCTAACTTAGTGCTAGCGGCGGCTCAGTGAGATCAATCTGCATGCGACATCGAGTCAGTGCAGTGGCGCGGCATGTACAGCGTTAAAAACAGCGCTTCGACCGCTGACTCAGCTCATGCACCGTATGTGTACCAGAGAAGTGAGATCGCGAGCAGCTAAAATTAGCTCTGCCCATGAGCCCTTTCGCTCCTTAGAACCTCAAAAATGAGCTTCCTCAATTAACCATTTAGCTCCTTAGCCCCCTGTTATGAGATTGGCAGCGGCACACCCACATCCAAAAACAGGTTGAGTGCCCCCCCCCCCCCCCCCCCCCCGGGCAACTATCATGACTATACCATGATCTCTACGTTGCCGACAATGTCAGCGAAAATGGAGACTTTGACGGGGAACATAATGGACATAAGTTCCGGAGACCGAATCAGACGACAGTGATTGGGAAGAGAGTGACATCCCTCAGCCTGCTCCAGCCCGGGTCCCTGCCCCTCTTGCAAGCGATGATGACGTCTCATTTGACGATAATCTCCATATGCGATTTTCCTTTTCTAGTTTCTCTTTCTATTCTATTCTTTCTTTTTAAATATTTTTTCCTGCCTTCCGCACTTGCTTCTACCCTTCCATTTTGTCTTTTTATGCCCTTCGTTCTCTCTACATTCTGATTTTTTTCTGTCACATTTCTTCCTCTCTCAATGCTTCAATTTTTCTGTCTCTGTTACCCTTTCTTTCTTATTCCATTTCGTTTTCTTTCTTTGTCTCTGTCAACCTTTCTTTCCAATTCGATTTTTTTTTCTCACCCTCTAGCCTCTACCATTTTCCCTGACTTTTGTTCTTTGTTTTTCTGTCACATTTCTTTCCCCTCTCTCTCTTTTGAATTCCATCTTTTTTTCTTCTTTCCCTGTTACCTCTATCATCACTTCTTGCCCCTTTACCATGCCCCCTCTCCCTCTAAATTCGGGTTTTGTTTGTTTTCGGGTTTGTTTTTGTTTTGTTGAAAGAGATCATGATTTGCTGACCAGCCTGAAATTACATCTTTGTATCTTATATCCACACCCATCCCTTCAAAAGAAATTCAAGTAAGTTCTTCACAAACCCAAAATTACATCTTCGCAAACTGATATTAGAATGAAAGGGGGGAAAACCCTGGGTAATAAGTGAAATATATATATGTATATTTTATTTATACTCTCCAAAAACATTTATAACTTGGAACGTATATTAAAATCCCCCTCTCCTACTTGTATATAAGCTGTGATCACAATGTAGTAAATACATAAAAGAAATTATCCTGGGCTTATAATAGAAAAACTCCATCCTATAGGCATTTCTACAGAAGGAAATGGAACAAAGGAGCGTTATGTAATAGGACAAAGAGGCAGTGTTCTTTGTCAGAGAAAAGACAAGTTCAAGTCCAGACAATAATAGAAAGCTTTCAACTCAGATTATCTCCCTGTAATACCTCCCTGAATGATTATCAATTTGAATGTATTTCCGAAATGGACTGTACAACTGTACTATAGGTATATTGTGTAGGGATACATGATATCATCCTAATTATTTATTCTTATTTTTTGTAATGCTAGGTCCTCAGTACATTTCTGACAGAACGCCTATTTTCACTTGGATTGGTCCAATGAACTTGCCAATGCAACACCCCTATTTTTCCTGAATGGAACATTCCTATTATGTGTGCTCTGAAAAGGGGTCAATAGGGTTTACATGTATGAACAGAGAAGAAAATGAGTTTTGACCCAAGAAAAGTAAGGTTTTTAAATTATTTAGTTTGTGAATTTAGGGGTGGAAAAAAGAATTACTTTTAATGTTTTCATTTAAAGGATATATTAGAGAATATATTTTGTGTAGAAATTAATTGTGTAGGATGAAGAGAAGGTATGATAAAATGGCGATAAACATGCATGAAGGTTAAAGTCTGACTGTGCCTTTTTTGGGTGGCCAGACAAGGGGGGAATGTACAGAATGGGTGGCACGGTAGGGGTTAAAACAACAAAACCTGGAAGACTGAATCATTAAATTTGATATTCCACCATTCAAGCAGTCAAAATGCAAAATTACAGCACAGACATTCCATTAATTCGGAATTCTGATTTGAATTATATCATTTCGTAGAAAAAGTGTTGCTGAAAAAAATGAAGGAAAACACAAGCATATCGCACGTACAATATTCATTCAATAGAGTCAGTAATTAGGATTTTTCAGTGGCATTTTTTACGTTCAAATTTGGAATTTGGTAAAATAAATATGTAGTTCCAAGATGATGTAACAATGATACAGAATATTGTTGGTCCATATTTGCCTATACCCCAAAGAAGCTGTATATTGTTTATATTAGTGAATTTGTAGTTCAATTAATTTATATTTGTCATTATTAAATGTACAAATGAAGAAGGAACAAACACAAATTATCATGAACTTGTCAAAATCCAACCTCAAATAACCTTCTTTTGCTGACGCGATTTCTATAGTTGTACCAGATGCTGACACAGAAACATACAAAAGCGTTTGACCAAACATGTCTTTGTTACCCATACCTAGGAAGGATTTATTCCATCGGAATTTCTAAATTTGTATGAAATATAAACAAATGGGTCTGCAGCTCCTCCAACCATTTCAAACCAAACGGGTTGAGAGCCATGTTTTGTGGCAAGCAGTGAGGAAACGAAAAATGGAAAAAAATAATAACCACCAACTATTTAGTCTTAGGGGACATCGGGCTAATTGTGACACTTTTTAAACGTTTATAATGACTATATGATTTTGGATTTTGGGCCACTTTCAGTTCTTCAAAAAGCTAGTATTCATTTTTGGCGCCATTTTTGACCGTGACTTTGAAGGGTCAAGGTCAAGGTCATCATGACATTAGATCGGGGACCGTGGGCGCCAGGCAGGGGTGGAAAAATTTTGGATTTTGGGCCACTTTCAGTTCTTCAAAAAGCTAGTATTCATTTTTGGCGCCATTTTTGACCGTGACCTTGAGGGGTCAAGGTCAAGGTCATCATGGCATTAGATCGGGGACCGTGGGCGCCAGGCAGGGGTGGAAAAATTTTGGATTTTTGGCCACTTTCAGTTCGTCAAAAAGCTAGTATTCATTTTTGGCGCCATTTTTGACCGTGACCTTGAGGGGTCAAGGTCATTCCCTCATAGCAGAAAGTGTTAAAAATGACGTGATATTTACGTCGTGGTTTTCGTCTTTTTTACGTCCTGTAATTACGTCAATAAGACGACAACTTGCACCAACGCAAGACGTCAAGAGGACGTCTTATTTTGACGTCATATCTACGTCTTCATTCCTCTTCCCTGATAGCAGAAAGTGTTAAAAATGACTTTATATTTACGTCGCGGTTTTCGTCTTTTTTACGTCCTGTAATTACGTCAATAAGACGACAACTTGCACCAACGCAAGACGTCAAGAGGACGTCTTATTTTGACGTCATCTCTACGTCTTGTACACTGTAAAAACTAAACTGCTACTTTTAGGGGCATGTATAGTGACTGCACCTGAAATGCTGTTTATAGCACTTGAACAATTTTGGATTTTGGGCCACTTTCAGTTCGTCAAAAAGCTAGTATTCATTTTTGGCGCCATTTTTGACCGTGACCTTGAGGGGTAAAGGTCAAGGTCATCATGGCTTTAGATCGGGGACCCTGGGCGCCAGGCAGGGGTGGAAAAATTTTGGATTTTGGGCCACTTTCAGTTCGTCAGAAAGCTAGTATTCATTTTTGGCGCCATTTTTGACCGTGACCTTGAGGGGTCAAGTTCAAGATCATTATGGCATTAGATCGGGGACCGTGGGCGCCAGGCAGGGGTGGAAAATTTTGGATTTTGGGCCACATTCAGTTCGTCAAAAAGCTAGTATTCATTTTTGGCGCCATTTTTGACCGTGACCTTGAGGGGTCAAGGTCAAGGTCATCATGACATTAGATCGCGGACCGTGGGCGCCAGGCAGGGGTTGAAAATTTTTGGATTTTGGGCCACTTTCAGTTCGTCAAAAAGCTAGTATTCATTTTTGGCGCCATTTTTGACCGTGACCTTGAGGGGTCAAGGTCATCATGGCATTAGATCGGGGACCGTGGGTGCCAGGCAAGGGTGGAAAAATTTTGGATTTTGGGCCACTTTCAGTTCGTCAAAAAGCTAGTATTCATTTTTGGCGCCATTTTTGACCGTGACCTTGAGGGGTCAAGGTCATTCCCTCATAGCAGAAAGTGTTAAAAATGACGTGATATTTACGTCGTGGTTTTCGTCTTTTTTACGTCCTGTAATTACGTCAATAAGACGACAACTTGCACCAACGCAAGACGTCAAGAGGACGTCTTATTTTGACGTCATATCTACGTCTTCATTCCTCTTCCCTGATAGCAGAAAGTGTTAAAAATGACTTTATATTTACGTCGCGGTTTTCGTCTTTTTTACGTCCTGTAATTACGTCAATAAGACGACAACTTGCACCAACGCAAGACGTCAAGAGGACGTCTTATTTTGACGTCATCTCTACGTCTTGTACACTGTAAAAACTAAACTGCTACTTTTAGGGGCATGTATAGTGACTGCACCTGAAATGCTGTTTATAGCACTTGAACAATTTTGGATTTTGGGCCACTTTCAGTTCGTCAAAAAGCTAGTATTCATTTTTGGCGCCATTTTTGACCGTGACCTTGAGGGGTAAAGGTCAAGGTCATCATGGCTTTAGATCGGGGACCGTGGGCGCCAGGCAGGGGTGGAAAAATTTTGGATTTTGGGCCACTTTCAGTTCGTCAGAAAGCTAGTATTCATTTTTGGCGCCATTTTTGACCGTGACCTTGAGGGGTCAAGTTCAAGATCATTATGGCATTAGATCGGGGACCGTGGGCGCCAGGCAGGGGTGGAAAATTTTGGATTTTGGGCCACATTCAGTTCGTCAAAAAGCTAGTATTCATTTTTGGCGCCATTTTTGACCGTGACCTTGAGGGGTCAAGATCAAGGTCATCATGACATTAGATCGCGGACCGTGGGCGCCAGGCAGGGGTTGAAAATTTTTGGATTTTGGGCCACTTTCAGTTCGTCAAAAAGCTAGTATTCATTTTTGGCGCCATTTTTGACCGTGACCTTGAGGGGTCAAGGTCATCATGGCATTAGATCGGGGACCGTGGGTGCCAGGCAAGGGTGGAAAAATTTTGGATTTTGGGCCACTTTCAGTTCGTCAAAAAGCTAGTATTCAATTTTGGCGCCATTTTTGACCGTGACCTTGAGGAGTCAAGGTCAAGGTCATCATGACATTAGATCGGGGACCGTGGGCGCCAGGCAGGGGTGGAAAAATTTTGGGCCACTTTCAGTTCGTCAAAAAGCTAGTATTCATTTTTGGCGCCATTTTTGACCGTGACCTTGAGGGGTCAAGATCAAGGTCATCATGGCATTAGATCGGGGACCATGGGCGCCAGGCAGGGGTGGAAAAACTTTGGATTTTGGGCCACTTTCAGTTCGTCAAAAAGCTAGTATTCATTTTTGGCGCCATTTTTGACCGTGACCTTGAGGGGTCAAGGTCAAGGTCATCATGGCATTAGATAGGGGATCGTGGGCGCCAGGCAGGGGTGGAAAAATTTTGGATTTTGGGCCACTTTCAGTTCGTCAAAAAGCTAGTATTCATTTTTGGCGCCATTTTTTACCGTGACCTTGAGGGGTCAAGGTCAAGGTCATCATGGCATTAGATAGGGGACCGTGGGCGCCAGGCAGGGGTGGAAAAATTTTGGATTTTGGGCCACTTTCAGTTCGTCAAAAAGCTAGTATTCATTTTTGGCGCCATTTTTGACCGTGACTTTGAGGGGTCAAGGTCAAGGTCATCATGGCATTAGATCGGGGACCGTGGGCGCCAGGCATACGTCCAAAAAAAAATCCGATGTTAGGCCTTTTTGAATATGAAATGAATATCAAATGAATATCAAATGAATTTCAAATGAATATTGAATAACGAATAACGAATATCAAAACAACTTCACAGACCTTTACTTTTAGGTTATTTTTTCATATCCTTTGTTGTTATATCTAAAGTCTTCAAGACATGATTTTTTTTAATATATTGCTTTGTTGTACTAAAACACCGAAATTTAAAATATTTATTTACACTGCCATTTGTCGCCTGTCGGTTGCACACAGGGTCGCCAATCGGTTACAGGTCGGTTCGCCGACCTTTGTACAACGCTTTTAAGATCAGGAATACCTTCTGCCGACTAGTTTGGTTGTTGCAATATTGAAAACCTTTCACTTTTGGCGACAAATTAAGCCTAAGTCTCACTAGGCACTACCGGTTGCCGACTTCCGACAACCACTTGTCATTAGTTGTCAGAGATCGCAAAGAGGTTTTTATCAGTCTTTAAAAGGTTGTCAGCGGTTGACGACTGGTTGTCGGAGCCTTTTGGTCGGCTGCAGATTATCCATGCTGCGTCGAAAACATTTTGCCGACCAACCCGGAAAGGTTTTCCTTATTTTTCGATTGTCGCAGCTTTTTTTTTTTTTGCGGTCAGAAGCACTGTGGCGTAATGAGCCATTTTGATGGGGCTGAGCATAGTATACGGGGCCCAATTTCTGAATACTCGCGAGCGAGAGAGGCGAGCAAGCATAAAATAGACATCTTTAAAATTTTGTCATACATCTAGTAGATGATTTGATTATTTTCCCCTCTTTTTTTGGGGGGGGGGGAGGAGTGGAACCCCCCCCCCCCCACCCGCACCAGTACGCCAGTGGTCAGAAGTCGGCAACCGATCGTACACTTAACATGCTTTATAGTGGTTGTCGACTCTTCGTGAAAAGTTCGCTGTATAGCGTGAGAACTTCCCACGACCTCCGTGAGAATGTCGCGTGAGCAAAACCTTCGCAAAGCCTTCGTGAAAGCGTCGGTTTTAGTTAGTGTGTAGCTTGCGAACAGTTCGGGAATGCTTCATGACATTTGTAAATTAATCATCGCGAACGGTTGGCGAATTAACAGAAAGGCTCGCGTTTGCTTCTTTGGCGAAGTCACCTGTTCTCAAGAAGTATGTGACCAGTTCGTGAATAGTTCGAGAAATGATTGGACGAACTTCGCTGCTTTCGCGAGAATTGTGCGGGACATGCGCGAGACATTCTCCAAACTGTCCGAATCTGTTTAGGGTTTCACGAAGATTTTGCTAATATCACGCACGTCGCGAGTAGGTCGTGCACATATATGACGAAGCTTTTCAGAGATTTTCGAGAGCAAATCACGACCCGGGATGTTTGAAACGTTCACAAGAAATTTCAAACTTTTTTGAAATTTCCTCCGAACTAAAAACGAATCCCGCGAACAATTTACGACTGCGCTTGTTTGGCTTCGCTTTTTTTTTCGACATTTGCATCCTTCGCAAATCATTGGCGTGCCCCGTGAAAACCCACCTTTATATGATGAGAGACAATGAACTGATTGTCAGTGTTTGGCGATCGGCCGCCACTATAGTGTGAATAGACCATTTTCGTATTGCATTTAAATGTAATGTTTACGTATATGTCAAACTCTTAGTAATGAACTATTACATCCACTTGTTACAGGTCATTGTATTGTAATAGTCAGAATCAGATTGTATTCATTAAGTGTTGCTAGGTTAAGCAAGTCAAAATGTTGTCCAACCTAAAAACGCAATTCGCATTCTGACTAAAAAGAAAAAGAATAGCTTTTTACATATGAATGTAATAGCTCTTCATTAAGCAACATGTTTTCTCAAGAAAAGGCGTTTAAATTGACAAGTTTACGTTGGGTAAAAAACTTTGAAATGTATATCTCACAACCTATTATTTTGAGTAAATCACAGTTTTATGTTTCATTACGCCATACATGTGTGTGTAATATCCAACTTTAAAATGTATATAAATAAGTTTTATAACTTCAAACTCAAAATAAACCTGATATCACTTAAAAAGTCTTTATCAGGTATTTGCCTAAAAATGCAATGCGCGTGGCAACCGCCGTACCTTATTCCTCAGTATTTTTTTTTCCTCAGAGTTTAAGCATGGATGCCGAGCATTACCCGAAAATGCCGTCCAAAGTGAAAATAATCTTCTTGGTTGGTCTACTATATTAAAATCTTGCAATTTCATCTGTCACCCTGTTTTTGTGAGTTAGTAACTTTATATGTAAATATTTTTTTTTCATTTTCTGAAGTCTCTTTACATTTATCCATTGACTTCTAATACAGGCTGTTGAAGATGATCCAACTCAGCCTTTTGAACAGATTGCTACAAATACTTCAATCTACATCCGTTTGGAAGATGTTGACGATAACTTACCCACATTTAATCAAGAAGGACCAGTCAATACTTCAGTTCCTGAACACTCCCCACGGGGAACCCAACTTGATTTCGGTCTGGAGGCTTTTGATTTGGATGTTGTAAGTCTGTTACTGTTTATTTCTGATGACCAGGAGATATGTTAGTCATGTTAGTTGTACACGGCTATTCATGTGTGAGAGTAACTATACAAGAACATGGCAAGTTTTTTTTTTTTACTAATGAAACATAATGCCAGGAAGCTTAAAGCCTATACATTTAAAAAGCCCCTCAAACTCCTTGTTAGATTTCAATAACTGCAATTTACAGATCACAAGATACAAATCTAGCTGCTGTTAAGTCCTTTTCTCCGCCCCCCCCCCCCAAAAAAAAACAACACCAACTATCAAATAATTAATGGGTTGAAAATAATTTAGATCAACAGCCATGGCGTAGAACTGCATATTTCTTTTGTCTAACTCCTGTCAGATATAAAAAGTGGATCTCAAGTAAACGGCTTTTTAGAAAAAAAAATCATATCCAAAAAATAGATAGGATATCATCTAATATCTAAATCATTTTGACATTTCCATG
Source organism: Heliocidaris erythrogramma (assembly GCA_025617745.1). Taxonomy (NCBI): domain Eukaryota; kingdom Metazoa; phylum Echinodermata; class Echinoidea; order Camarodonta; family Echinometridae; genus Heliocidaris; species Heliocidaris erythrogramma. The sequence continues at coordinate 27,661,624 of CM046872.1, read as the reverse complement.
TTATTATATATTCGATTTAGTAAAGATGAGGTGATGAGGAAAAATGAGTAATAAATGTATTGCCAATATGCAGTATTGTATGCCTCGAGGCTGGCCTCGTCCTCGAGGTCGGACTCGATGCCGAATATTGCGTCCTCGGCCTCGACGCCTCATGTCTCGGCCTCGGAAGCTAATGTCTCGGATGTTTCGGATCGAGGCAGCGACAAACGCGGTCATTTTCAGTGTTTAAAATTACTTTTTTAATCAGCTAATATGAGAGTGAACACTCAGCCCGTAAGTAGTGGAAATGCGCGCTCAATATTCACTGATATTGCAATTCCGCCGTCGCAACGCAAAGCACAGCACTGCATGCTACTGCCAAATACCAGTGTAAGGGTGAGATTGATGTTGGATCGTTGGTGTTGGTGTTCGGCTTCTGCACTCATTTTTTTTTATTGTAAAACGGTTTACCTCGATGTTATCATGCTGTTCGTGATGTTCCGATTCGCGAACAGTATCTCCAGTTTTTAAAGAGTATTAATATTTTCTCTTTTGATTTTTCGATATGGTTTTAGACTTTACATAATATATGATGAGATTTCACTGCAATTTCTGACTGATTTCGCTTCCTTCGTCGAGCATTTTCGCGTGTAGTTTTGAAACTTTTGACTTTCTCGCGAAGGTGTGACGTCACTTTTCTTTTAAGAAGTATTTTATTTTTCATTCAATGAACAAATTATAAGCATGGAAATATAATAGTACATGTAACATCAAATATAAATCATAAATTCTCAAACTGATTTCAATAACATGTACATTCAATTTAACTAAATTCCATAACGCTACAACATACTTTAAATTTTACCACTTGATATCAATTACATAATACAAAAAAGGATTAAATATTCAGAAAGCTGATATTCTTACATGTTCACTGAATGAAAGTAAATAAAATCAAGACGATAATCCCTCATATTCCTTCATATATTTCTAAAAAAATCAGGGGGAAAATACAGAAAAAGCATGCCCAAATACTAACTGAACAGTTAAAAGGTCTCAAAAAAGACACAAAAAGGTCATAGTAAATTCTACACGTTAAAAAAGTACGTGTTTAGTGGTCTCGGTCTCGGTCTCGGTCTTGGTCTCGGTATTGGAATGGCCATGTCTCGGTCTCGGGCAGCCATGTCTCGGTCTTGGTCTCGGTCTCGGCTGAGCCAGCCTCGGATACACCACTGCCAATAAGTGAGACATTACATGCCATTTTAAAATAATTATTTTCGTATAAGCAAATAGTGAAAGAAATTTCGAAAGAAAAAGGTTTAATAAGACCTACAACACTGATTATGTGTCGCTTTTATCATGTTTATCTACTAAGAAAACTGTAAGTCTAGGACATGGTCCTATCGATATTAAAGCTTTGCATACTATTCATGCATCATTCTCACATAATTGTTCCTGCTAAAAATCTTGGCAGCCACAATGTTGAGTGATATCCATCTCATGTCATGACTGTTTGCTCTTGAGTGTTTCTGAATCTTCTTGGCAATTCTCTTCCAGGGTGACGCAGGGGAAATCACTCTCACTCTTGAGGATGATGACGGCATCTTCTATCTTGCATCAGATACAATCTTCAATAGTGGGGTAGTGGATATTAGGGTCGGCAATTCATCCGCTTTAGATTTTGAAAGGATTTCTGGGGTTTCCTTCCAGGTGGGTATTTTTTTTAACCAGTTACCAAGGCATCTTTTCACTAAACCGTAATAACTACAAGGTAGCTGACATCCCATTACAATACGTGTTATTGAAATTAACGATTCAATGGAATGTTTGCGAGCTTGTGAGACACTGCACATGTGTTATAGAGTAGAAATTTGAATTAACCTGAAAGTTATGTCAAAGCCTTTTGTTACGTGCACGTGGATGGGTAATATTGCAATTAAGACATAATTACGTACTTAAAGTGGAAATATTTTGTTTAAAAAAAGAAAAAGACGGATTTGATGCTAAAAATGTAAATGAAATTTGCCGACCATGATGACCAATGTGGTAGGATTAAAGAATGAAATGACGTGTTTCTTGTTTGATGGCATGACTCAAAGACTAATGTAAAAGGGTCTAATGATTTAGGTCTGTGAAGTTGTTTCCTTTTGTTCCTTTTCCTTCTTCAGTATTGATTTCTTTAATTCATTTCCTTATTTGATGTTTATACAAGAACGGTAATTTCTGGTAATCCATGCCAAGTTAACTCAATGGTATACGCGACTTTGTGACCTCAAGGTCATGGAGAAAGATGGCGCAAACAATAAAATCCTTCACATGTCACATTAAATCGCCTCCAGAATTTGTAAGGGTACACTTGTTTAGCCTGTTTTTGCAGTTAACCCGTGGAAAAAGCTTCACAGTGCTAAATTATTCGATTCTAAAAATGCATAAAACTGTATTGAATTAGTACTACAGCGGGGTTTTTTCTTCTGCGAGACCAAACATGGCGACACGTCGCGTCGGGTCGCATCGAACGTTGAGGGCGTTGCTTTATCCACTGGTACAGAGCCCTCCATACACATCGATAGCTGAAGTCCCTAATTTTGGTCACTCCTGCCTGGCGCCAACACATGCCATCATAACTCAACCGCGGCCACAACGTTGACCCTAAGGTCACTGAGAAAAATGGAGCTAAAATGAAATCCTTCCCTGAGGCCACCAGAAAGTGGCTAGTAAAAGTCCCAGTTTGGGGAGTCATCCTTGCCTGGTTCCCTTTGTGACTCTTGAGAGTTGACTATTAAAGCTGCATATAATTTTTAAAAAGTCTGCCCAACTTCACATCTAACTTATAGGGTGTTGCAAGAAAGTTGCGATTGATTGCAAGTTGCAACTGATCGGTACTGACCAATCAAAATCATTGTTGCAAGCGCATCTTCTGGAATGGGCAGACCCTGAACCATTCAGAATGGTTGTTCTAATTTGCTTTACAATTTGCAATTGATTGCAATGGAGCTAAAATGAAATCCTTCCCTGAGGCCACCAGAAAGTGGCTAGTAAAAGTCCCAGTTTGGGGAGTCATCCTTGCCTGGTTCCCTTTGTGACTCTTGAGAGTTGACTATTAAAGCTGCATATAATTTTTAAAAAGTCTGCCCAACTTCACATCTAACCTATAGGGTGTTGCAAGAAAGTTGCGATTGATTGCAAGTTGCAACTGATCGGTACTGACCAATCAAAATCATTGTTGCAAGCGCATCTTCTTGAATGGGCAGACCCTGAACCATTCAGAATGGTTGTTCTAATTTGCTTTACAATTTGCAATTGATTGCAACTTTCTTGCAACACCCCATTAGATCCCCTGTATGAATTTCTACCCAAGATTACAAGTTTATTTAGTCGCCATATTATATCCTTACACTTCTAGGTTTTCCCCCAAAGGCCCATTCAGACATGATACGCTACCGGCCGCAAAATATGAAAAAACACTTTATATTTCAAATGAATGGCAAGGGAAGTGTTACGAGTTGTAAAAATAGATAGATCCGGACAACAAAGGGCCCGAGGCATTCTTACTGATCTTTGTATACAGTGCGACCCCCCCCCCCAAAAAAAAAAATAATAATAATAATAAAATAATAATAATAATAATAAATAAATAAATAAATAAATAAATAAATAAATAAATAAATAAACAAATAAAAATTAAAAAATTAAAAATAACAGTCATAAAAAATTCTCCCCAAATAAATGTTTCAGAATATTTGAGAGTAATTTTATACCTATTGATGGCTTGGGTTCTGTTCTATCAAATAACCAAAAAAAATCTGGCGATCTTTTCTGCTCGAGTGAGCAAAGCCCACTTCCGGTTTTTGCACCGTTTCACAAAGGTGACCTTGGCTCACTCGGGTACAAAATATTGCCAGAGCTTTAGGTGTCATTTAACGGAAGAGACTCTAAGCTATCCAGATGTATGCACTTTTGCTTCAAAATAATTATGCTGAAACATTTTTTTGGGAGACTTTTTCTGGCAGTTAACTTTTTTTTCTGGGACGCACTGAAGTGTCAAGATACATGTATGTGACCTGCTATGCTTATCTTGTCATGTTTACCACATCAGCCTTTTGATAGCGGTTTGCTGCCACATGTGGGAATGATGCTTTATGTTTACATTCTGTTTTGTCAATGTGAATAATTATATTTGCAGATAAGAGCTGCCTCTGCGAATGGGTTGAATTCCAGCCTTGTCACAGCCATAGTTATCCTGACCAACATCAATGACAACACCCCAGAATTCACCCAGAGTCAGTATGATGTGCTCTTACCAGAGAACTCTGTAGAAAACACCTTTGTTATTCAGATTGATGTAAGAACATTACCGAATTTGCATTATTCGTTTTGTTTTATTTTAATATTTAAGAGTTATATATTCTTTACACAACGTATTAAATATGAGTGCAGTCCTATGCGCAAATTTATGTTGCTGTTATTTTAACTGCATTTAGAGTAATTACATCTTCAAAATCTCCTCTCACATATCTGTTTAAGTCCGATATCTTTCATACATTACATCAGCGTAGGCCTACAAACGAATGAAGCAGTTTAAATTTAGTGACTGGTGCTCCCCTTAAAAGATAAAGTTGAGTTCTGGTCACGCAATTACATTGTGCAAGAAACTTCTGAAAGCAGTTAGGAAGGGTTGATTATGTAGTATGAAGAATTGGTGTATAATGTGTGGAATAATAAGAAATTGTCTCAATCTTACTGAAAGTCACATGTACTGCACACAGAACAGTGTAGATAGAACTATACATACATGAAAGTTTCGTCCAAACTTGTCACCTATTTCTTGTCATACTTTGAATATAAAGGCATTTTAAGAGCAATCCTTTAAGGGGACATTTTTTTCCATGATATTCCTCCAAAATGACATACCAAGAATGAGAAAGCTTACAATTATGCTCTCCTAAAAAAGCATTCAGCGTGTTCAGCTTTTGCTTTAAGTTGAAGATAATTTATTTGTGGACTGATGAAATGCTTCTAGGGAACACTAGATTATATTCATACATGTAGCATGAACATGATGAATGCAATATGTGAAACTGATGGGAACATACAATTGTCCTTATCAGTGAGACATTGATGTTTTGTATATTTTGTTGTGTCCTTGCCAGGCTACAGATGCCGACGTGGATACAGAATTGAGTTATGAACTCCTAGGCTACAACAATGAGTGAGTTAGTGGAAAATCAGGGTTTGGCCCTTCTTCTAATACTCTTTTAATACTCTTGTTGTTTTATTTTAAATTCTTGTTCCTGCGTATTGTGTCTCTGCTTTCTTTTCCGAAATATCGTTTGTTTTGGGGATTTTTTAAAGGGGGTAAATGAAAATGGTGATTGAGCCCAATGCTCTTGAGGTATATACTAGACCACAATCCAGGTTTGTAATTTTGCCTTTGTCTTCATCTATTACGTTCTGTTTATATGAAAAGGTAAGCCAACGTAGCGATAATACTCTCGTACATGCCTGTGCTTGGTAATAAATTAAACAAAAATACGAAAGACTATTAGTTTTTAAAGCCTTGTTTGCATTTTTTCTGATATTTGGTTCACAGTGCAATGTATGATTGTACACCTCCTTATTATATATATTTTGCTGTGAAAATTCTCTATGCCCTATGCAGCTGGTTTAATATTGATTCAGCAACTGGAAGCATCACTGTATCTGCCGATGCTGATTTTGATGCAGAGCTATTGAGTGTCTACTTCCTGACTTGCCTGGTTGATGATGGAGATAGAGTGTCAACAGCTCTACTTAATGTTACAGTTACAGATGTTAACGACAATGCCCCAATGTTCCAGTCAGATTACACTGAATCCATTCCAGAGTACATTGTGGATGAGTTAAACGAGGAAGAAAGAAACATTGGAGAACTAAACATTTTGGTGAGCCCATCGTTACAGAAAAACAAATTGAATCAGATTGAGACATAGCTAACCCATGTACTACTGACATTTCTCATTTCCCCTGGCTTACTACTGGATCCACCTACTATATCATATGCAATGAGTGATGAATAGCGATCGTTAGAAATATAATTTCAAGAATAGTCTGATGGAACTAGGTATCTAGACCCCTCCACCTTTTGTGCACACCATGGTTGAAAAAAACCCTGATTATTGTGAACTGCATTAATTGGGCAATTCCAAGCAAAACAGGTTATTAACATTTCAGATTAGTCTGATCATTTGATTTGATCTGATTTTATTTTAGTTTATTATTTTCCATAATCTTCTCCATAAACATGCATTTCATGCTCATGAATGTGACATGAATACATTTTCAATACAATATACACAGAAAGGTAAGATTAAGTTACAAACTGAATACATAATTACCATTAGATATACATGTATAGCAGGGCTGCAACGTAAGTATGAACCTTTATGAACTTGCAGCTCTCAGTACAACTACGAAATAAAAGGAATATGGTGCATGAATAGTAGATAAAGCTTAAAGATCACATTGCAAGAAAATTCCATCAAAATAAATATTGGCTTAATACTTATTATTGCATAGAGTGGCATAAATTATACAAGGTTATCCGAATTCAACGCTTGGAAACATTTGAATTAATGATTATTATCAATTATAAAACGGTAAAATACAGCCCCCGATATAGCAGCTGAAGAGCCCCTTGAACGCTGCTGAGATGTGTGACGACACACGAAGGACCAGTCCTGTCTATTAAAGCAGACGATGTCCCATAACATCTTACACATTTTTCAGTGCCTGTTTTGTCATCTCCCCTTCACTTATTTCTCTTACTTGACTAGCGTCAGTCTTAATGTTAGTCTGTTGCCTCACTCTTAACTTCGTGTATGGTATTATTTTGATGAAAAATGCAGCGTTAAAAAATTAAGGAATCAGTCACTTGTAAACAAAATAAGACGCCATTGTATTTTCAGCTGCTTGCACCGGGGCATGTTCGGCGTTTCAAAAGGGAACGAATACAATCTGTGATATTATTCGGAGGGCTTTTCAATTTGAAAATGGGGTTTATTTCATTGATCATTGACCCTTCTCCTGTGTATTTACAATCAAACGGTTTTATAATTATCAGAATCAGTTTCACTTTCCCTTTTAGAATGGTGTGAAATAAGGTCATGTTAAATATACCAAACTCTTTATAATTTGATAAATAATTGCATTGCAATTACGTTCATTCATTATAGGACGTCGTCTGCTTAAGCAGGATCGATCCCTAGTGTGACGACATCAAAACATCGCTATATTTCTGGCGAATCCTCGGATATTCCAGATGCTTAGAAGAGCTTTTATTTATGTTGTTTTTATAATCATCAGATACGCAGTTGACATAAAACTTATACGATTGCCATCTGTAAGCTTCCGAGTTTCTAGTGATACATTAATTGCCATATGTGTGATTTTCTTGCAATGTGATCTTTAAGAAAAAAGCGGAATTTGATGTCAAAATTAATTGTAAACATCAAAATTTTCATAATCCTGAGTACTGAAATTTGCATAATCTATAAACATAAGATGAAATGAATCATCAATGGCAATCTTTAGCAATTTTTTTTTGAGGAAGGCCGAAAGGTCATATCAATTTCACTAGCGGATCCAGGGGGCCGAATCGGCCGCGGCCCCCCCTATTGGCGGCGAAAAAAAAGAAAAAAGAGGGGAAAAGAAAAAGAAAAAGAAAAAAAGAAGCAGAAAAGGGGGAAGTATGGGGGATATGTAAAAGCATTTTTTGGCGCCTTTTTTTTTTGTGTTTTTTTACTTGTCAGGGAATTATGGAGGGAAAGAGGACCCCATAACCCCTTACTGAGCGATTTTTGAAGGTTTTTCAAAGTTTGGCGAAAACAATTTTTGTCCCTAAATTTCACAAGCAGTACAGAATCGCTAAACTTTCATGCAGCGAAATGATTCCCACAAACTAGCTCCTCATAGATATATTGTATATCATTGTCCTGTAGTTTTGCGATGTGGAAAGATATATTGCAAAAAACGGCAATCGTTAACAAATCGGAAAAAAGTAGGTCACAGAAGTTTCTAATTTGACAGTATCTATCTTTTTGAATTTTGTGTATCATGCATGCAGGCAACAGATGCTGATGCTGACGAAACTAACCGGATACTGACCTACTCCATTGAAAGTGGGAACGAAGAGGGAAAGTTTGGCATCAATTCAACCACTGGCATAATCTCTAGGCAGGCAAGCATTGATCGTGAAACGGAAGAGGCGTCCTATCACCTAGTTGTCATGGCAACTGATAGTGGTACACCTTCAATGAATGGCACCACGCATGTCAACATCAACATTCAGGTATGGAGGTACCTTTGTTTTGTGTTGTTGTTTTGTTTTTAGGGGGTTATAGTTTTTATGATCATTAATTTTGAATGTAGACATGGAAAGATTCATATTGGTGACAATTAAAGGATTTCTGTGTTATCCCAGGATCAAGAAACCACTCTGTATATAGGCTAGGATCAATGCTATTGAGGATTATTTAAGTAGGAAGATCGAATTTTAACATGATTGCAAAGACTTTCAAAATAAAGTATGTTCAATAACTTTGTGCATCCCTTATCAAAATGTGCGAAAGTTACAATGCCATATTACATCATCCGAACTTGAATGATATAGGCAATACAATAGGGCACTGAAAATGCGTTTCAGTTGATTTATTGAAAGAACTTGCTATCATATTTTTATGTTTATTCCTTGTCTTTTTCTATTGCTCATGTAGGATGTGAACGATAATAGCCCTATTTTCTTAATGGACCTGTACAATGGAGAGATTGCTGAAAATGCAAATTTTGGAGGTACGTCTCCTAAATCTTTTGTGATTATTAACCTTTCATTTGCGATCAGTGCTAATTGGCATAATCGCCAGCGTGCCACGGGTGGCGTACGGCGCAATTATAGAAAGTAATTAACAAAAGGATTTGCACTCCGCATTACAAAAGTGTAAATGTAGCAATTTTTACTAAAAACATATTGGAAGGCATACGTAATACTACTGCTTGAGAAATTGCACGTAATGTAGCACAGGGATATCATTTGAGTGGTACATAGAGAGGCTCTTTTCATGAAGACATTTAGAAACGGAAAGACTGAAATTCTCTTTGTACGTTGGGGGATGAGTTCAAAAGATATATTTGTAACAGAGATGAGTGTAAAAAAAAAGATTCTAAGAATGTGCATAGAATAATAAATACGTAAAATTGTAGAGCGCAATGCAAATGTAACATAAGCATTATCATCACAGTACAAAATACAGTTGTCCAATCATTTTATGAACAAGTCCATAAATATTCTGTTTGGGAGTTGGTCATAACCGGTCTAGGAACTTGTGTAAGTTATATCAGAGCTTTGTGTAACAAAAGATGCACATTAGGCTGGAAAGAAAAAAAATAATGCATGGGCAAGATCTGTTTGCATTAGAAACTTCTTACAAAATGTGTGGAGGGGCCGTTTGGTTGTGGGTTTGTTTGTTGTTGTTGTTGTTGCTTTTTTTTTGGGGGGGGGGGGGTAGGTTTGCCCAAGGGGTAAGCCAATTTGAAAAATGCTTTATGATTGTAGATAATGTAAGTACACAAGGTTAAAGTATAAACGTAATTACAGATAATGAGCAATGAAACTGAGACGTCTTTTTTTTATTTGCAGCTTTTGTCACCAATGTCACAGCAGTAGATGCTGATGTTGACAGTCTTGATGTACTTTACACAATAGAAGACGCCAGTCCATTTCTGGTTAATCAAGAGGGGATTATTACTCTCAGCGGGTCTGTGGATTACGAGATACAGATGACGTATAACCTCACTGTGACTGCTGTAGATCGGGAAGATACAGCACGACAGGACTTCTGCCAAGTTGTCATAAAGATATTGGATGTAAATGATGAGAGTCCAGTGTTTGAAACACCTTCGCCTTCTTCTTTATCAGTCAATGAGAGTATGTATCAAGCAGTCACAACTAATGAATTCAGTTTCAACTCAATCCAAGTACTAGATTTGGCACACCCCCTAAAACTAGTCCGATCTCTTGCCCCTGTAGTGCCAGTTATCATTGTCTATATCTCCCCATTACCCTCATTTTGACACCCACTTGCCTTAAGGCCGCTGGACACTATGGACCCGACTACGACTGGTTTTAGAAGGAAGTGCAAGAGTATACAAATACTTAATGCTTGCGAGTGCATTAGTAAACGACTGAACGACTGAATGAAAAAAGCGGTGCTTTAGAACGGTTTTCCCTCTTCTTTTTCACAACAAGAAAAAGATGGCATGCTTTGGATCGAAAATTTAAAAAATGGGGGTCTGCTCCCGGCCCCGGGGCGTTCACTGCCCCACAGATTCCGTCTCGTTGTACCATGGACCTACTAACATAACCGAGTGCAATCCACATCACTACTTCATGATCTTCGAAACATGAATTATTTAATTTTTACAGTGGGTCTACAGTTTGAATATAAAGTCAAGAAATTAGCTAAAACCCGATCAAAATGCCACGAGTATGCAGTCACGGAGGCCGTAATTTCTTTTACTGAATGATATCACATAAGTACAGCCAAACGTGCGCGTTGGACAAATAAAAGATACATTTAACTTGCCCATTTACATGCTCCCCCCCCCCCCCCCCAATCTACCAATTACTGGTCGTTATATACAGGTGCTGCATATTGTGGAAGTCTGGCTGAATCTGATGACTGCGATGTTCTCATCAAGCTTAATGCCTCAGACCCTGATACCAATGCATACCTTACCTACTCCATCTTAGAGGTCAAAGGTTATGACCAGAACAGCAGGCAGGTAAATGGTAACTTCTCAAATCAGTTTGGAGTGGAGAGTGAAACGGGTGAGATCTTCGTTCAGATGGAGCTTGATCGTGAAACAGTTCAGCGATTTGACGTCATCGTGTATGTCCTGGATGCAAATGCAGTGGAAAATAGTGCTCTTCAGACTGACACAGGTATGGTGATAACCATGTAGAACAGGTGCGGCGGAACATCGGGCTCGGACAATGGAAGTGGGAGTCACCCTTTGTTTGGCTGGCAAAAGCCCCCCGCTCACTTCCATTGTCCATTCCATTCCGCCGCCTCTGTGTAGAAATAGTTCTGTTTACTTTACACAGAGAAATATTCCTGGAAAACAAACTTGAGTTCTGTGTAGATCATTCCACCTTCCTTTTAGGATCTAGAAGGTATACAACGGCAAAATCTAGAGCATCTAGCTTTGTGCCCTCGCAACTCATTATATAACATTAGATAAAGATCCCTTAATACTTACCTTGAAACTTTGCTGCTTTTGGAGGGGATGATTTAAATGCTATGGGGACAAGTTCATATAAAAATATTTGGGCTTTGGGGCCACTTTACTGTTCCTGGTTTAAATATGAACTGCATTTCTATTATTAACTCAAAATGTGATTGTTTCTAATTTCCAGCTGAGTTGGTGATCACTGTGCTTGATGTCAATGACAACGCTCCAAATTTCACAGACCAGCTCCCAAATAGCTTCACCACTGCTGAGACAGACCAGATTGGCATGGTGATATCTGTCAACATCCGGGCAGAAGACATAGATGCAGGAGATAATGGTTTAGTCATCTATGAGCTTTTGGATGATGCTGGTGGGCTTGTAAAGATTGAGGAAGCAACAGGTCAGTCACCTGTTGTCGAAATCCTCCATTGCAATCATGTTTTTAAATAATTAACATATAATTGCATTTTTCTTCTGTTTTTCAGAGTTAAATTTGGCGTTTGATATATTTTTGAGGATGATGGACTTCTTATTACAGATAGATGTTTATGTTCCAGGGAAAAAAAATTGATATCTTTAGTCCAAACATACATTCCAACATTCAATATCAAGGCCTGTATTAACAGTAAATAGAGTAAAATTGATAGATATTTGTTTTTCAGAGTTAAGTTTGGCATCTGATATATTTTTAGGATGATGGACTTCTTATTACAGATACATGATTATGTTCCAGGAAAAATGAATTTGATATCTTTAGTCCATACATACATTCCAACATTTAAATTCAAGGCCTTTATTAGCAGTAAATAAAGTAAAATTGATAGATATTTGTTTTTCATAGTTAAGTTTGGCATCTGATATATTTTTAGGATGATGGACTTCTTATTACAAATATGTGTTTATGTTCCGGGAAAAATAAATTTGGTATCTTTAGTCCAAACATACATTCCAACGTTTAAATGCAAGGCCTTTATTAGCAGTAAATAGAGTAAAATTGATAGATATTTGTTTTTCAGAGTTAAATTTGGCATTTGATATATTTTTAGGATGATGGACTTCTTATTACAGATACATGTTTATGTTGCAGGAAAAATAAATTTGTTATCTTTAGTCCAAACATACATTCCAACATTTAAATTCAAGGCCTTTATTAACAGTAAATAGAGTAAAATTGATAGATATTTGTTTTTCAGAGTGAAGTTTGGCATCTGATATATTTTTAGGATGATGGACTTCTTATTACAGATAATAATAATAATAACTAGAAAGGCCGTCAAAGGCGGCAGACCCACGCCTTAGCGGCGCTATTATTCTTGAAACTGCAGAAATAGATATATTTTTACTGGTTGGTTCCCCTGTCGTGTATAAAAAAAAAGTAAACCCAATATAGGTTTTGTTTTGTTGCGATTATTTTTGTAAGCAGTAGCCATTCAAAGGGGATAACAAGAGGCACATCTCCCCCCCCAAAAAAAAAAAAAAATAAATAAAAAATTTTGCCATATCCAGGTCATAGCTTTGTGTGTCCCCACCCTTCTGAAATTCTTCTGAAAAAGATATTTTATTATTGAAACATCCCTCCCCTAAAAGTAATTGATTAGACATATCAGAGAGCGTGGCGTGGTGAGAAAAAAAATGTTAGCAATTTGTATTCAGTGTTCAGTCCAAGGCCGTACGCAGAAATTTTTTCCTGGGGGGGGGGGGGGGGGGGAGATGATCGCTTTCAAAGGAAGTCTAAAACCCGATTAAAAAAAAGTATGATTTTGAAATTTCTGGGGGGGGGGGGGGGCAACTGCCCACCCCCCCCCCCCCCCCCCCCCCCCCGCTGCGTACGGCCTTGGTTCAGTCATGTCAGTGTTAGTAAATGTATTCATGTTCTATCTTTACATTGCAATTGGGGTTGTTTTTTTCATCGGGCTTGGATAAAATAAATATGACGACAAAATAAGTTGGATCTCGACTTCAAAATGACATGCATGCGAGGCACAGAGCTTACTCACTCAGCTCAGTCACCACCCATCAACAAAGTCAAAGTGTATACTGGCGTACATTCGGCGAACCTCAGCCACCAAATTTTGCAAATCCACACGAATTTTAAAAAAATACAGTTTTTGTATATATTTTACAACTACGAAATCCACTCAAACAGACATAAATGAGTTATAAACTAACTCAAATCTCAAATGACAGGACCGTTATAACCCAAAGAAAAAAGTTCAATCCTACTACAGTCAGCCACAGGCACTTCGCGACAGCGCTGTGTATAGTTATGTACGTACAGCTACACAGCCCACTCACTCAGATCATATCAACACACGCGAACACTCGCGAGTGCGATAGACTCACTCACGTCGAACAAACTCACCAGATTTTCACCGAAAACAATTACAATCACGTACTACACGTCCACCAGGATAAAATAAATCACAAAAACTTCCACAACAAAGTGGAAAGAACCGGGGAAAACAAACAGAAATGCACAGAAGATAAGAAATAGAGGAGAAAATTAGACGTGCTAGGCCTAGGCCGTAGGGTAGCCTGAATCTAAATGAAGTTGTAGATAAAAAAAGGTATCGCGCGCGATAGCTATATAGCCTATATATACCGTACGTACCTAGCTAAGCCTAGCCTAGCCGCTTTCGATTTCGCAGTAGTACAGTTCAAGCGCGCGAAAAATCCCTTGTTGCTGGGATACGTTGCTTTGAATATTCATTGCAGGCTCGTACGGATTTGAAGTGAAATGGCAAATAATGGGTCTAAACGTCTTCTAAAATTCATAAACCTGCAATAGATTTTTGGTGAGACGAAGTAATGAGTATTTTGATTGGCCAAAATATTTCTGCATCGGCAGGCGAAGTTTGGGGTCATCAAACTTTCTAGTTTCTTTCCTGTCACTATCTGAACTGAAGTTCCTATACTTTAGTACAGGGTCAAAACTTCAAGGTCACACAGAATTTGCAGGGGTCAACCAATCATCACCAAAATCTAATCGATTCTTTCCTGTCACTTTCTGAACATCCCCTGAAAATTTGGTGCAAATCCGTTCACCCGTTCTCTCGTTATCTTGTACACAAACAAACAAACAAAAAAACAAAAAAAAAAAAAAAAACATACGGAGCCCTTTACATAACCCTGCCGATTTCATCGGCGTGGGCGTGGGTAATAATAATATGTTACATTTATATAGCGCATTACGTGAACACCTCAATGCGCTTTACAATGTTATTTATTATTACCCCTGGTCATTGGATTTCAAGCCTGCACACAAGTGTGCACCATCTCCACTCCTTAGGGAGCATTCCTACCATTTTGCACCGTTCACATGCATGCATGTAGGGCAACGGCAAATACAGTCACATTGACTTTTGGCAATCCTCACAGGTACCCATTATCTCCTGGGTAAGAGTGGCAATGTAGATTAATGTCTTGCCAAAGGACGTTAGTGCCGTGGTGGGACTCGAACCGCGAACCGCGAACCAGATACATGTTTATGTTGCTGGAAAATGAATTTGATAGCTTTAGTCCAAACATACATTCCAACATTTAAATTTAAGGCATGTGTTAAAAGTAAATAGAGTAAAATTGATAGATATTGTGATTGTGATTTTGGCAAAGTTTTCATGGCATTCCAGATATTCTTGGGCCCTCTTGCATAAAAAGTTGCGATTAAACGCAAATCAAAAAATTAAACGCAACATGATTTTCAGCCAATCAGGATCGCGTATTTTAGACTTGCGTTTAATCGCAACTTTTTATGCAAGAGGGCCCATGTTACCGACATTTACTACTATATTAACCCATAAACTACTGAATTCTCTCATTCATTTAGGCCACCCGGTTCCTGTAGGCAATTGCCAATGGGTTAAGTGATTTCTTACACCTTGTATGACCTATAATTTTGATTCCCCTGTACAGGAGGATATTGTCATACAATAATCATGTTGAATATAAGATAGGCCGAAGTTTTGCTGTAAGATTCGGCCCCTTGTTAAGTGAGATTGTGGGATTGTTGACTCATTGAGCAGATTAATGGAAAGATTGAAAAATAAATGTAGATATTAAAAAAAGGATTAGTTTGGCTAAATAAAATTGAGGTGATGAATAAAGAAGATAACAGATATGCTATGCAATGATTTGAAACCGATCTATCTATTCCAGTATTCTTTTGGAATTCAAACACAGTGCTTTCACTCAAGACTGTGAATGAAAATGTCATACTGACATTTTGAAATTGACCATTTTATTATTTAAATTATCTTATTTTAAAGGCATTCTTTCAGTGGCTCAACCCATTGACAAGGAGCTATATGATTCTCTGAGCATCATAATCTGTGCCAAGGATATGGGAGATCCACCCTTAAACAACACAGTCATTCGTCAGATCTTCATCACAGATGTTAACGACAACACACCAGTGTTCAATGACACGCTTTCAACACAAGAAAGCATTCTTGAGAACTCAGCAATGGGAACGTTTGTTATGAAGGTGCATGCAACTGATGCAGACCCCGTCTATGGGAACTTAACATATTCCATCTCAGCTGGAGTTCGTTGGGAGGATTTTGAAATAGATAGTAAAAATGTGAGTACCTTTTTAGATTCTTCCTGAATATTTATGAATGAATCTGGAATATGTCACGTTTATAATCTTTGCGAATTTTTTTGTGAATAAGAAATTATTGCAGTATCCAACAAGGATGCCACTTTTCGTGTAGATACATGATTTCATGCTGTCCTCGTTAATTAGGAGGCCATGTGGGAGATCTCCTGGGGTACAGTCCCTAAAGATTTAGGCTTTCGAGACAAAGCCTATCTAGTATTCCTGTATCAAAATTGAGAAATTCCCAGTGTTCGTCGAAGTTAAATGACACTGAATTTTACACCAACTTTATAAGGATTGCATAGAACGTAAAACATGATGATTTTGATGCTGCACATTTGAAATATATGGGGGTTTGTTTCTGTTTTGTTTGTTTGTTGTGTTTGTTTGATTGAAATGAGCTTTCAATTTCGGCTTGGTTTGGATTTGATCTGAGTTTAAGCTGGGGTGTATGATGTAATTAATCATGATGCATTTTCAAGAAATAGCTTTACCATGACTTCTTGAAAAAAATTAAGAACATCTGATAATGATTAACATGTGCATTTATCCCCTAAAGAGTAAAGGAAAGTGTCCAGTGTACTCCATGGTGAAAAAATATTCTGTTTTATTTCTCCTTTTTTGCAAATAAAATCAATCTAATATATTTATTTGTCATTATCATTGTTAATATTTATTCTGTTGATTTTCTTAGGGGGATATCACTGTCAAGAATGAATTAGATAGAGAAGAGCAGTCGCTCTATACGCTGACTGTGGTTGCAAGTGATGGTACCAGACAAGACAATCTACAGGTGAGAAAAGGGTTAAGATTATAGTGTAATATTCGTGTATGCATGTGCTCCGCTTAAATAAAACCTGTTTTTACATTCTCTCTCCCATATTTACATTCTCTACCTTGACTTTACGGTCTCTACATCAATGTTACATTCCTTCACCCAATTTCACATTCACTAAAAAACAGCAATTTACATTATCTACCACATTTTACATTATCTACAGCAAATTGACCTTCTCTACCTAAACTTTGCATTCTTTATCCCAACTTTGAATTTTGTACACAAACTTTACATTCTCTACCCAAACTTCACCACCAAACTTTACATTCTCTATCTGAAATTTACATAGTTTACCTCAACTTTACATTCCTTAACCGAACTTTGCATTCACTCCCGAACTCTCCATTTCTCTCCCACCACTTTGCATTATCTATCCCAACTTTACATTCACTACACCAAATTAACATTTTCAACTCCAACTTTTCACCCCCCCCCCCCCCCCCCCCCCATTTACATTCTCTAGCGCAAACTGTACATTCTCAACCTCAAATTTACATACTCTGGCTCAATTTTACATTCCTTTACCCAAGTTTACATTCACTACACCAAATTTATTTTATCCCACCACGTTGCATTTTCTACCGAAACTTTATATCCTCTCCCTCATATGTACAATGTCTACGTCAACTTTACATTCTATATAATGTACCGACGACATAACATTCTCTATCTCAATGTATCCCAAGCAAATATATTCTTTACCCCAACCCTACTTTCTCCAGGCGGACTGCATAGTGGTAGTAATGATGGTGCCTAATTTCAAAATCCTGTACATGTATATTATTCTAAATTTCAATGGAATTTTTCACATCTCATTGAATTCATTCAGGTGACAATAACACTTCTTGATGTGAATGATAATCCTCCAGTGTTCACGGACAGTTTCCCAGAAAGTACAGTGATTTCTGAGACTGCAGAGCCTGGATCAAGTGTAGCAGCTATCGTTGCTATCGATAATGATGAGCCGGACACCGATAACTCTGCTGTCAGATATTCAATGACAAATCTGAATGCAACGGGTTTGTGATCATCTCTTTCTGTGTGTTTAATTAATTAATAATCTATTTGTCAATATAAGATCATTTTCATACAAAAAGTATAAAAAATGCGCTACAATGGTGACACTTTGGGGAAGGTGAAATAGACAACTCCTTGAGGTTTAGCACAGCAGAATTCATGAAAGATATATGAAGTGTCTGGTTGTAACTGTCAAGAATTTTGAAGCAGGACTTTTGCTTTGTCTCTGGAATCTTCAGAATATCACATTCTTTTAGTAGTTTATTTTCAAAGTCCATTTCTGGTGAAGAATGTATGTTTCCTCCTATCAGAATTCTTCAAGATTGATTACGAGACAGGTGTGGTCACACTAAACACCTCATCCACCGATACCCTGATACCTGGTGTATATGTCCTTACTGTTGTGGCCTTTGACCTAGGGGATGTACCCCTGAAGACTCTGCCCCGGGACTTTCTTGTGATTGTCACAGACTACAATGATGAAGCACCAGTCTTTGTACACCCTCGACAGAGTGATACAGTTTTTGTGAATGAGGTATGGTATGCGTGTAACATGGAGTAAAAAATAACAAAGAAAAAGCTTGAAGAGAGAGGAGTGAATTACCAGGGGTATAGTACCTTTGGGTAAGGCTAGAGACAGAGAGCTGTAGAATAGCACAGTGGCGGATCTAGCCGGATGAGACACAATACATTCTACAGGCCCGCTTTGTCTGTGCACAATGGCGGGCCCCTAGAATGTATTGTGTCTTACCAGGCTAGATCCGCCACTGGAAAAGCATGATTACCAAATTCTAGGGATTCGGCACCTACAGAGAGAGAGAGAGGGGGGGGGGGGGAGACTTGATAGATGGGTGAGAGAATGATTTAATCGCATGTAGATTATATTTAGTAAGAATATACACCCCATTTAAACATATACATAAAATGCACATATATATATATGTAATTGAAGAGAGTTAATCAGTTGTCTCACGATGTGCAAACGTAAACGTAGACTACCTACGTTTACGTTTGCACATCGTGAGACAACTGATTAACTCTCTTCAATTATTCTTCACCACGATGAACCTCTTTCAATCTATATATATGTAGTAGATTAATGTACAATATTCATGTGCAGTGTATTCTCGTACCGGAATCTTTTAATGTGTTCGTTTGCCTGTCCGATACTTTTGACTAAGAATACGCGGGGAAACGTGAGAAGCTCCCCTCCCACCCCACCCCCCCCCCTTTATTTTTATTTTTTTTTGTCTGTCTGTTTGTTTGTTGTAGGGTTTTCGTGTTTTTGTACCAAATAACCATGGATCCGCCTCTGACAAATGAAAACAAGTTATGCAAAAGCGGTGATAAATTTCGATTTTGCATACTTCTTCTTGCAGAGTTACACAGGATACATTACCACAGCAAAGGCAACAGATGGTGATTTGGGGGATAACGGTGTTGTTACGTTTTCTTTCGACGAAAGCCTTGGAGCGACGGATGACTACAAATATTTCAGCATTGACGAGATTACTGGCGAGATAAATATCATGTCAAATACAGATAGGGAGACGCAAGAAATCTATATCGTAAGTCATTACTCTTTTCTTAAATTAAATTTGTCGTCCAGATGTGATCATCCTTTGGATAAAATACTTCCTTGTAGCTGTAAGAAATGTCAAAATCAACAATGGGAATCGGAGGCAGGACTTTCCAGACGAGTTTAATATTTTGCTTCAGATTTATTATAAAAACCTATATAGCTGACTTTATGTGTTCAAAGTATAATGATTCTCCTCTCTTTAGATTTGAATTTTGATATTTTCTATTTCCGTGTATAAAAATTAATTTTTATGAAGTTTTATGTTGGGCTGAAAGTGAGTTTTTACCAAGGTTTTTCAGATGCCTAATGTCAACCAAACCCATTAACAAACTGGCAAAAATTATTGAAAACTATCACTTGTTATAGCTGGAAATGGCAATCCCTGTTATTATTTTTTTAGATTTGCTTTCAAAAGCATATACATATATATATATATGCTTTCAAAAGCATATATATATATATATATATATATATATATACATATATATATAATCTTCAAAGTTCAATTGACCAATTTTGTTGCTTCCTTTCTCTACATAGAAGTACCTTTGAATAGAAACCAGAAAAGGGAGATCAAATTATGCATTGATCTTTCAGAATAATTTGCAAAACAGTTGACATGTTGATCAATCAAATAATGCAAGTTTTAATCCTCATATTTCTGAGAACAAAATATTTCATGCTTACCCTGAACAAAAATCTTATATCATGGGTTAAAACTTGTGGAGAATGTGCACTATAAGTGCAGAATCGTAATAGGATGCAATAACCGGGGTAATAATACACTGTAAAGCGCTTTGAGCAGTTACTAACTGAAAAGGTGCCATATAAAATGCAGATTATTATTATTATTATTATTAATAAGTCAAAATTATACCTCATCAGACTGAGGTTTTTACAATGCAAAGTTGAAGAATGTAGAATTTATTGGGAGCATTTACATTAGTCATTACATATCTCTGGATATTTTTCTGGAATGAATTCTATTAATATTTAATTACATTTTTCACTTTTTGCAAAATCACAGCCACGAAATATGTGTGTATGAATAATTAATTCAGGACAATAATTGCCATTGTGTTTTGCAGCTGTCATTTCTGCTAACCTTTGCTGTCCAGTGTCATTAATGATTCACGATTCTGGGATAGAAAGGCGTTCTGGAATTTCAGCTGCAATGCACAATTGCAAATGTTGTATTCTGAATTAAATACTGATACACACAAATCTTGTGGCCTTTATTTTCCGAACAGTGAAAAAATCTAATTAAATATTCAGAGCAATATTTCAAGAAAAGTATTCAGAGAAATGTCATGAAACTTGCTCCCAATAAATTTTTCATCCTTCAACTTTACAATGTAAAAACCTCAGTCTGATACAATATATATTTTGTTCGTTATTAACGATCAAAGGTGTTCACTGTTCCTTGTATATGAAGAGTTAAGATACAAAGCATGTTACATGTACATCCATCAAACTTATCCTATTCTGTATTGTCAATTTGAACTGAAACCTTGTCAAATGGGATAATACTAATCTGCAAATGTAGCATCCTTTGGAACTAAAATCCTGATTCACCATATTCAAAGTGCACACAGTACAGCAAGCCACCTCCTGTTATGTTGGAGAAACTGAAGGTCAACAAGTGATCGTTCATGCATGTCGTGCTGTTCTGTGATTAGTCATTTCCAGAGAAGACTGGTGGTAGGCCAAAACTGATGTAGAAGCTTTTGGAACAGAAATGGATGTTTAGAAAACAAAATCATTTTCAATAGCCTCATTTTTTATACTTTCCCCAATAGGAAATTCCAATTTTATTTTTATTGTGTGTGTACATGTATGCGCCAAATAAAATCACTCAGAGGCTTATATGATTCCTAATGGGAGGTTGTGAAGTTGGAAAATGTGCGGTAAACTTTTTTTTTTCTGCAATGTGTATGCAAACTTTCGGGCCAACTTTATGTGCAACTTCATATCATATATTAATGCAAAATTCCATTTTGATCAGAAATTAGATGCAGCATGTTTTGAAACCACAGCTTGCATGTATCATTGTCGTTGCAGTTGGGTATCATAGGAATGAACGCCAAGTCTGACCCAATCCGTACATCCCAGGTGACCTTCTATGTTCAAGTCAATGATGCAGATGATAATGAGCCTGCATACTGGGGAGAGGTGAGGCATATTATGTACTCTTTTTCATTCATACAATGTCAAATTCAAAGTTGAACAGAAATTATCATATTCAATTCAAGTTTAGAGAGTTTTAGGATAAATATTGCTACAGCAATAATTTCAGCAATTGCTTTGAACGACCAAGTCACATTGTGCCTCATTAAACAAATGTGTACTTTATTATGTGTTGATAGGATCTTTTAATATACGAATAATACAACATATTCAAGTAGTGTTTGTCCCCTCTTACAAGCTTTCGCTTATTTGGGGTACCGTAACCATTTTTGTTTACCTTATGTCTGATATGTTTATACCCCCGCAAAACGAAGTTGAAAGGGGTATATAAGAATCGTAGCAGTCATTGTACCGTCAGTCGGGCGGTCGGTCCGTCCGTTGCAAATCTTGCGCATCGAACTATTTCCTCATTTTTCGAAGAATGCTCGTGAAATTCGTCACACACATTGGTTTTGAGATGAAGATGTGCAAGACATATTTTTAATGTGTTGGAAATGCGTTGCCATGGTAACACTTACTCATTTTTAAAGCAATGCTCATGGAATTTGGCAAACACATTTGTCTTGGGATGGAGATGTGCAAGACATAATTTTTTATTGTGTCGGAAACTTCGTTGTCATGGTAACGGCATAGCAACGGCTTATTATGGCAGTAAATCAGTGGGAAATCTTGCGAATCGAACTACTTCCTCATTTTTATGAGCAATGCTCATGGAATTTGGAACACACATTTGTCTTGGTATGAAGATGTGCAAGACATATTTTTGGAATGTTTCGGAAACTGCGTTGCCACGGTAACGACATATGGTAATAAATCAGGGGGAAATATTGCGGATCAAACAACTTTCTCACGTTTTTAAGCAGTGCTCATGAAATTAGGCACACACATTGCTCTTAAAGATGTACAAGACATATTCCCTTAATGTGTTGAAAACTGCGTTACCATGCTAATGGCATATTGTTATAAATCAGGAGGAATTCTGACGTCTAGAACCACGTCCTTATACGAGCAATGCTTTGGACATTTGGCACATAGATTGCTATGGTAACAGGATATTATGGCAATAAATCAGGGGTAAATATTACAGATCAAACTTCTCCCTCATTTTTCAAGCAAAGCTCGGAAAATTTACTACACACATTAGGGTGGGGGTATTAATCACCTTCAGTAATATTTTTTATATGTTATCAGTGAACAATGTGTATACTTTTGAATGTTTTTTATAACGGTCGAATAAATGAAAAGAAATTAATCATTCACATCACTGCATGAAATCACCAGATATATCGAGCATGCCAGATGCCAAAGGCATTAAACTTTAGAGTAATTTTTTCGTATGATCCTCACAGAAAAAATATACAGAAAACAATGATACTGATTTCAAATACACTCTAAAAACACTGTTATCTGCAGAGGAGATGTAAGCTGTGAACTATATGGGGATATTATGCATACCAACTTCTTTGGTATATATGTGTTGTTAATTAATTATTTCCCCCTCATTTTGATGTGTGGTTATCATCCATATTTTAATTTGATTATTTCACAGTTTACAATGCTAATAATCCTTAATTTTAAAGTCGATTCGAAAATTCTTGTAAATAGTCAATGAATATTACTGAATGATTACTTAACTAATGAGGATACCGATTAATGTGTATTATACGTGTTTATGCTTGTGTATTTATATATATTGATTATTGTTGATGTTATTTGTTTTATTGTTACCAAACAGGGCCTCATGGAAGACCACCAAATTGGTGATATGAGCCACCCTGTATAAATATCAGAAATAAATAAATAAATAAATAAATTAATAACGCTACCTGTGATCTTCTTTGTGTCTATAAATGCCAAGAGAAGTGGCGTAATGAACCAAAAATTGTGAGGGGCTTAGCATAGGCATACCGGCCAATTTCTGAATATATGCGTGCGAGTAAGAAAATGCGACCTTTTTAAAATAGGTAATTTTTTTTTTTTTTGGTCTTTCCTCTTTCTGTTTTGGCATGGAACTTTGGGGGCTGTAGCCCCCCCCCCCCCTTCCCACACCCCCAAGTACGCCAGTGGCCAAAAGCCAAAAATCTTAGGGATAAAAAAAATAATATAGCCCCTTTGTGTACTCAGGGATCTGTCTGTTTCATACAAAAATATGAAGCCCACGATGCTCATGTCGTGTATTTTTGCTTCAGTGTTGTTGGTTTTTTTTAATGGTCTTTATTGTGTTTCATTGTGCTGTATTCAGCGTACTGGTCCCGAGGGACCATTGTTGCCCCCAGAACCCAAAGAGCTAGAGGTGGAGGAGAACCTTGGTGAAGGGACTGATGTTGGAACAGTGCCTGCAGCTGTGGATCTTGATAGTGACCTGTACAACCAGATCTACTACTTCATAGTCAGTAAGTCCAGTTTGTATGTTTGGACTTTGTCTGGTGCTAACTTATTTGTGGCAATTAAAGCTGTTCATTCGTGTATACATTTTGGACTTTAATTTTAGTCGTGGCAAAGATTCCTGTCTCTTCCGATCCCATGTCTGGATACATGTACTCTTCATTATAGTGATCGTGGCGGTATCTGTTTGGAGCTGGCTTTGAGGGGAATCTATTCTCATTCATTGTAAAAATGAAAGTTCTACACAGGATAATACATGTATACTCCTTCCACTTTTATACAATGCAATGCGTTCATTGCAGCTTATAACGTGATTATACTAACGAGGGGAACGAAAAGTAGGGCAAGGGTTGTTACTCGATCTATTACATGCCCAAGTAAATTCCATCTTGAGATCACTACACTCTAGATGATCAGCAGGACATAAAATGTTCTTCTTTTGGTTTGTGTATCCCTAGGTGGAACAAGAGAAGACTATTTCAGTCTGGACAAGACTTCAGGTAATCTGACACTTCTAATCCCAATCGACCGGGAGCTAAGACCAGAGTTTTCCCTAGTCATCATGGCAAACAGTGATCCTGATTTTGTACCTGAAGGGAATGTAGTATATGATCCCATGACAGAAGACAACCTAGCTCGAGTGACTGTTGTGGTTTCTGATGTCAACGATAGCCCACCAAGTTTTGAGCAGGACAGATACACAGCAGGTAGGTTATTAGGTATTTAAGCAAAATGTTGTGATCAGTAAAGATGTGTCCAGAATGCCAATGAAAAGATTGTTGAAAATCAATCATCATTTCATTTCATTTGATAGTCATGATAGTCGGATCATTATTTTAGATGCACCAAATGGCTTTCAATTATGCCTTTTGCGTTTCGGATGCATCTGTTCGTGCCACTATTTTTGTTAACCTATATCCTACAGAGAAGAGTTTGGGAATACAATGTACTTGATGGTAGTTCGGTTCTGTGTGATGGAACTCGTAGGATGATTGTCGTCATTCACTTATCTGAAAAAAAGAGATGAGCCATTAGTTTGCCCACTCTGTGTATGATCCATGGCAATTCCAATCTTGTGTGTGAGCGTTCCGCACAGACTAACCTAGGTACATCTTGAGAAGCACCACATATAGCCTGACGTTACCATCACGTTAAAAGGCATTAATTAATGGGTTAAGTCTTGCTAATCAGATTTATATTCAATAATTGTTTTGACTATAAATTAATTTAAAAATGGTACAAGAAACGTCAGTCTGTACATATTATTTTTTTATTTTCAGCTCTCATATATGTTGAGATACACGTATACTGTATTCCATCGTACTTCCCATATATACATGTAGTCACCATGTACCTCTGTCATCCATCCAACTATCCCCTCTCCCTTCCACTTTTTTTCTATTCCTCTTCTCCTTAATTCTTAATTGTATGTATATTCTATATAATGTATGTACTGTCGCTAAATGTCGTGTTATGCACAATATCTATTATATATATATGATTGCATTCTAACACATGCAGTATTTTTACAAGCTTTATACCATTTATATCATTTAAGTTGTTGCCTTTCATATATTAGTACGTTGGTGTTTTTGTTTGGGTTTTGGGGGGGGGGGGGTTTGGGGGGATGTTGTACTTTTTATTTATTTATTTATTTTTGTATGGGGGGTCTATTTGGAAAATATGAAAATGAGTATCATTGAAAAAAATCAGTGTTGAAAATAATGACACAATGATAAAATTATGGCATGAAGAATTACCTGACGAAATGATTTAAATGTTATTTCGATAAGGTAACATTGGGAAGGTACTCCTTATCGATGGGAGGGGTTATGCAAGCGCATGTCTACATACTACAAGTAAGCAAAAATGTGCTTCCAATCTTGTACCTGCACCCCTTTCTTAAGGAAGACTTCAAGGGATCTGCAAATATGATCTTCTTTTCTTTCCTTTTCCTTGTCAGAGAATTTTCAGAGTTTTTCACCTTTTTTATATAGAATCCTGGATCTGGTACTGCATGGTAGAAGCTTCTGTGTTTCATGTATTACGCCATAAAGAAAAATGAATTTTAAAAACATTTCCTTTTTCAGGTGTGTTTTCAAAAAATGTGTGGTGTAGAAGTCTCACTGTGAAAGTTGTAGACCCTTATTGTTATTCCTGTTGCATTCTGGATGCATCTGTTGTGCCATTGCATTTTGCCAAGCTGCCTTACAGTAAAGAGTTTGGGAGTACTTGTTAGTAGTCAATTCCTGTGTTATTGCACTCATATCAAGAACTTTGCTTTCTTCTAGGTGTGTTGTTCTCAACAGCCTTTGCTGAAGAAGTCATCACTGTGACAGCTACAGACCCAGACCTTGGCAGCAATGCTGTAGTAGATTACGATATTACTTCACAGACATCCTATGATGCAGGCAAGTTGTATTGTCCTTCTGGGTAAGACGTTGAATGCACTATGAATGGGTGTAATTTCAACTTATTGATAACTCGGGCATGAGTATATGGAAATGTGTGTTATACTGAAATCAAATCGTAACCAACGGGTTAATTTCAATGATTGCATGTCATCGGACAATTCTATTATACCTTACCTGTTAACACTAAATAAAACATTGATATCTCTTTTCTAACTTTGGACTTCTTGGAACTACATATTGTATACCTTGTGCTCCTTTTCATACACAATGCAAACATCATCAGTTGTGCGAAATAATGGTTTTGAATTTAAGGAGATGAAGTTCCTATCATTTAAAATTTAATTTTGGTAATGTTATCAATTTCATTACTACATAATTACTTTGTCCATATCAGTAATATTGCTTTTAGTATTACCTTTTCTTTAACTATTAATTATTAAACTTATGATATATTATTTATACTTATAATGATGTCATTATTTTATTTGTTATATTTGTTACTGTTACATCATTGTCATAATCATCTTATCGTCGTCACCATCAACATCATCTTCATCATTATCATTCTCACCATCGTCATCATCATAATCACCGTTATCACCAGCACCACCACCACAATCTCCATTACCATCATCATCACTATCACCATCACCATTAATAGTTCACTATCATCATCGTCCTCCTCCTCATTATCAAATTTACATGCCAGGGTTCTGATGATTGTCTTTTCTTTTAAATTTCAGATGGTAACGTTAAGAGCGGAAAAGTAAATGTCTTTACAATCACCGATCTTGGACAGGTTATTAACAGTGTTACTTTCCAAGCAAGTGATGATAGCTACTACATTGTGGAACTGCTCGCCACAGATCGTCTGAATAGCAATTTCACAGACAATGCAAACTTGTCAGTAAGCTCTACTTCTTACTTTTCAAGCTATCTTGGACTTGGAGTGGGTTTAAATGAGGAGGAAAAACCTTCAAATATTATTCTGCTTTATCTCTCTCTCTTTCTCTCTCTCCCTATAGGTCTCTGTTTATGTGTGTCAACAGTGTCTCTGCTCATAGTTATTTTTTGTTATCAACACACTGTTTTTCTAATTTTCATATTTGATTTGGAGTGTATTTATACTGTGCCCGTACCTTCTGGCAATTGTAAAACTAGAAACTCTTTGTGAATTTTACTGATGATTCAAATTTATGAAAGTTCTATATCTCAAAATTGTTCATACATCACCCCGTAACACAATGTATGTGAATCACAACACTAATTTTTTTTCAAAGTTTCTTACAAGGAAACTGCCAAGAGTTACTTTTCTTGAAAGTTTCATGGTTACAGTAATTGCTATATGAGAAAAGAATTAAGACTTTACAGTGCATAAGTATTACAAAAATTGAAACGGTTTATGAAGGCTGGAGACTCGTACAAAAGTTCCTGAGTTTTATCCTTGATTAGTGTTTACATCCTTGGACAAGGCGTAGTGTCCATTGTCCCTTTCAACCCGGGTCTATTGAATAGGTACCTGGCAATGATTGGGTAATAATAATTACAGGGGAACGTTTCATCAAGTGTTTTGTCAGTGATTTTTACCGACAACTGTTATAAGCTATGGAAATCCTTGCATCTGATTGGCTGAGAGCAAATTTGTCGGTAAAAATCACTGACAAAACACTTGATGAAACGCTCCCCAGGACCCTGTGGAAAAGGAATATTAAGACTGATGAGGCCTGGGTAAGCTGGGGCCCGGTCCCACTGCAGTTACGGATGCAAAGAGGATGTAAAACGTAAAAAAAATCTTGCCATCCGTTGGAAAACGCTATGCATCCGTTGTGTACTCATTGCATACGTGTTTCATACGCTCTATCCATCGAGCATCCGTCCACTGTGATTTCATCCGCGCAAAAAGTTTTGAGCTGCCCAAAACTTTTAGAACGGACATGTACATGTACGCCGTGTACGATGTAAATCCGCGACATATACGAGCAACAAACGTTCTGTCCGTTATCATCCGTTAAACGTCCGCTGTATCCTCTCTGCATGCTCTGGGCATCCTCGCAACTCACATCCGCTGCAGCTTAAAACGGAAAGAGGGAGGAAAGATAAGGTACATGAAACGTACGGAAATAGAAAGGATTTAAGCGTATGCATCTCGTATATAAAGTATTCAAAACGGACAAAGCGTTTGTATCTGGGATGTATCTCGTATATTTAGGATGTCATCCACTTCCATCCGCTTTCATCCGCTAGGCTTCCGATGAACATCCGTTTAACATCCCCGCTATATATAGTACCCACATCCGTTCTTTTCCGTTCTGTTTTCGCAATTTTTCGCCAATTTTGTACATTTCTGGTGCGGGTGAAGACGGATGGAACCACCCCCGAAATTTTGCTCGTCCGCTGTGTCCTTGTGTCCATCGGCCAGTGGGACCGGGCCTTTAGGGAAATGTAATGGCACGCAAATACGTATCCTGAGGAGCGTTTCATCAAGCGTTTTTTCGGTGATTTTTACTGACAAATTTGCTCTCAGCCAATCAGATGCAAGACTTTCAGTAGCTTTTAACAGTTGTCGGTAAAAATCACTGACAAAACGCTTGATGAAGCGCCCCTCGGATCGCAAAATGCATAGAAGAAAATCATACTTTTATTGCTTTATATCTTTGAACCTTGGAGTGGGGAAAAATAACTCTACTACCTTGATTAGGCTCAATATTATCAAACTTGTTATTATATCTGTCAAATTACAACTTTTAATTTCTTTACAATCAACTATTTCGCCTTGCGTTCCGGACGTGACTTAAATAACGAACCAATTATAATTACGTACAAAAGAACAAGCTACGGTAGGAGATTATTGACATATAATTATGCAATGCACTTAAGAAATTACTAATTATTGTAGACTGCACGAAATAGTGGGTTTTCAGTTGTCTTTGAACAGTTCAAGACTAGTTTGAGAATCAAGTGACGGGGGAGGGGGGGGGGGTGTTCCACAGGACTGCGGCTGCATAAGCAAAAGACTTTTCACCTTAGCTTTTGGTCCTTTTTAAGTTCACCTGGAGCAAATTCTGAGAAGCAGATCTGATGGTTCTTGAAGGGACGTACGGAGTGATATTTCTGATATCTAGTCGGGTGACATGTTGTGTATAGCATTGTTGACAAGCAGAATGACTTTGTAGTGCATCTGGTGTTGTACAGGCAGCCAATGAAGCTCAGCAAGTATTGGTGTTATATGATCATGCTTCTTACGCCTGGTTACCAGTTGGGCTGCCAAGTTCTGGATTATTTGCAGCTTACTAATCTTATTTTCAAGATGACCAGTTAATAGTCCAGAATGTCACGAATACATGGACTAGGACCTCTGTTGTTTGCTTGTAAAGAATGGTTCGAATCTTCCCTATTCTTCTTAGTGCTAAGGAGGCATTATGGCAGACATTGTTATCATGTTTACGCATGTTAAAGTAGCTATCCAAAGAAAATCACAAATATGGCAATTAATGTATCACCAGAAACTGGGAAGCTTACAGATGGCAATCGTATAAGTTTTATGTCAACTGCGTATCTGATGATTATAAAAACAGCTCTTCTCAGCATCTGGAATATCCGAGGATTCGCCAGAAATATAGCGATGTTTTGATGTCGTCACACTAGGGACCAATCCTGCTTAAGCAGACGACGTCCTATAATGAATGAACGTAATTGCAATGCAATTATTTATCAAATTATAAAGAGTTTTGTATATTTGAACATGACCTTATTTCACACCATTCTAAAAGGGAAAGTGAAAGTGATTCTGATAACTAAAACCGTTTGATTGTAAAAAAAAAAACAGGAGAAGGGTCAATGATCAATGAAATAAACCCCACTTTCAAATTGAAAAGCCCTCCGAATAATAGCAAGAATGGTATTCGTTCCCTCTTGAAACGCCGAACATGCCCCGGTGCAAGCAGCTGAAAATACAACGGTGTCTTATTTTGTTTACAAGTGACTGATTCCTTTATTTTTTAACGCTGCATTTTGCATCAAAATAATACCACACACGAAGTTAAGAGTGAGGCAACAGACTAACATTAAGACTGACGTTAGTCAAGTAAGAGAAATAAGTGAAGAGGAGATGACAAAACAGGCTCTGAAAAATTTGTATGATGTTAAGGGACATCGTCCGCTTAGACAGGACTGGTCCCTGGTGTGTAGTCACACATCTCAGCAGCGTTCGAGGAGCTCTTCAGCTGCTATATCGGGGGCTGTATTTTACTGTTAGTATAATTGATAATAATAATTACTTCAAATGTTTCCAAGCGTTGAATTTGGATAACCTTGTTTAATTTATGCCATCTATGCAATAATAAGTATTAAGCCAATATATATTTTCATGGAATTTTCTTGTAATGTGATCTTTAAGATTCCGTCGAAGAAGACACCTTAATCAGGAACTGCCTCTGATGGCAAGACTTGGCACTCTTCAGATGCAATGTGAGCCAAGTCTGTGGAGGGCTTCAAATGAGAGGTCACATGGAGCATCTTCCATTTTACTGTCGTTCAGAACGAGCTGGTTTCATCCCATCCGTTTCCGGATGTCTTTCAAACAAAGCCCAATCTTCCAGATGATCTAATTTCTGTCAGTAGATTTCATAGAAATATAGAACTGGGTGTAGTCTGCATACATCATAGTGCCACAACCATGAGCTTTGATGATATCCTGGACTGGAGTAGTGTAGCAGATAACAGAAGTGGCCCTTCCCTTTGAAGTGGAATGGGATCAGATAGTACATCATTAATGGTTGTTTTCTGTTCTCTGTCTGCATTTATGACGATTGCCAGGCTGATGATGTTCCAACCACTCCGAATCTGTCCTTGAGCATGGAGAGAAGGACTGCATGATCATGATGATCGAAAGTTGAGGACAGATCTAAAATGAGTATGGCTTCACATTTATCATCTGATTGTAGAAGGTCACTGCATACTCGCAGAAGTGCCGTCTCGAAAATATGCTGTCTGTGGGCAGATTACCTGGTGGCGAGGAGGGAGTTGGCAGTTTAGTAACGCATGAGCTGTTGACAGACGACACATTCAATGATTTTCTCCAGGAATCGAAGGTTCGAAAATCGGCGATAGCTCCTCAAGCACTCTGGATCAAGATTGTGTTTCTTCAGTACAGGTGTAATGAGTGCTGAATTGAGAGATTTTGGGAAGACTCCCTGATCAAGCGAGTGATATATCATGTCAGTAATGGCGGGAAGAAAGATATCAGCACATTTGCTGAGCACATGTGCAGGTGCCGGATCCAATGAACATTGGGGGGGGGGGGGGGTCTTGGATTCTATGGGCATCAGCACGTTTCAGAAAAATTTTGAAATGTCACAAAAATGCATGTCAGTGAACTCCTGGAATTGTAGAGCGTTGGGTATGAGGAAGACGTACTAGCTTCGACGTTGTCCACAGGCCTGCGCAGTTGAGCGATCTTGTCCTCAAAGAACTTACTGAGTCTTTGGGATAACTATTCATCCGGGTTGAGGGCGCTCAGCGGTGAGGTCATGTATCATCTTGAATAGTTCGTTCTTGTTTCAGTCATTGATCAGTTTCTGATGATAAGATCTTTTAGCTTGTTTAAGAGCAGCGTGGTACTCTGAAATGCCTTCTTCACCATTTGTTTATCAATAGTCAATAGTCAACTTCGGGTGAGACTTTCTCAACTGGCGTTCTCCGGAGCGTAGTTTCTGCTTCTGTGCTCTTAGTGATTCGTCGTACCAAGGGGCATGAGGGCGCAGCTGTATAGATCTGTCCGACAAAGGGGAATGTTGATCTAGGATGTCTGCGATTGAGTTGTTGAACAGTTCAACCTTCTCAGACAGGTCAAGATCATCAACATAATTATTTTGCTCAGGCAAACTAGTCTTTAACGTCATCACTAAATCTATCGTAGTCTATGCTGCCAAGTTTACGGAAACGAATCTCCTTCTTGGTCAGTGGAGGACGTGCCAGATATGCATAGATTGCTGCATGGTCGGATGGCATTGCCGGAAGGGCTGTTACATTGCTGACTGAGTCATCGTCTCCTCTAACAATCAGGAGGCCTAGTGTATGACCCCGTGTGTGAGTTGGTCGAGAAATAACCTGCTTCAAACCACATGACTCAATCAGGTAATGAAATGTTCTTGTGCTAGGAGGTCATTAGGCGTGGGTGTTAAGTCCCCGCAGATCATCACTTTACTGCACAAAATATTGACCGATTGATCAAGGAGTCTTGAAAACTGAGTAAAGAACAGCGTGGTCCTGAGACCCTTAACAGGTGGCCAGTAGACAACTATGGAAGTGTTTTTTTTACCAGGACATGGCATTGTCACCTCTAGACATTCAGAGGTTTCGAAAGAGTGAGATTTAGGTGGGGTCACATAGTGGCTACGAATATGACACACAGTTCTCCACATTTCTTTCCTTTATGAGGCAGCTTATTGAGGCGGTAATCTCGCAGAGTGTTCTGGATTTGTGCTAATTAATGCAGGGCCATCTCGACTATCTCCCCGGGGCCATGCTTCAGTTATGGTGACAACATCAAGCTTTTCGGTTATCACAAAGTCACATACTGCTGCGGGTTTGTTCATCATGGACTGCGCGTTCCAACCATATAGTAAGATGTTTGGGGATCCATTCCAATATAGGGGCCCTATGTTCACATTTCCGCATGATTACCCATTTTGCCTGTTGCCTATGACGACAGGGATGGCCTTCGGAGACTTACAAAATGACCTTCGACCTCTTCGGGTGAGTTTCATCTTACATAAACCAAGATCCTTCACTGCATGATAAACAGGTGAAAGCCTCCCTTTCCCGATCTGCACATCTATGCTCGTTAGGACTGCCGAACTATAACTTTTATGATCTTATATCATCATCATGACTGCCACAGTGATCAAGCGTATCACAGAGGTAAAGTGCAATGCAAAACTATCCATTCTACTGCATAGATAATGCTCACACGTGTTACATAATCATATTCTTCGTCTTCTACTTCCTCCAATGCTGTTCTATCAGGAGGCACAGCACAAAAGTTCCTCGAGTAGCTAGGTCACTAGCCAACTAGATGGGCATAGGCCAGCCCATCCATTATGACTAGCCAGACTGGTGTCACTAAACCAAGGAGTTCTCACAGTTCTGTGATAACTCCTTGGTCAAACCGCCTGCTGATCACCACACGGAGGATGCGGCCAATCTCCGTTGGCTCCAGTGCCCGATTCTCTGTGTGTGTGTGTGTGTGTGTGTGTGATAAGGCGAGGTGTAAAAAGGGCAAATTCAGCAACTATACCATACAGTAAATGCATCAAGTTTAGCATTCTTAATAGGGACGGATACAAAAGAAATTGATACACTGTTCAAACAATAGGTGATCTGTCAAACAATAGGTTACCAGTCAGCCATACATGCCTGTTGTAACATGGAGTTGCAGAAGATGACTCAATCTGTATTTCCATGTAAATTTTTCACCTGATACTGCTGCTCATGCAATTTCGTTGATTTGGAACTCCAAATTTGTCTAGCAATGTCCTGGGTAATATAGAAACACACTAATATCAAAATAAACATGTATCTATCAAAAACAAAATTTACTGCAATAAATCATATATACCTACCTATTATGCCAGTAGTCTTGACTACGGGACCCCTTCGAGAATTTAACACAAATGAGTCACAATATTGTGCGCACCCCCCGTAATCCTATTGTCCCCTTCGCCACTCACGCGCGTCAACACGCTACGGCCATCTTCCTCTTTCTTGCTCGCCCCCGACGAGTTAGGACGTCTAGTCACAGCGCTCCTGAAATCAGGTCTTTTTAGTATCTTTTAGGCGCGCTTTTTCGCATCTTTAAAGCACTTTTAGGTACCTATATTCTCTTAGATTATAGTACTTTGTGTTTTAGTAGTCATTTTTGCCGATTGAAAGGGATTTTGATTCCTTTTTCTTGGCAATTATTTTTCACTTTTACGGTTAGCCCCACGTAGTTATATCTGTGTGTTTATGGGTGTTTCCGTTTGGCACCGAGCCTTTGGGTTCGGTGTTTGTTGTTATTTGCTGTGAAATTTGTTGTGCGTATCTCCAAATTTATTATTATTATTACCTGCACTCAGTCAAAGTTTTTTGGTATATTTGTCTGTTTTATTGCGAGTGTTATGAGTTCGGAAGAAGAAGCAGCTAGGTCGCGGAGACCTGCTTCTTCCGAAGAGTCGTCTAGCAAGACGGCTCGGCCCTCCAGAACTCTCCCGAGTACTTCAGTACATGGGGGAGGAAGGAGGGCTGCAGGTAAGTTGCCTAGTGGTGTTTCCCTGCAGAGTTTGCCAGTCTCGGAGCTTGCGGCTTCGGGGCGGGTGGCGTTAACTGAGCTTGGGACGTCAACTCCGATGCCCGTGGCTTCGGGGTGGGTGGCGTCAGGTTCTAGTGGTGTGTTTCCCGCACGGTAGCGTTCACTCGCTTAAATCCGTTAGCGGAGACGCGTCCCACTAGTGGTTTGGATATCTCGAATCCAATCCCCCGATCGTTAAGATCAGAGGGGGAGATGTGTTTCCCGCACGGTAGCGTTCGCTCGCTTAAATCCCTTAGGGGAGACGCGTCCCACTAGTGGTTTGGATATCTCGAATCCGATCCCCCGGTCGTTAAGACCAGTGGGGGGGGGGGGGGGGGGGGGGGGGGGGGATGTGTTTCCCGTACGGTAGCGTCCGTTCGTTTAAACCCGTTAGGGGAGATGCGTCCCACTACTGCAGGGCAGCTCACGGGCTCAGCCCATGTTGGTCTGGGTTCTCAAACCCTAGCCCCCGGCCGATGCCAATGGGGGAACGAGTACTTCCCGGGCTGTCTATATTGCCAGCTGATGGGAATGCTCGAGCTAACAATTATGGGCGCTCTTCGGAGCAACATTGCGTGACTACTTAGTAGTCGATGGGCAAATACTGAGTCATCTCGGTTCGCCCTTGCACTGAGTGCGAGACTACTAGTGCTCTCCTATTGCCGCTCTCTAGTGGTTCAATAGCGAGTTCACATGCCTTAGTAGTCTATGGGCACATACCGAGTCATCTCGGTCTGCCCTCGCACTGGGTGCTTTCAGCACCCGGCTCAGACTTTGGGTTCAATACCCATAAGTGCGGTCACCGGAGCGAGTGATTACTTCCGGTTTGACCTGAGGTCACGATTACTAGTGCTCTCCTATTGCCGCTCTCTAGTGGTTCAATAGCGAGTTCACATGCCTTTAGTAGTCGGTGGGCAAATGCCGGGTCATCCCGGTCCGCCCTTGCACTGGGCGCCTTGGCGCCCGGCCCATGGCTGTTGCATCTTCTTGCTCAGCCGATATGGGTAATTGGTGCGCGTCTTTGGGTTCAATACCCTCAGCGAACTTCTCCCATAAAGGGAGGTGAGCGTCCCTCAGCGGAGGGTTCGGTTCGTGTTCCCGAAGGGCTTCGGGGATCCGAACGAAACCGAATAAACGCTCTAAAAAGCGGGTTTCGACTTAGGCTCCTTTTGAGCCAATCAGAAGGAAGCCTAGGGAAGGGGCTAAAAGAGGCAAGGCTTTGCCTGCCTCTTGCCCGTCGGGTTTAGCTAACCCACCGGCCCCATCGGTGTGAGATGGGCTTTGCCCAGACTCAGGGTTGGTCCCTCGTACCAGGCATCACATCCCCTGCTTTTGTCCTTTTTTTTTTGGGGGGGGGTCGGACATCGAGACTAATTAGCCTTTTATGGTTTATTCTTCTTTGTCTGTGACGGGATCACATGCGCCTCCTATTCTCGCAGCCTCGGGGCTCCGTTGGGTGAGGAGGTTTATGGCGGTTCATGGGTGAATCCGACTGTTTCGGCCTTTGTTCGTGATCCTCTGTCACGATCATTTCAGGCGGAACCAGTTTTAGAAGCGGCCTCTCAAGCTTCGGTTTCCGAATCGCTGGGGCAGGCAGAGCCTCAGTCGCTCTCCCTTTGTGGGGTAGAAGCGATTGCTTTGTTCTAAACTTTCCCTGACTTTCAGTCAGCCCGCGCGCAGGGTTCGACTTTGCTTGGGTTCAGGCAGCGGGATTCCTCCGAGGGTATTTCTCTTGCGGAGGATTTCAAGCTGGATTATGGACGCATTGAAGCGGCGCTTCTTTTAAGCGTCATGTTTGGTTTGCAGTGGTCACAGTTTTCCACTGCAGCTGCCTCGGTCATGTACCGTCGCAGAGTCTTGGTTCTTACGGCCCTTTGGGTTAAGGAGTCGGACATCGCACTGCTTCTCTCGGATGTTCCGTCTCGGGTCCTTTGCTTTTGGCGATGCGCGATAACAGGTCTCTGTCTTGTTTACATGCTCATCCTAAGTCGATGCAAGCCTCTGTCCGCGTCTTGGTTGGTGGCTGTCTTCGTTCCTTTCTCCCCGCTTGGGAGGCCATCTCCGGGGACGCTTTTGTTCTCTTTGACGGACGAGACGGATTCTTCATAGATCTGTCCGCCCCGCTCCCCGGAGGGGCTATAGGAACTCGGTCACCTCACAGGCCCTAGCTCGTTCTCGTGCCTCATCGGAGATTGAATCTCTGTTGAAAAAGTGGGCTATAGAAAGGGTAAGAGACTGGCTGTCTTTTTCCCTTTCTCCGACTTTTGTTATTCCCAAGCGCTCGGGAAAACTTCAGTACATTTTCGGATGGAGACTCTCGCCTCCATTCTCCCGTTGATCAAGAGGAAGGACTACGCGGTCTTGATAGTTTTCGAAGATGCGTATTTCCACTTTCCCATTCATCGCGCTTCGCGCGATCTTCTGGGGTTTTCCTTCCTCTCAGAGACTTATCGCTTTCGCACTCTTCCCTTCGGGCTGCGCCCAGTCCCTCGGGTTTTTACTCAGGTTGTAGCCGTGCTGGCAGCCTCTCTGAGGCGACGCGGCCTTCGGCTATTTTTGCTACCTGGACGATTGGCTTCTCCTAGCGGTCGCGCGATTGTTGGTTGGACGAGACTCGTTTGCTCGTCAATCTTACTCAAGACTTTCCAAGTCTTCAATATTTTGGGAAAAGTCAGAGTTAGTTCCTACTTGCAGCCCAGTTTTTCTGGGGGCTGTGTTGGACATTTGGAATCAGTTGGCTCGGCCCAGTCGAGACAGGTTTCTCACCATTGTCTCGGCAGCTCGCAAGCTCATGCTGGCCAGAAAGGTTCTTGCCTCGCGCAAGTCCTTCCGTACCCCCCCCCCCCCCTTTCGTTGATCTCGGTTTCGACGGACGCCTCTCGGTTGGGGTGGGGACGACATTGCAATGGCAGCGCGGTCGCGGGGGATTGGTCTCTTCTTGGGACTCTTCCCCATATTAATGTCCTGGAGTTTATGGCAGTTCTTTTAACCCTGCTTCATTTCAGAAGTCGACTTTTCAGTCGTTCAGTTCTGATCCTCACGGACAATGTCACTGTGGCGGCTTATGTCAATCTGCAGGGAGGCACTCGTTCTGCTATCCTGAATGCCCTAGCAGCACAGCTGTGGAGGTGGTGTTGTCGCATGGCGATCACACCCGTGGCCTCTTTCATCCCCGGTCAGGAAAACTTCATTGCGGATTTTCTGTCTCGGGGCAGGTGTCTTCCATCGGAATGGATGCTCCATCCAGAGGTCTTTCGCCGCATTTGCAGTTACCTGGATCCACTGGAAGTGGATCTTTTTGCGTCGGTTCTAAACCACCTACTTCCGATATATTGCTCCTGTGCGCGCGATTGGGGAGCTTGGGCTCTCAATGTTTTCTCTCTCAGTTGGGAGAATCTTCGAGGATTTGCCTTTCCTCCCTTCCAGCTGATTCCGCGAGTCTTGCGGAAGATCAGGGAAGATCGGGCTCGGGTGCTTGTGATAGCTCCCTTTTGGCCCAGGAGGAGTTGGTTCCGGAGCTAATGAGCCTTCTGGCGGCTCAACCGTTCCTTCTTCCGTTAAGAGTGGATCTGGTGTTGCAGCCCCTCTCGGGGATTCTTCACCACAATCCAGAGTCCCTTCATTTGACTGCTTGGCCCCTGTCGGGGAATCTGCAAGACAGTCGGGTCTCTGTGATAGAGCCGCGGAATTTTTATTGTCCAGTCGTAGAGTTTCTACTAGGGAAATTTATAATTCCCGTCTTTCGGTCTTTTTCCTTTGGCGTAAAGAGCGAAATCAAACCCCTTATAGGCTCATATTGGTTCAATTGCGGATTTTCTAATCTCGCTATTTGACAAAGGGAGATCCATCTCTACTATCCGAGGCTACCGTTCGGGATCGGGGCCATTCATTCGGGTATCTCAGATGGTTCGGGGATTTCCAATTCCCCGCTGTTAAGTGGTTTGATTCGGTCGTTCTTTCTGAAGCGACCTCCTTGTTCTAGGTTAGTGCCGTCTTGGAGTCTGCCTAAGGTCCTGGAGGCCTTGGCGAAACCTCCTTTCGAACCGTTAGGTGAAGCTCGCTTCATCATCTTACGGTTAAGACGCTCTTTTTGGTAGCTATTGCCTCTGGGCAGAGGCGCAGTACTCTTCATGCTCTCTGCCTTACTCCTGGTCATGTTCGCTGGGAGAGAAAAGGCGTTAGATTGATTCCTAAGGCTTCTTTTATTGCCAAGAATCAGACAGCTGCCTCTGGCCCTGTTGAGATTTTTCTTTGTCCGCTTTTCTGGGTTTTCGTCAGTGCGCGAGGACAAAGTTTGGTGTCCTGTTAGGGCTCTCAAATGGTATATTGATAAGACTAAGTCTTATCGTAAGGATGATCAGTTGTTCCTGATCACTAGAGAGCCTTTTTCTCATGCTTCTCTTGATTCCATTTCTAGATGGATTGTCGAGGCTATTAGGGCTGCTGGCACAGGGGCTCTTTTTTCCGACAGTAAGCCTCGTGCTCATGACACTCGTAGTGTCAGCACTTCTTGGGCTCTGTTTCAAGGTGTGGCGCTTGATGATATTTTGAAGGCTGCTTATTGGCGTTCGCCCAATTCCTTCATTTCTTGCTACCTTAGGGATGTTCCCGCAGGTGAGGCTATGTTTGCGTCAGCCACCTTGAAGGTCGCTGTGTCTTTGTATTCTTCGGTGTAATCCTATTCCCTTCTGCTTGAAACATGCCTCCCGGTCTTTGAGTTGGCGCTGGTCTGGCATAATAGGTAGGTATATATGATTTATTGCAGTAAATTTGTAAAATCAGCACTGATTTTCTTATTTACTATATAAATCTATATACCTACCTATGACCCTCCCTCCTTCCCCTCACCTTGCAAGCAACATGTTTCTACTTGGGGTTGCTCGCAAAAGAGGAAGATGGCCGTAGCGTGTTGACGCGCGTGAGTGGCGAAGGGGACAATAGGATTACGGGGGGTGCGCACAATATTGTGACTCATTTGTGTTAAATTCTCGAAGGGGTCCCGTAGTCAAGACTACTGGCATAATAGGTAGGTATATAGATTTATATAGTAAATAAGAAAATCAGTGCTGATTTTACAATTTAGGTAAATGTCCTACTGATGGAAGAGCAAAAAACAAAAGAGTTCAACAGCCAGCCACATCACGCTACATATTATTATTGTTATTATTATCGAATTGTCCACAGCCTAAGTCAGTTGGTAAATAAAAAAGTAACTGGACTTCATCCAGAATTGTAAGGTTACTCTTTTCTTTTTGGTTTTTATTATTGTAATTATTATTATTGTTATTATCATTATTATTATCGTTATTATTATCATCATAATTGTCATTATTTTATTGTTAATATTAACCTTTTACTATGATTATACTGATACTGATAATACTTTTATTTGATGCTCCTCCTATTCCTCCTAGTACTATCATTATTACGACAACGACTACGAAGACGACCACTAATACTACTGATTTTTATATGTATACACGTTAATGTTTAATTTGACTACATCATCTTGTAACAGGTGTATGTGATGACTGAGACTGACCAAGTAAGTGTGATATTTGCAGATGAACCTATCAATGTGAGGGAAACACAAGATGATTTTGCAAGGTACGATTGGGTTATGTAATCATATGCATACATGTATTAAGAAATCGTGCAACACGATTGGTTAATTATAAGGTCACATTACCCAGGCAGCGGAGGCCGCAAATAGAATGTTTGGATATCCATGTTTTTTGTCAAGGGTTAACTTGGAAATTCATTTTTAGCACGTCTCCAAAGAATCGTTCATATTTTGCTGATGCATTGATCAACATGTTAGGAGCCAATGGCGAAGGTGTTGATAAATTATATGTGAATGTGAAGTTAGATTTATACATGTGACTCCGTAGTAAAGACCTTCCTAACATAGCACTTACTTATTTTACTGCTCGAAAATGTTACCCCTTGCATTTAGATACATGTAGGTCTAGGTCATGTATTCAAATGCATCACCTCCCAAATATATGGGTTTTCGGGCACCTCGCTGCCCGAATAATTTATGAGGTGATGTTTGCCCAAATATCGGGACTTTCAAAAAGCCAGCCCCGCCTCGTACTATGTGTAAATATTATTGAATTTTGATTGATAGATGTAGTAGATTAGGTGATGAAATTGAATTACAG
This sequence comes from Heliocidaris erythrogramma, assembly GCA_025617745.1. Classification (NCBI taxonomy): domain Eukaryota; kingdom Metazoa; phylum Echinodermata; class Echinoidea; order Camarodonta; family Echinometridae; genus Heliocidaris; species Heliocidaris erythrogramma. Next base: position 27,620,867 of record CM046872.1, on the reverse strand, counting down.
CTTTCTATTTTTTCTTGATAGTCTGCTAGAAGAAATCATGGAGGAGGTTGGAGGATATAGTGATGTTTCTGTCAACATTGATTCCATAGATTATGAGTTAGATGTCAACGGAATCGGTATTCCAAACAGGTCAGGTTTCATATATTTTAACCCTTTAGACTCGTTCACATATGCCACGGTAAACTGCTACATGTCTTTAATGAGGAAATCAATGGCAAGGGGGTGGAAAAGGAGCTGTCCATAACAGAGTATGGTACTCATTTTTCTGTGCTTATAAGATACATAAATGCGCAGTACCCTTAAAAACAACCCGCGGTAAACCGCTGTTATTTACTGTGGCATATTTTAACGAGCTTAATTGATGCTACCTTGATTGCAATGACATTATGACAAATAAGATTTTATGAGGCAAGTCTTCAACTTTTTTCGATACCATGCGCTTCAAAGTCCCCTAACAATTTTGAGTGTTGAACGAAATGTTGAAACTAAAAATGTTTATGCTTTTACTCTGAAACAGAAATAGGTATCTTCATTGTGGAGGTTTTTCTCAACGAAAGTTATTTATGTCCAATATGATAATTTGCACAAACCTCTATATAAGTCAGAATTAAACAAAACTTTAACAAATCACAATGGTCTCTGTGCCTCATCGGCACACAGGACATTGTTGAAGAATCATGGACCTAGGTTTTTCTATCATCTAATACAGCTCTCTACTGGTGTATATTTTCACTATATCCCCATGTAATTATGTTTTAGTATCTCTCACTTCTCTCTCTCTCTCTATATATATATCTCTTTCTCTCTATCTTATCTCTCATTCTCCTTTTATCTTTCATTTACCTCTGACTATGTATCCTTTTGTGATGAAACTTTTATTATAATTATACACATTTTCTTTGAAGATAATTATTATCTTTATATCTTGAAATATTATGTTTTAAAGAAATAACTATTTTCCTTTGTGTTCTCTTCCGTCTTTCGTTTCGATAGGACAGAAATGTTACTTCATGTAGTGGATGACGTAAAAAATACAGTCATATCTCCATCAGAAGTACAAGAGTAAGTTCATACCTACTTGTGATAATTACTGCGGAAAATTCTAAAGGGAATGGCAAAACCTTTGATGATGATATTAATAATAATAATGATTGTATTAATAATTATGATAATAATAATGATAATAATAACTAAATGAATAATAACAATGATAATAATAATTGCCATTAGGTCAGGTTAATTCAATACTTGTTTTGAATTGTTGTGTTAAGGGTCAGCAATTTCAGCCTTTATAATCAAATACAAAGTCCCTCTGCGATTATAAGCATGTTTGAAAAATGAACGTTCATTTTTCATATAATGGAAATTGTTAACAGAATGATTCCTTTTCAAAGTCCCGTATTAAAACTAAAAGCTGTGAGTACATATTAAATGAAGGCCTACATAATTATGTAGGATGAAATCTGAGAATAGATTTCAAAGTCTTGATGATGATGTTAGCCCAACTATTAACTTCACTATTTATTATGATCAAATTCTAATTGTACGTTGCAGAATCCATACTATATATGTATATATGTGTGTATATATTTTTTGTCATTTGATATAGAGCTATTGACCATGCAGGTCAATACACAGAGCAACTGCTTTCTTACCATACTGTGGAAGTAGAGGTAAGGTATATTCATTGTTTGTACATGTAGTCATGTTTTAATTTTACAGGCTTGGCATCTTTTTTTTTTTCAATATAATAAAACTCTTCGTTAAAAGTAAGAATAGTTTATACATCTACGTGGATATGTTAACGCTTGGGAATTACAAGGAATGAATATCAGGAATTCTGATAGATATGCTACTACGTCATATAATCTTCACTTGTTGTTGACAAGAGGCTAAGATGATTTTGGCTGAAATCTATTTGACATGCATCTTATATTAAAATGACACTCCTATGAAAACCCATTAAAAATGCATTTTAAACAGGACTAATCACGCACACACAAGTAGAATTTAATTGCGGAAGTTACAGAATTCAGGATTATCTGTAATTTTCATTGTGGAAGTTACAAAATTCAGAATTATCCGTATAATATATTAAACTTTTATAATTGTGGAAGTAACATAATTCTGAATTGTCTGTAACTTTTATTGTGATAATCAATAACTTTCATTGTGGAAGTTACAAAATTCAGGATTATCTATGACTTTCATTGTGGATGTTACAGAACATAGGTTTATATGTAACTTTTATTGTGGAAGTTACGACATTCAGGTTAATCTGTAACTTTCATTGTGGAAATAAGAGAATTCAGAATTATCTGTGACTTTAATTGTGATTATCTATAAATTTCATTGTGGAAGTTACAGAACTCGGGGTTATCTGACACTATCATTGTGATTATCTATAATTTTCATTGCGGAAGTTATGAAATCCAGGAGTATCCGTAATTATGGAATTATGGAAGTAGCAGAATTAAGAATTATTTTTAACTTTCACTGTGATTATTTTTAACTTTAATTGTGGCAGTTACATAATTCAATATTTTCTGTAACTTTCATTGTGGAAGTTATGAAATCCAGGAGTATCCGTAATTATGGAATTATGGAAGTAGCAGAATTAAGAATTATTTTTAACTTTCACTGTGATTATTTATAACTTTAACTGTGGAAGTTACATAACTCATGATTGTCTGTAACTTTCATTGTGGAAGTTTACAGCACTCACGATTTTCTATAAATTTCATTGTGCACATAACCATGGTATTGAGTTCACATGGTTGAATCCATTTTAACCGGTAATCTATTACATGTAGATTGATCTCTCTCATTTGTTATGTGTGTAGTTTAAAACCAAGCAGGTAGAGCCTGATGTTCTGACAGCTGTACAGACTTTGAGTTTCTCTCTTGCATTCGTCATGTTTCTTATCCTTGTCCTCACTGGAGTGGCTTATTACTTCAGTGTTAGCTCGTAAGTATCAATGCTAGGATGATGTGAATTCCCAATAACAAACATCAACCACAAATGTAGAATCAATTTCAGTTGGAGTACATTATACAGATCAGGAACAAAAATGTTAAAGGAGAATTACGCTCAAAAATAAAGATGACATTGTTCAAAGGTGTTATTTATTCCTACTTGTTAGACTATATGGCTTCGCGTCAAAATATACGAGATCGATACGAATCAAGATTTTCTGAGCAAAATTTAACATCTGCTAGCAATATGTATCGTCTGCTAGCAGCACATGGGGGCTGCCATTTTGTTTATGTGTACAGGAAGATTTTCTTAATCCAAATGCTCAATTGCCTTTTTCAAAATTAAAAACCCATTTGAGATTAAAAATATAGAATAGATATGTCAATTTATTTTTAAACTGAAGATTTCCTTATATATTTCTGTTGAAAATCGATATTCGCTTAATAGAAATCTATTTTCTCGATACTGGACGTATGGGACGGAGCAAATTAATTCAAATTTTATGGATACTTCTTCCCTAAGCATCTATAGCGGCAAACTATGCATTCACCTGCTTTCGGATAATGGGACTTGAAAAGTCAGAATGCATGCTGCATATATTATGTTCTGCTCTGTTTGGCAAACCCAAGAAAATAGATATTTGTTAAGCAAAACCAGACAATTTAAAAGTATCATTATAAAGATTTAATTTTTATTATACATTTAAACACCCACTTTATATTTTTCGTCACATATGGGATTTTTAGGTAATGAAGAAAATCAATTTAGGTCTTGGATTCAAAATATCTTCCTGACTGGAACATTTCTCAATGGTTCATGTACAACTCCAAATCAGCAAAAAAATGGCAGCCCCATGGAAATGAGTAGGAGACGATACCGGGTGTTGGAATAGCTTTATTTATACCCTTTTCTGATATCTTATTAGAAAATGATTTAGGCCAATAAGAAGGAATATATTACACCTTCCAATATAAGTAAATGTGTAATCAGGGGTTAATTCTCATTTAATATAACACGATAAGAACTACTTTCGAAAAATAAACTCAAGGACAATTTCAAAGACCTATTTTACTGCCCATAGAAATCAGGTTCGGATTATGTAATACACTATTGTAATATTCGCACATTTCTAAAGGTGATAGGGCTATTTAAATTGTCTTGAGTTTATTTTCAAAAGTAGTTTTTATCGTGTTATATATTTAAGTAGGCAGTGCATAGTACAATTCATCTTCCCTATATTTCACATACAAATTGGCGATTCGTTTTCAGTGTATCTTGCAATTTTATACAGGTTAATTTGATATATGCTTTTGGAATGTGAATAGAGTGAAAGGAAAATATAGTTGGTACCAATTTGAGGAGTCAAAGCTGATTCATTAAAAGCATTAGATAAAATTATGTTCCCATATACATGTAGCATAATTCTGTGCCATACCAATATCTAAGGACAGAAAAAATGTATTTCTGGTGGAACTTTAGACGTGTGTGGAGTTTTAGATATTTTAATATAAAAAATCAAAATGATTAGAAAAGTTACAAAATCTGTTGAATAAATGTCATATGCCATTAATGATTATCAAAATAAATGGGTATTGGACATGTTGTCATACACGTATACATGTACCATAGGTGAATACATTTTTGTTCTATGCCAACAGGTATAAAAGGCAACTCAGAGCGGCAACAATTGATCTATACGGTAGAGGTGACAAAAAGAAGGAAACACCTTTACCTGGCACTAACATGTTTCAAAAGTAAGAGGATTTTTTCTTTCACTTTGGATAATATAAAACAGTAAAAAATAGAAATAAAACTTAGCCATAAAGAGTAGTGGGGGAAGATTTGAAGATCTGACCTCGCGACTTCATGACTTTTTTTTAGAGTCTTGCACATCGTTTGATACTAAATTGTGTATATACTGTACCTTCGGCGGTTATGGTGTTACGTAATATTTAAAGGTCACATGACAATCACGAATCGGAGATTCATATTCGTTTATAATTATGTAAAATGTATTGTTTTGATTTTTTTTACTGCACAATTTATGTTTTGAACAGTTGAAATCTGAACTGTTGAAGTTGAAAATAACTTGAAACATCAAGAATAAAACAATGATTAACACAAGAAATAGAAATAAAGAAATACATAGTGTATAAATGTTTTTTATAAAATATCTAATTATTATATTTAATCAACAAGGAGTCTGTAACATAAAGAGATGCAATCAATCTTACATCAATTGTAGCCCTTCAGTACATGGTTTTCCATAGACTTACGATTGAAAATGATTTATCTCTTTATGTTACAGGCCCCAGTTCTGATCCAAAATACATGTGAAACATCTTCCTTTCGCATAAATTATCACACGAATGGGAGACCATTGGAGGTCCACATTGACATAAAATCAGAAAAAATGTAATCCATTCACATTGCATTAAGCTTGCATTAAAATAGCAAAATTCATTTACCATTAATTTAAAAAGTATGGAATTTTTTACAAAAAGTTAACCACACATTTTTGTACATTACATTAAGACTGAGGTCTTAAGGGCCGCGATAGCCCCCAGTCTTCAAAACTTCTGAAAACGCCCAGTCTTTTTAGGGTTAAGGGAAAAAAGTGGTGTTTTTAGGCAGCTGGTCTAGATCTTTTTTATGTAGGTTTCCTCTATCACATATTCCATTGAGAAACATCCTATCAATAAATGGAAACAACAGTGTGGTCTACATGTAAGCATGCTCTTTCTATACATTATTTGCTAAAGCAAGTTTGACTCAACAAATAAGTGGCAGTGATCTTCTGATTGCAATGAAGTTTTAATACTTTCCTTCTCGTGTCAGTGGCATTGCTTTTATAAAGTTTGCTGAGTTTTGCTCTACATATGCAATCAAAGTTTACATCAAATTGGAAATTTCGTTTAAAATTTGTGAGGGGGTTCTCAAAGTTTATCCTTTACTAGTTTCGAAATTCTTGCTGCATGAATTATTGTCCGCGTGAGTTATTGTCCACGACAATGTTTATGCCACCTACAATAGTGTGCAAATGTTGTTTTTTTTTTGTATTCCTTGAATTTTAGCTCACCAATTTTACTGTAAAAATTAAAAGTGAATTAAAATTGAATTAATTTCAATTTTTACTACACTAGAAACCCTATATTTGATCCCAAGGAAGATGTGAAGGAGGACCTTAGTGATGGGTAAGTTTGTGTTTTGTAATATTCTTCCATATTATAATGTAGTTGGGTATATATGGCTTGAAGATGCACACCTAGCAAATATTCATAAATATAAATTAGGCTCAAGCAGTTTTAATGGTAATTCTTAAAGGACCCAGTACCAGTTATATTCACTTATGTTATTGAAAAGAGAAGCAGAAAGGAGAAGATTGGAAATAAATACAATCCTATTTTTCGTGACTGCTCATAAGGCATACAATTCATGCTTTAAATTAGTAAATTATGTCTTATACATGGTACATGTACATGTGTACCTAGAATATGTATGTATTGCTACCACTTTCCAAGTTTTATTGTGGATATACCAGTCAATTAGATCTTCAGTATTAATGAAACATACAAAGCATACTGACCCGTTTATTTGGTTTTATTTGGGGAAAGTTGCCATCTTTTAACCCGTTGAATTCTAAACCCAAGTTAACTGTAGCTGTAGACTACCTGAAATGTGTTTTATACCAACATCAAATCATACCTAACAGGTTAAAATCTTGATGCCATCCAATGCTTTGATTGATTGTGCAGGGCTGACGCAGGTAAGAAAGCCCATGAGAGTCTAGCACCCAAAGAAGAAGAAGAAGAAGACCAAGAGGCAGTTTTGGAGTTTGATGCAGAGAATGCCTATGAGGTTGAACCTGTTGGAGATGGAGATGGTAACAAGTTGCTTGACCAGCTGCTTGCTGGTTATGAGAACCAACATGGAGCTGGGTTAGACCCTGCTAACGAGGGGGAAAATCTGTATATGTCTGAGGTATAAATATCCTTCACTTTAAATCACTTTCATGGAAGAGATCATCCTTGCTCTACTTGGTCCAATTATACTTAATATTCTGAGCAATAGGTTAGGTAAAACTTGCATGTGTATAACTAATTCAAAATCTTAATTTCTAAATTTTCAAATAAAGAAATGACTATACCTGATGAATATTGGCTGATGTTTTTGTTATAATTGTTGTTTAATATTGTATATGTAAATATGTATTGTAAAGGCGACCCCATCACAAGCCATGAGCTTCCTGGGACCCTCGCCTCCTTCCACCATGTTCTTTTTGTAAATGTATTTGTATTTGATTATGATTATGAGAAGGAAATAAATGTATTTTGAATCTGAATCTGATGTTGATGAATCATAACATGGAAGGGGAGATTTCAACAGAATATGTTCGCAAAGTACATGTATGTCATGCATGATTAGGTCTGCTTCTCTGTAGGCTTCTACATATTTCAATTTATTTGATTACCCATACCTTTTTGAATGTCCAGCATTTTCTTTTTTTTTTTGGGGGGGGGGGGATAATTGTGTCATGAATAACCTCATTTTTTCAAATCATTCAAATCAATATTAAATACTCTTTGAAAAACTGATGGAAAGATATGAATAATGAATGTGCGGAATGCACTGAAGTGCTTGCTATTACATATGCAATGTTATATTTCAAAATACACGAATACTATGCAAGGGCTGGTCAGACTTGCCGATAACGGCAAAAAGGGTGTTGTTGAGTACGCGCTCGCGATAAACCTTTCATACGCCCCCCCCCCCCCCCGTAGCAATGCCGGGGGTAGTATTCTGAGATATATTTTATCTTGATTTTAGTGAAAAGATTTTAATTGTCATAACAACTTTTAAATTGCAACATTTCATTGGTGCTTGCACAGATGAATTCCGCGTACGCAGCAACTTTTGCGCAGTCATTAACCAATGACGCGCCACAAGCGTACATTTTGTTATGACAATTAAAATTATTTCACTAAAATCAAGATAAAAATAAATCTCAGAATACCACCCCTGGTCTTTACCCATCCTACCATGCCACCAGCGGCGGCAAATAATCTTGTTTCAGGTCAAATGTGGGATTATTCACAACAAAGGACGATATTTGTGCTTCAAAAATATCTTCTTTATTTTTTACAAATAACAAATTTGAAACCTCGCACTTTCGAAATATCAAGAAATGTGTGGAAAAATGGGGGGATAATATTTGTTCGGGTCTGAACGCATGTAGGTGTGGCCCCCAGAGATTTTGCCCCCCCCCCCCCCCCTCAAAAAAAAAGAAAAAAGCTTCCTACCCGCCTACGATTGGCTCTCAGAAAAAATACCGATGTGGTCTGTCCTGAAAAATCGGCGGCCGAGCGATTCCAACGAGACGATAAAATCGGTGAGGGGCCTCAATACAATATATCGGAGAGGTCTGACCTGCCACAACTATTTCTTATTCATTTTAAACATAGATAGATAGATAGATAATTTTATTCGTCCAATTAAGGAAATTTGCTTTGTTGGCTTACAAAAGTACATAACATTCATATAAATAAACAAAATTACACAAGTTATGAACATGTAGTCATTATGTGGTCATAAACATACAGAATTATAAGTACTACAATCAGCCTATTTTTTCAGCCTAAACTCATCAGAAAGGAAAGATTTTCAATTTAGGTTTAGATTGCTATACAAATTAGCTTTCTATATAGAGTCAACATAAAAAAAATGTTAGGATAATACGTTGAACAAGTCAATAATGTCTAGTCTGGTGAGTTTCATTTATAGCGGGACGATAATTGTATAGCTTTGTTACTTGAGTTTATTGTATTCCCGGATTGACAGCGGGATAAATGAGTTTCCAAAACGATTTGTACGAAATGCTACCGATCGAAACCGTTTTCCATCCGAAAAACGTGACTCATTTTAGTGCCGGGATTATGAATGATTCATGAGAATTTGTGTTAACGTCTGCGAAAAAAAAAATTAGCAGAATTTGCTGGGATCGGTCATGATCAGTTTATAGGCATCTCTAATTTGAATGATGTATCCATTTGTCCATGCAATTGTAATTGAGATCTTAATTGTAGCGGTTAGTTTTCATAGCGCCAAGATCGTACTGTCTTATGTTGTAGATTCATAAAGTAATTAGAATGTATGTCAAGAATCTTTGTGTGTGTATGTAGAAATAACAGAACGCTATTTATCTTGAATGTAAACTCTTGATAACATGGAATAGATGTATGTACATGTAAAAGTTTCACTTAAGATTGTGTGCATCTACAGCTTTATAAAAGTGATTTTACTAAGTTTTAATTACGTGTTTTTGCTAAAAATGTCTGGATGAAAGTAGTTGTAAATACATGTAGTACTAAAATGTAAATAAACTAATTTTACTTAGGTATTCAAATGTTATATTTTCTAAGAAATATCTCTGAACAACCTCTTTAAGCTTGTCGGATGCAGATCTGACAGAGCAACACATAATGTCTTCAATATAAATTCTTTAATCAGAGATGCATATCACACATTAAAGATGAATTGGAACAATAGACCTGTTTACTAAGTGATTCAAATTTATGGATGTTTCTTTCCTGGGGACCTAGTAACGAGGTATTCCCATTAACATGTTATTAATGAATGAACTACAATACTTACAATCCAGTTTGCATACATTGTTTGTTGCTATGTCTGACAAGCCTCTGGCAAGCTTTCAGGTTGTCAAGAACAACCTTTGTTTCAAAAGTATGCATAAAATTTGAATCACTTAGTAAATAGGTATATTACTGGCGAGAGGAGAAACTATATTAATTTGAATACATCAGTAAACTGGTACATTAAACAGTCTTTATGCTAGAGTATATGGATTATTTAATACATGCTTGTGTATATTACGCTATCCAGGAAATAAATGCAGTAAAATTGAAATGATCCACAACTTGCCATAGAATTAGAGCCATTTTTAACTAATGTAATTTCATCCAAAATTAAACAAATTCATTAAGCCTTTTACACATCGAAAATGTATTGTCCTTTTGCTACACGATCTTTTTAAAGATGACATTGCAAGAAAATCACAAATATGGCAATTAATGTATCACTAGAAACTGGGAAGCTTACAGATGGCAATCGTATAAGTTTTATGTCAACTGCGTATCTGATGATTATAAAAACAACATAAATAAAGGCTCTTCTAAGCATCTGGAATATCCGAGGATTCGCCAGAAATATAGCGATGTTTTGATGTCGTCACACTAGGGATCGATCCTGCTTAAGCAGACGACGTCCTATAATGAATGAACGTAATTGCAATGCAATTATTTATCAAATTATAAAGAGTTTGGTATATTTAACATGACCTTATTTCACACCATTCTAAAAGGGAAAGTGAAACTGATTCTGATAACTAAAACCGTTTGATTGTAAATACACAGGAGAAGGGTCAATGATCAATGAAATAAACCCCATTTTCAAATTGAAAAGCCCTCCGAATAATATCACAGATTGTATTCGTTCCCTCTTGAAACGCCGAACATGCCACGGTGCAAGCAGCTGAAAATACAATGGCGTCTTATTTTGTTTACAAGTGACTGATTCCTTTATTTTTTAACGCTGCATTTTTCATCAAAATAATACCATACACGAAGTTAAGAGTGAGGCAGCAGACTAACATTAAGACTGACGCTAGTCAAGTAAGAGAAATAAGTGAAGAGGAGATGACAAAACAGGCACTGAAAAATGTGTAAGATGTTATGGGACATCGTCTGCTTAGACAGGACTGGTCCTTCGTGTGTCGTCACACATCTCAGCAGCGTTCAAGGAGCTCTTCAGCTGCTATATCGGGGGCTGTATTTTACCGTTTTATAATTGATAATAATCATTAATTCAAATGTTTCCAAGCGTTGAATTTGGATAACTTTGTATAATTTATGCCATTTATGCAATAATAAGTATTAAGCCAATATTTATTTTGATGGAATTTTCTTGCGATGTGATCTTTAAAGTAATTTGGATGACGTGGAAAGCTTCTTTGTCGATAATTCAAAGGAGTCATTTTTGGAGAGGGGAGATGAAATGCAAAGATACCAATACATGTAGTAATATGAAGAAGAAAACAGGCATTGTCCTGACACATACATGGGTAATTTGTACATGTCTTTTCTTCCCCAAATGTTCATTCCGAAGGTTCGTTACTTTGAATGTTTATAATTCCAAAGGTTCTTAATTCCAAAAATTAAATAGGGTTCATAATTTCGGAAATGAAATAGGTTCGGAATTTCCAAAATGAAATAATTTTCACATTTCTGAAGGTTTATTATTTCGAAAACGTAACGGAAATCGACACCACTTTCTGAATTACAAACCTTCGGAAAAACGAGTACCCCCTGTAATTTGGCAAAATTGAATGGCATGTGGTTTTTCTATTTTGTTTTAGTATTTTTTTTTCTTTTTTGGTAATAAACTGGAAGCATCTTCCCCTTGGCAAAGTGCCGGAGGTCTTTTTTGTTTCTCTTCAGAAAAATGCATTTATCAGATGTATGAGATGCCACTTTCCTACAGGGAGGTGGAGTTTCCCCCTTCCCGTGCGAAGCGCGAAAGCTCTGACATTTTAGCAAATTTGAGAGAAAGATAACGGCTCGTTGCAAACAATTTTTTAAAGCGGAAAGTTATAGTTCGACGCCCGGACTGCTTTGCAGGTATTTGGACGCAACATGTCACTGTATCTAACAGGGGTGGGTGCAGGGAGAGGAGACTTATTTGCCCCCTCTCTAAACTTTCCACTTATATTTACCGCACACTGTACTTGATTTGAGTTCTTTTCTCGTACGTTTTGAAAGTGACGCTTGTCTGCTTGTAATAACTTAATTGTTTTTGATGTGAAAGTGGAACAAATAAAACTTCAAACTATACCAATATGTCATATATACAAATATATTACTGTGTATATAACTCCTCTCTCCATTAGCAGAAAAAATTGAAGAAACTGGCCTCAGAATGGTCTAATATCTACTGTAGATAGGGTAATCAGTGAACCGGCCCAAATTTGACTAAAGCTTGCGCTAGCGCTTATTGAAAAAAGAAGTCTTTTTTTTTAATGAATCTTATAATTTACAGCATATATTAGTAATAAAACCTTTGCTGGTGCTTGCTGTAAACATATAAAATAATTTGAAGTTTATTATAAATTATATATTTAAAACGACAATACTTGGCCTACTGAGTTTTTCCATTGCAGTCAACAGGGGCTGATACAGGATTTTAGAAATGGGGGCGCATTTCAGAAAGGGGAGCGCACATTGAGGAACCCTCCGTTTGACGAAGCCAAACGGCCTTCTAGGGGGTCCGGGGCATACTTTGTCAGACAAAACGGGGGGGGGGGGGCTCACGCCCCTTGCGCCCCCGCCCCCTGGATCCGCGCCTGGTCAATAACTAAAGTCATTTATATTACTATAATTATTAACAATCACAACAAACCATCTGGCGAGTAATTCCCACAGGTGTCATAAGGTTTCATTTCTAGCTGATCTAGCTCAATAGGCACTCTCCACCACTTAAATCGTCTGGCAGTGGTCATTTGGGTATCTTTGGACTATGGCGAATCTTTTGATATAGGTTTCTTAGGGTTTCCTTTCCAGCTGATCTAGCTTAATATTAGGGGTTGGGTGCTTTAGGGGCGTCTGTCAAGCACTTCCCATCCATCGTCTGGCACTGGCCATTTGGGCATCTGTCATTTTGGACTCTGCCGGAAAATATTTCTTCTCAATTATCTGGATAACCCAGTCTCAAACACGATATTTTTCACTCCCGTCACTGTTTAGGTTTATTAATAAATAATGAACTTCCGAATGCTCTCTCAGACCTTTTCACAACTAACAATACACTCCAGAACTACCCAACGAGACAATCAAACTTTTTCCATCTTCCCCGCACGAGAACGCTCCTAGCACACAAAACATTCGGCTATACAGGTCCCAAATTTTGGAACAGTCTCAATCCAGACCTTAAGGAAATAGAGAGACTGCACCATTTAAAAAAACAATTGAAATCTCTTCTGTTGAAACCATATACTAGAATGATGCATGGTTGCTGATCTCGATCTGTACTTCGCTTCTCTCTTCTCTCTTCTTTCTTCTCTCTCTCTCTCCACACACACACTCTCTCTTTCTCTCTCTCTATCTCTCTTTCACTCTATAGCTACTTAAAGGGAAAGTAACCTCAGCGTATGAATTAGCTTATTTTGAATGGTGTAGTATATGCCTCTTATTTGATACATGCAATTTCATGTAAAAACACAGGATATAGATATAAATCACTATTTTCCAGCCAAGTTATCGTCTGCTAGCAATAATAAGGGGGCTGCCATTACTTTATGTGTACACGAACATATTTTTCATCCCAAGTAAAATTTCCTTCATCGTTAACTTGTAATTGATTTTTAGAGGACAAATATATATTAGATAAAGTCACATATTCTGAAATGTAAGTTTAGTTTTATATATTTTTTAAAAGGTCTTAATTTGTTCATAAAAAATATACTTCATAAAAAATATACGTCAAGGACGGAGAATTGACGTCAAGGACGGAGACAATCGTAACAATACCAAAACAAAGCGAGGAATCTGCTTTACAGGATGGCTATTAGAACTCATGGGTCGTCAATTATCTAGGCCCATGGCCAATAACAATCGTAATACAATCAGAACAAAGCGACGTATCTGTTGTAAAGGTAGGCTATTATCAATGCATATGGTACCTAATGATCCGTGTCATGCACAAAATGGCAGCCTCCATGGAAAGACGTAGCAGACAATAGGTGCATCTAGAATATCACGTGGGGTTACTTGTCCTTTAATTACCCACGCCGATGAACACGCTGATGAAATCGGCAGGGTTATGTAAAGGGCTCCGTATGTTTGTTTGTTACCCACGCCGATGAAATCGGCAGGGTTATGTAAAGGGTTCCGTATGTTTTTACCCACTCACGCCGATGAAATCGGCAGGGTTATGTAAAGGGCTCCGTATGTTTGTTTGTTTGTTTGTGTACAAGATAACGGGAGAACGGGTGAACCGATTTGCACCAAATTTTCCGGGAATGTTCGGAAAGTGACAGGAAAGAATCGATTAGTTTTTGGTGATGATTGGTTGACCCCTGCAAATTCTGTGTGACCTTGAAGTTTTGACCCTGTAAGTAAAGTATAGGAACTTCAGTTCGGATAGTGACAGGAAAGAATCTAGAAAGTTTGATGACCCCAAACTTCGCCTGCCGATGCAGAAATATTTGGGCCAATCAAAACACTCATTACTACGTCTCACCAAAAATCTATTTCAGGTTTATGAATTTTAGAAGACCCATTATTGGCCATTTCACTTCAAATCCGTACGAGCCTGCAATGAATATTCATATATATTGTTTCCCGCCAATGTATTAGGGGTAATGGAGACAGATGGGTCAGATAGATCATCTGGAGAAGAAGCCTACCACCAGGCTGCAAATAATATAATGTACACTTCTACTGGTTCTAGAAATCCAGTATTCCAGTCTCATTCATTTAGAAGATATAACAGAGAGAGTTCGACGGAAGGAGTGGACAGTGAAAGAGAGTGGCACAAAATGGAGAGGAAAAAGAAAAAAGCGAGTCCAAGAACAAAGTATGAAGACGAGAAGAGAGTTAGGAAAGGGAGTGTAGAAAACAAGGAGGAACTACGACCTGAAGGTATAAGAGGAGAGGAAAAGGATAGAGTTGAAAATGGAAAGGAAACCCCCAATACACTGATACTGGTATTAATAAGTGGTGTCGGTGATAAAAGTATAGGGCAAATCAGCCCAGCAAAATTAGATAAAGAATTACGTGAGAGGTAAGGAGAGGTCAGCAATATGAGGAAAGAAAAGGGAAACTTGAAATGATATTATCAATGACGGAACTAGTTCGAACCGCTGTCAAAGTAACAAAATACCATCCCACTCCAATGCAAAAACGTGGGGTAATTCACAAAGTTGACAAGCTGATTACTGATGAAGAGCTCACCGAGCTACTAAAAAACCAGAGTGTGATATATGTTAAGAGGTTTAATAAAAGAATAGATGGGGAATTATCTCCAACCCCTTCGGTCTTACTAGTAATTAAAGGACCTCTCCCCAGAGAAATATCTTTCTTATATCAAAAGTACATTGTTGAGGAATACGTTCCCCCCGTAATTAGATGCCATAAATGCCAATAATTTGGTCAAATACAAAAAAAAATTGCAAAGGACGGGAGCGATGTGTCCGATGTGGAGAGGGTCACACATATAACATGTATCCCAATAAAGAACAGCCGAAGTGTTTAAGATGTAATCTCAGCCACTCGGCCGCCTATCAAGGTTGTGTTTACTATAAAGAAGCAAAGAAAATTCAGAGAGTCAGTTTCCAAAACAATGTAACCTATGCACAAGCAACCAAAAAATACCATCAGGAAAAAGGAGAAGAAAATAATTTAAAGTAGAACTTTAATGATTTTAAATATTGGCTTAATACTTATTATTGCATAGATGGCATAAATTAAACAAGGTTATCCAAATTCAACGCTTGGAAACATTTGAAGTAATGATTATTATCAATTATAAAACGGTAAAATACAACCCCGATATAGCAGCTGAAGAGCTCCTCGAACGCTGCTGAGATATGTGACGACACGCCATGGACCAGTCCTGTCTAAGCAGACGATGTCCCATAACATCTTACACATTTTTCAGAGCCTATTTTGTCATCTCCTCTTCACTTATTTCTCTTCCTTCACTAGCGTCAGTCTTAATGTTAGTCTGTTGCCTCACTCTTAACTTTGTGTATGGTATTATTTTGATGAAAAATGCAGCGTTAAAAAAATAAAGGAATCAGTCACTTGTAAACAAAATAAGACGCCATTGTATTTTCAGCTGCTTGTACCGGGGCATGTTCGGCGTTTCAAGAGGGAACGAATACCATCCTGCTATTATTCGGAGGGCTTTTCAATTTGAAAGTGGGGTTTATTTCATTGATCATTGACCCTTCTCCGGTGTATTTACAATCAAACGGTTTTAGCTATCAGAATCACTTCCACTTTCCCTTTAAAATGGTGTGAAATAAGGTCATGTTTAAATACACCAAACTCTTTATAATTTGATAAATAATTGCATTGCAATTACGTTCATTCATTATAGGACGTCGTCTGCTTAAGCAGGATCGATCCCGAGTGTGACGACATCAAAACATCGCTATATTTCTGGCGAATCCTCGGATATTCCAGATGCTGAGAAGAGCTTTTATTTGTGTTGTTTTTATAATCATCAGATACGCAGTTGACATAAAACTTATAAGATTGCCATCTGTAAGCTTCCCAGTTTCTAGTGATACATTAATTGCCATATTTGTGATTTTCTTTGAATATCTACTTTAAAAGAACCTCATATAATCAACAGGGAAA
The DNA here is from genome assembly GCA_025617745.1 of Heliocidaris erythrogramma. Taxonomy (NCBI): domain Eukaryota; kingdom Metazoa; phylum Echinodermata; class Echinoidea; order Camarodonta; family Echinometridae; genus Heliocidaris; species Heliocidaris erythrogramma. The sequence continues at coordinate 27,604,457 of CM046872.1, read as the reverse complement.
CTGTCAAAGGAATAAAGGTAAATGAAAAGCCACATCGATCGGATATTTCCGAATTGAACCCTGGTGATCCAAAAACAATGATAATGCAAAAAATAGCAACCACGTCAACACAAACAGAAACTGTTGATAAGTCGATTCAGACTGATGAGCAAGATGAGCTCATATTCAAAGAAACATGCTCCGAACCAGAGGAATCTGATCCTGTTATTCCGGCTGCGACAGAAAACGCTAGAGTAGATTTTCTAGCCTTTATAACTTTCATTGTTAACAATTTAGATAATGAAACGACACATTCCAATAGAATAAGATTAGTTGTGGAGGCAGCAAGGCGGTGCCTGGACATTAATGAGGTGTCACCGAAGATGATTCATGATCGTCTTCAGTGACAAAAAGAATACTCAGACAACCAAAGATAGGGCTTTTCACATTTTACAGTGGAATTCGCAAAGCATGAATGCACATGGTCCAGAATTGTATAAGGAACTAATAGAAAATATGGACTTTAAAGATATTCCATCTCTGATATGTTTGCAAGAATCCTGGTTTACTGATTTTAATATATTTTCAATTCCAGATGATATTCCTATTATGAAAAATAGAGGTGAAGGAGGGAGAGAGTGTCAAGTGCGGATCGTACTCGTGATCAGATAGCGGAATGTAATGAATGCGACGTACGCAGTCGAGCGCAAAATTGATGCTATGTCGGGGACATGCAATCGCGCTATAGCGTGTACGTAGTGAGTGAGAGTTAGTGCACATTTTGACTTGGAGTGTGAAGGGTGTGAAAGTGGGTTGTGAATTGTGGATGGGCCACCAAGTTTGGGATTTTATACACACAGGAAAGTCTTCTTTTCGTATTTATGTTTTGGAGATGTTTTTGAACATCTTTTAGGCACCAGATTACGCCCTCCACCCAGCACTACTACCTTTCGCAAGATTCTGGCCAAGTTTTTGATATTGCATGGAGATAGACTCGCATCCTGGGGTGTGACCCAGTGCCGGAAATGACGTCATATGCACCAGCGTGGCAAACAGGACGTTTTGAGCCAATCAGCTGAAGGACGGGACAAGGGCGTACTACGCAAGGCTCAAGGTTACGTCACGACGACTACGAGGCTGGCATCGGTTTAGCCCATAGTTGGTTTATGGACAGATATTCTTCGAGGGACACTCGGCCCGTTTATTTCCGATTGAAAACAACCACCGAATGGAAATTGATTTATCTATTCCTTGTATGTATTATTAATTTTGTTCTGCTGTATTAACGAAAACAAAACAAAGCAAACACAAAACAAACTTCTGCTGAGATGTATATTACTAGTTGTTTTAATGATACCAAATATATCTGATGGTTGGTCAAGGATTTGATTGATTCAATAAACGGAAGTATTACATATTCTTCCATTCGACTTAAAACAAATTTGTGAAACTTTTATTCTGTTAGAGAGTGCCAGTAGTGACATTTTGGCGACCACGAAGGGACATTTAAATTGTATTCATGTTATCTACTGGCAGTGATGATACTTTGCTGTAACATCAATCAGTGTTATGATGTAATTATAGGGACATTTCCCGTATATTCATTAAACTGTTAGTGAATTATTTCCTTGTAAATATGGAGTATGTATGATGAAATAACACGATTTTCTATTGATAGTTTATTTTTTGCTTAGGATATCAGAGTGTCGCTTCAGAAAGGATTGCAGAGGTAAAAGTGCTGGGCAGGGCATACGATCTGATTGAAACTTAGCATATAATCAAGAGCTGTGGTAAGTGATTTTCCTGCCGAGATATTAATTTGGGTTTGATATCATAATGGAAATTGAAAAACTTATGAAAATTGGGCAATCCCTAGGCTTGAGTGGAAGTGAGTTACGAATGTTTGTCGACGGTGAGCAGGCGAGAGTAAGGGAAGAGCGTGCACTGGAGCGTGACAGAGTGAAAGAAGAACAAGAGTTGGTTAAGCTGCGGTTGGAGTTAGAGCGTTCTAGAAGAGAGAGAGGTGATGAGACAGTAAGCGAAAACAGATCGCATGTACGCGCGCCGAAGCTGCCGACATTTGATGAAGTTAGGGATAACCTAGATACTTACCTCAGTAGGTTTGAACGCTATGCTACTGCGCAGGGGTGGCCTAAGGCGTCATGGGCAACCAATCTTAGTGCCTTGCTGACAGGAAAAGCATTAGATACTTACAGCAGACTCAGCGATACTGAAGCTCTAAATTATGATACACTCAAATCTGCATTATTGAAACGATATGATATCACCAGCGAAGAATATAGGAAAAAACTGCGTTCAGCAAAGCCTGACCCCGGGGAGAGTGCGGGACAATTCATTTACAGGATGCGAGTCTATCTAACAAAATGGTTGACATTAGCCGGTTATGACCAGTCTTTTGAAAACTTGATTGAGATTATACTTGTTGAGCAGTTTTATGCTAGCTGTTCGAAGGACATGGCGATGTTCATAAGAGAGAATAAACCAGAGAACTTAAAGAAATTATCAGAGGTAGCCGATCGTTTCATAGAGGCTCGGTCGGGATGGCAGTTGCAAACTGTAAGTCATAAACCTCCAATAATCGATAGGAAGGATAATTCACGTTCTGATTTTCGTCCTTCTCGAGTAGCAGGAGCACCAGAGGCAAGGAAGTCGTTGCCCAAGGACAATCAAGGCAGTCGTCCAAGGAAAGATGGGTGTTACATCTGCGGCAATAAAGGACATTTCGCTCGGAATTGCAACGAAAGGAGGCAGGGGAGGCTTGCTGCCGGCATGGTTGAAATGACAGAGCCAGTAGGGTCATCAGGACAGCCTCACAGAGAGCTTGGACCACAGACTCTGATGTCGACGTACGGAACTACCGAGACGCAGGCGGAGCCGAGGGGAGTGTTAGCAGGACATAACTCAGAGAATGACTTCATTAAGGATATAGGTGAGGCAGCATGTTTATTAATTGATTCATGTTTCTCATGTGATGGGGCAGTCTATACTGACGACACTCGGGGGCGAGTCTTACCTGTGGTGAGTGCGGTGTGCGGGGCTAAGTCAGTGCGTTCAATGCCAGTGGTCCGAGGTCTTGTTAATGGGGTTCCAGTAGATGTCCTTCGAGACAGTGGATGCACGGCCGCTCTAGTGAAAGAAGAGTTGGTAAAACCTGGACAGATGACAGGGGAGCAACGACAGTGCCTACTGATAGATATGACGATTAGGAGATTTCCGCTGGCGCGAATCAATGTAGACACGCCTTACTTTACAGGGGAAATGGAAGTTCTTTGTGTTAGTAACCTAATCTATCCTTTGATTTTAGGAAACATAGATGGAGTCAGGAATGCAAGCGATCCCGACAGGGATTGGAAACCAGCAGAGCGAGGGACCACACCATGTGCACTGGCGGTGGAGACTCGACAACAGAACAGGGAGAAGTGGAAACCCTTAAAAGGTCTGAAAGTTCCTGGACAAGTGACAGAGGTGACTCCAGATGGTTTTCGACAAGCACAGGAAAGCGACCCGACCTTAGACAAGATAAGGCAACGAGCTGCTAGTGATGATGTCAAGGTGAGCCGTAATGGTAATAAGTCTCAATTCAAGAAGTTGAATGGTGTTCTCTACCGCGAATTCCAAGATTCAAGGGCAGGTGTTGACCTCAATAGTCAGTTAATAGTTCCCCAGCCTCTCAGAAATCAGGTTCTAAAGTTGGCACATGAGTCGGTCATTGGTGGACATCTGGGAGCAAGTAAGACAGCTGATAGGATTTTGGCAAATTTTTTCTGGCCCGGGTTACATCACGACGTAAAGTTATTCTGCAGGTCATGCGATTCCTGCCAGCGTTCTTTTCCCAAGGGTAAGGTGACAAAGGTGCCCCTCGGGTCAACACCACTAATCGACGAGCCCTTTCACCGTGTAGCAGTGGATCTGGTGGGTCCTATCACACCCATTTCTTCAAAGGGAAATCGGTATATTCTCACTTTAGTTGACTACGCTACGCGTTATCCTGAGGCGGTGCCCCTTAGAAATATTGATACTGCCACAGTGGCTGAAGCATTGATAAGCATCTACTCTAGAGTTGGCTTTCCGAAAGAAATGCTCACGGACAGAGGATCACAGTTTACCTCGGGTGTTATGAAGGAGGTATGCCGACTTCTTTCTTTACGTCATGTCATGACCACCCCGTACCATCCTCAGTGTAACGGACTTGTCGAGAAGTTCAATGGTACCTTGAAGAGGATGTTAGTAAAAATGTGTGAAGAGCGCCCCAAAGACTGGGATCGCTACATCGATTCTCTGTTGTTTGCATACCGGGAGACGCCCCAGGATAGCACCGGCTTTGCTCCTTTTGAGCTCTTGTACGGACGGGTGGTCAGGGGACCACTGATGATTCTGCGTGAGTTATGGACCAAGAACATTGAGCTTCCAGAAACCAAGTCTACGTACCAGTTTGTTCTGGACCTGAAAGAAAAGTTGGAAAAGACATGTGAGATAGCACAGCGGGAACTTCACAAGTCGCTTGAGAAATACAGGAAATGCTACAACAGGAAGGCAAAGAAGCGCTCATTCAAAGTTGGTGACGAGGTACTGGTTCTTCTTCCGACCGATCATAACAAACTCCTCATGCACTGGAAGGGCCCATTCCGCATTGTGCAGACACAAGGACCGCTAGATTACAAAGTTGATCTAGGTAAGAGAGTTACCACCTTCCATGCCAATCTCTTAAAGCAGTACTTACGGCGAGAAACTGAGGAGCCGATTCAGGCAACTACTGGGGCAGTGGTGGATTTGGTTGCGACATCAGTTATTGAAGACTAAGATGACTCCGATGTTGGAAATACCGCCAGTGACAAGGATAACTTTGAGAGCAGAGCGTCTTCAGAGTCTCTCCTGCAGTTACCGAGCTTGCAAAGAACGCAAAAATGTGCCGACGTTTAGGTATCCAAGGAGATATCAGACGAGCAGCGTAGACAAGTCTCCTCCTTACTTCAGGAGTTCGATGACGTACTCACTGATGTCCCAGGTATTACTACGGCAGGATATCATGATATACAGCTCATCCATGACATGCCAGTGAAAAGTCGTCCCTATCCATTGCCCCATGCCAAGAGGCAAATAGTCAAGGATGAGGTGAGGGACATGATGGATCTTGGTGTAATTGAACCGTCCTGCTCTCCTTACGCTTCAATTGTCTTGGTAAGCAAAAAAGATGGCAGTAATAGGTTTTGCTGTGATTTCAGAAAGATCAATGCGGTCACTGTTCCAGATGCAGAGCCCATACCGGACCAGGAGGAGATATTTTCCAAACTCACAGATGATAACTTCTTCACAAAAATCGACCTCACCAAGGGGTATTGGCAGGTGCCGCTAACAGAGCATGCAAAGCCAATGACTGCCTTCGTTACCCCAGATGGACTCTATCAATTTAAGACCATGCCATTCGGATTGATGAATGCACCGGCTAGCTTCAGTCGATTGATGAGAACAGTGCTCCGTGGTCTTGAATGCGTCGACAATTTCATTGACGACATCTTAGTGCACACACCAACCTGGGATCAACATATGGAAGCTTTGCATACACTGATGTCAAGATTGAGGGAGTCAAACCTCAAAGCAAAACCCCAAAAGTGCTTTGTTGGCTTTGCAAAAGTCGACTTCTTAGGACACCAGCTGAGCAGAGGGTATCTCAGACCACTCCACAACAAGGTAGCTGACATCCAGACGGCACCACGACCAACTACCAAGAAAGAGCTCCGATCGTTCTTAGGGTTGGCCGGCTACTACAGGAAGTTTGTTCCCCAATTCGCTGCAACCGCCGTCCCTTTGACGGATCTTCTCAGGAAGGGTAAACCAAACATGCTTGACTGGGAAGAAGTGCATGAAAATGCATTCACCAGTCTGAAGGCGAAGCTGAGCAAAGAACCCATTCTGCACTTGCCTGATGTAAACAAAGAGTTCATCTTACGGACGGATGCATCAAACAAAGGCATCGGCGCTGTTCTCCTGCAAGAATTTGACGGTGAGAAGTTTCCAATAGCGTACGCTAGTAAAAAGTTACTGGCTAGGGAACAACGCTATTCGACCATCGAGAAGGAGTGTCTTGCGGTTGTGTGGGCCGTGCAGAAATTCGAGACATTTCTGTTTGGTCGAGAATTCGTCCTCGAAGTCGACCACCAGCCCTTGTTGGCTGTTCGGAAATCCAAGGTGGCTAATGGGCGTATCCTTCGCTGGGCATTGGTCCTCCAACAGTACAAATTTAGGATCGAAGCTATCCGGGGCAAGGAGAATGTTGGTGCAGACTATATGAGTCGCGTATGTCACGGCGAGTAAAATCCATATTCTCATAATATCAAGTGACTGAATTAGTAGATAATTTTAAATGCAGGAGTTTTTTTTTCCCCCTTGTTTTGCTCTCTCCCCCTTGTTTTGCTCTCTCCCCGAGTGGTTTGTTTGAAAAAAAAAATTTAGGGAGGGGGTGAATTGTCAAGTGCGGATCGTACTCGTGATCAGATAGCGGAATGTAATGAATGCGACGTACGCAGTCGAGCGCAAAATTGATGCTATGTCGGGGACATGCAATCGCGCTATAGCGTGTACGTAGTGAGTGAGAGTTAGTGCACATTTTGACTTGGAGTGTGAAGGGTGTGAAAGTGGGTTGTGAATTGTGGGTGGGCCACCAAGTTTGGGATTTTATACACACAGGAAAGTCTTCTTTTCGTATTTATGTTTTGGAGATGTTTTTGAACATCTTTTAGGCACCAGATTACGCCCTCCACCCAGCACTACTACCTTTCGCAAGATTCTGGCCAAGTTTTTGATATTGCATGGAGATAGACTCGCATCCTGGGGTGTGACCCAGTGCCGGAAATGACGTCATATGCACCAGCGTGGCAAACAGGACGTTTTGAGCCAATCAGCTGAAGGACGGGACTAGGGCGTACAAGTACGCAAGGCTCAAGGTTACGTCACGACGACTACGAGGCTGGCATCGGTTTAGCCCATAGTTGGTTTATGGACAGATATTCTTCGAGGGACACTCGGCCCGTTTATTTCCGATTGAAAACAACCACCGAATGGAAATTGATTTATCTATTCCTTGTATGTATTATTAATTTTGTTCTGCTGTATTAACGAAAACAAAACAAAGCAAACACAAAACAAACTTCTGCTGAGATGTATATTACTAGTTGTTTTAATGATACCAAATATATCTGATGGTTGATCAAGGATTTGATTGATTCAATAAACGGAAGTATTACATATTCTTCCATACGACTTAAAACAAATTTGTGAAACTTTTATTCTGTTAGAGAGTGCCAGTAGTGACAGAGAGGTGGAATTGCAATATATGTACATAAAAGAGTTACATTTAAAGAAATTAAATCTCCACAAAATAAGGAATACCAAAGAGTCGAGATATATCTTTTTGGAAGTGTTATTACCTTAATAAATTATTACAATCCTTGCCAAAGGATAGAATTACGTCATCTAGAAGAATTGATTGAAAATTGCTCAAAAATTTTTATCATAGCTGGTGATTTCAATTCTCACAACCCTCTCTGGGGTAGTCCAAAACGGGACGGTAATGGGAAAATATTTGAAAATTTTGTAGAAAAATATAATTTAGTAATATTAAATGATGGGACTCCCACGAGAATGGACCCTCATTCAGGAACATGGTCATGCTTAGACCTAACGATTGCATCAAAGGAAATTGCTAACAAATTAAAATGGACTGTGCTTGGAAATTTTGGGAGTGATCACAACGTCATCAAGTGTTCGCTACAAGAAATAGAATATATAAATAAGGATAATGTCGATACACAAGAAAAGAATTGGTCTTTTAAAAAAGTAAACTGGAAAAAATATGAGGAAAAAATTAAATCAAAATTTAGTGATTTAAATATTTTAAAATTTTCCAATGACTTAAACGTTCAAGAAAAATACAATTTAGTGTTAAAAATAATTAACGAAATAGCAGAAGAAACCTTCCACAGAACAGGTAGAAACCGGACAGCTAAAAACCCTGTCCCGTGGTGGACACCTGAGTTACAAGAAGCAATCAGAGAAAGAAATAGGTATAGAAATCGATTAAATAGACATTTTAAGAAGGAGGACTAGAAATATATCGAAATAAGAAAGCATATGCCCAAAAGATAAAAAGACGAACACAAAAGGAATACTGGTTGAATTATTGTCATTCATTGAACAGAATGAATAACATTAATAAAGTATGGGATATGGTCAAAGGTATCTGGTACAAAGCATATATTTCCGAATTTAAGTGCAGAGGAAAAAAAACCGGTTCAAAATAGTCAAGAAAAAGCAGAATCAGTAGACAATCGAATAGATAAAGTCGAGATAAGTAGGAGAAATACATTTGAAAGAGAAATTCTGATTAGGATGGAAGAAAGTTACCAGTCCGAAAATCCCCTCAATAATGAATTTACGTATGGTGAATTAATAAATGCTGTAAAAGAATTTAAAAATTCTACTGCAGGGAAAGACGGTATTAAAGCCACTATGATACAGCACTTACCAGAAATAGCACTTAAATTTATATTAGTGTTATTGAATAATGTTTGGAATTCTTCAATCTTTCCCTCAGAATGGTATCATATTATCCAGATTCCTATACCGAAACCCCACAAAGATCCAACCAACCCTTCATCTTACAGACCAATTTTTTTGACTTCGACATTCTCGAAATTGATGGAGAGAATAGTTAAAAATAGACTAGTATGGTTCATGGAACGAAATAGTATTCTGACCCCAATACAGTCGGGATTTAGAAAAAATAGAAGTACATTAGATCAACTACTTAGATTGGAAACAGATGTTCAAAAAGGATTAGGATCATTACAATAAGAAGAAATTTATTTGTTGACAAATATATGTTCTATCTTTTGTCAAATAAAGATACCAATCATCCTACTTTGGAAATAATCGAACCGTCCTGGTATCTTGATCAATATACTTGGAAACCAGGTCAAGGACCTTTTGATAAAAGAGCATGTAATGCCGAATTTAAAGTTGAGCAGTTGAGTCAAAGAATATTAAGAGAACCTTTTTGGACTTATAATATGCTCAACATAATATCTTATCTTATTCACAAAATCATAAACAAGAAAAGTAATTCAATTCATGATATGAAGAGCAGTGTATTTTGGAAAGGATACATACAAGATGGAAAGGTTATTTAAAAATATATTATACTGACGGATCAAAAAAAGAAGACAAAAGCATTTTTTTATACCTGAACTGAATATAAAAAGATTTTTTAGATTAACGTCAATAAATATAATGAGAGCAGAATTAGCAGCTATAGTAATGGCTCTGGAATGGCTTGAAGATTGCAGAGGAATGTCAGTCGTATTTTTAACAGACTCATTGTCAGCACTTCAGGCTATAGAAAACAATCAAATACAAAATAATATCATAGGTGACATACTATATAAAATACAAATACTACAAATGTCAGATGTAGCTGTAAATTTTGAATGGATACCTTCCCATTGCGGTATTCGAAGTAATGATATTGTGGATAACCTAGCCAAAAAAGGAGCGTCAAAAGAAAATATTGATCTAGAAATTCCATATACAAAAGAGGAATGAACAAACTATATGTCATCAATTTACAAAGAAACTTGGCAAGTTCAGTGGGAATCTTCATTAAAAGGTATACATTTATTTGATATACAGCCTGACGTTACAGAAACTGTAAATTTTCAAGGTCTTAACAGAAATGAGGAAGTAATAATCCATCAATTAAGACTAGGAAAATGCAAATTAAATCACTATTTATATATATGTAACCAACATGAAAATGTTTTTTGTACATATTGTAATATCTCAGAAACAATAGAACATTTTTTTCTTCAATGTAAGAAATACGAAAGAGAAAGAAGAACAATGCAAAGAAGACTTAAATTAGTTACGTTGGATTTAGTGAAATTATTGGGAAGAGATGCGAATTTTAGAGTCATCTTGAATTATATTAAAACAACAAAAAGATTTGAATAGCTATTTTACTGCTCCATATTAGCATATTCTTACATTTCTAATAAGGAATATATATAGTCAGGAGAGAATGTTATCCTCAATGTAAGGTTGTAGTTTGAACGCCCAAAAGAGAGTAAAAGGGGTGTAATTTTTGTTTTCTCTCTCTCAATATTGCGAGATGAAGTGTAATAATTGATATATATTAAAGAAAAGAAAAAATATACATTGAACCGAAAAACTGCTTGCGCCACATAGAGTCTTACAGTAAATCGGATACTGGGGCCAGTAAAACATTCTTATTGGTCAACGGTTGGAGAAGGCCTCCTTCGCGGCTGGCGATTAGTTGTGGGTGGCAAGCACAGCGGCCCAGGCACCCCTTGTGAGTTTCACCTAAGAGGCCAAAAGACAGAGGTCCATGCACCTCTTCTAGTTCACCAGTTACTCAGTTATTCGAGGAGCTGAGACTATTAGTGGCCACACAAACGAACTATCTTCTTTTTGTATCATATATAAATTTGTATACATATACTTATAGTCCATGGGCATGCGTAGACCAATATAATTGTACCTTATTTAAGTGCAATAAATAAAGGAATTCGACTCGTCATTATCCTCATTATTTTTGGTACGAAAGTTTGATTACAATAACGCACAATATTAATGGTGATGGGAAACTAATTTTGCACTTCGCAGAGGCAGATGAGCCAGTTCATACCCGAAGACATTGGCCGGGAAAAGCAAACAGATGAAATATATCATGCAAACGAATCACTCATGTCTTTTACCCCCTTTTACCCCCATGCCGCCTTGGCATCTCTCTCCACCAGAAGTGTCATTGACGCTACATGAGCTTGTGTCAAAAAGTGATAACATGTTTTATCAATACAATACAACTCTGGAGTATATTAATAAAATGTGGGAAAATAATCTCCATATTTATACTGATGGTTCTAGAGACCCTGCAAACGACAGCGCCTCTGCTTGCTATTATGTGCCTGCAATGCGGGTAGTTGAATGTAAAAGAATGCAAAACTTCACATCATCTTACAGATCAGAATTGACCGCAATTGTCTTGGCACTACGGCGTTATTGTTTTTCCTTTATTCCTTGAATAGCACTCAGAGAATCTGTCAAAATTACCACTTTATTATAAACATTCAAATTTTCAAGCCGCCGCGGCGGTATTGAATCTGATTCACTGATGTATTTTCACTTACCGTACTTGAGCTTGGCTGAGCATGTTCGAATTTGAGCTTATAATAGGGACTTTTAGAATTGCACGTCCACTTAGTCGACTGGTACGCAAGGACATCATTCTACGCCACTGCGCATGCGCCACTCGCCCTCTCTCTGTCCTCCTCCCTGACTTGCAAAATCGAGAACGTGTTCACTTCGTTTTTGCGGTGCTCCGAAATCTTCGACGAGGTTCACGTATATGACGTCATCAGAACAGCTCAACTATCACTATGAACATGACGAACAAAGAAGCGGACAATTTATGCAGCTCCTCATTGTACCCTTCACAATTGCACTGGTTAACAAAAGAACATCCATTCATTGCTATCCTGTAAAAATATGTAGAACAGGTGTCACATAATAGCAGTGAAGGGATGTCCTTTTGTCTACTAGAGATATTGTGGAGGGTAGAATGAGGAGCTGCATAAATTGTCCGCTCTCTTTGTCATCGTGTTCATAGTGTATTATGCTCATCCGTTGAGTGTGTACTTCCGGTTGACGTCGACGGTACGTACACGTCGAGTGAAATCTAAAATGATCAGAACTTACTGTAGACAACATGGGCAGTCGACGACGTTGACATGCGCGAATTAGTCGACTGGGACGAAGTACTAGTCCACTGCTTCTAAAAGTCCCTATTGAAGCTTGAAGGTGAAGACAAGGTACCACCAATGGTACTAGGAGTAGGACTAGTACCAGTACTAGCACTCGCAGTAGGAACAGGACTAGTACTAGCACTAGTAGTAGGATTGGACTCGGAGTAGGAATCACTTGGCACAGTTGTGTTCTTTGTGTAGTCCGTTCCATCCGCTTTTCTGATGCCTGCATGGCTCAACATTAACAGCGTATAGATCTAACTCACGTTGCGTTATGGTGGATAGGTCCGTGCGACTGAGTTTAGCGAAACTTTCAAGCTTTGAAAATCCAAATTTCACTGCTCTTTTGGCTCTGTTGGAATCCTTCTCATTCAGTAGATCGTCGAGTTCTTCCTCCGTGAGAAGTGCAAAACTGAGATTCGAAGCTACAGCCATTTTTTACACGCTTCTATCGTCAAAAATTAAACTTAAACTTCCATTTTCGGTACTAAACTGCACCAATCCGACCGCGGTATGTAGCGCTACAGCTGTAATTTTGTTGATTTGTTGATTTGTTTGTTTTGTTTTGTTTTTGTTGTTGACATTAGCGCGACGATCGATATCGCGATATCGATAGCGTATACGGTATAGTGTGTCAAAACATATAGCAAAATCGAGTCGCATCGTCTGCGCTACATAAATGTTTACAAGTGTATGTTTACATGTTTACATATTTACATGTGCAATAGTTCCCTTTTGCATGCTGTATGTTATCACTTTATTTTTGCACATCACGTGGTGTGATTTGACCAATCAGGATGGCTACATTCTTGAGCCCGTTTTATAATGTTTGATATCGCTGCGCTGGTTATTGACAGGATTGTATGTGAGAAGTTTCGGCGTGGGACACTTGCTTGGACCAGGGTTGCCACATCTAGCATAATTATGCTTTTTAGCATAATTTTGAGCCTATTGGAATCTAGCATTATTCCTGGCATAATTTGGCCAAATCTAGCACATTTTCACTAGGATCTAGCATAATTCTGAATTTCGGACTTTAAATAGAGAATTTGCTTTTAAGAACAGATATCTAAGGCTGATCTAAGAAACTAACTAGGCTTTTCAGAGAATTTTGGACTGAAAAGGAGACACTAAAATGTTAAGGACATTGAGTTTGTGCATGTAGCCGAAAACCAGCCGCCCCTATGCCGGAAACCGGCTCCAAGACAGCGATAATGAACGTAGCATTGCCACGACAACTTTTTTTTTTGTTGGTTAAAACTAAAACAAAGAGGTCTTCCATGCTTTGAGTGAAAAAATAAAAGTAATTCTGTAACAAAGAGTGATGTAATAGGATTTTGTCTTATGTGGCCGAAGACCAGCTTAGAATGGCGGTCATCATGGGATATTTGCCTGTTACACGTACCATGGTTACGGCTCCGTGGCTAAAATCACTGTATATACCCTAAGCAAGCTCCACACCAAAAATGATGCTTTTGAGCGCCATGAAATAGGATTTTGTCTTGGTGGTTATCTTGGATATTTGCCTGTTGCCATGGTTACAGAGATATTTCGAGAGGGATCCTCGACTGAATCATTTATATACACTAAGGAAGCTTCACACGAAATATGCTGCTTTTGGGCGTCACAAAATAGGATTTTGTCTTACGTGGCCGAAGACTAGCATAAATGCCTGTTATCTTGGATATTTACCAAGTCAAGTCAGTCAAACAAGAAATCAATCATTCAGTTAATCAGTCAGTCTATCATTTAATCATTTACCACTAAATCAATTAATCAATTAATCATTCATTAATCATTTATTCAAACAATTTGCCAGTCAGTCATGTCAGTTAAACAAGAAGTCGGTCAATCATTAAATAAATCATTTGATCCTTCATTCAATTAACAAATCAATCAGGCAACCATACCTTCAATCACCCAATGAGTTAGCCAGTCAGTCATTCATTCAATTAACCAATCAATCAATTATATGTTTGTTTTTGTTGATCACAGGGGGTTACAGTATCCCTAAAGGTACCACAGTCCTGGTGAACGTGTACTCCATGCACTTTGATCCCCGAGAGTGGAAAGATCCCGAGAACCTCTGTCCAGGTATGTCCTAAACATTCCCCTGTACTTTTCTACCAGTACCACCCTTACCATTTCCCGTCTCCACTTACATACATCATTTCTTGCTACCAACTTCATCTTCTCTAGCTACTAACACTATCTCCTCTCACTACCAACCCCATCCTTAGTTGCTACCAACTTTATCTCTCTTCCACACCCTCCCCATCTCCCTTCTCTACTACCATCCTTTTTGCTACCAACCCTATCTACTATCTCCACTTTATGTACATCGGCATGCAACTGACTTCATCATCTCTCACCACCAACCCAATCAGTCATCTTTACCCTCAGCATTTCCGATCTCCACTAATGTACTTCTCCCGTCTCCACTTCTCTACGTCTTTTCTTGCTGCCAACTTCATCTTCTCTCGCCACCACCACCATCTCCGCATCTTTAGTTGCTACCAACCTTATCTGTCTTCAACAGCCTCCCCATATCCCTCTTCCAATACCATCCCCCTTGCTACCAACCCCATCTCCCATCTCCACATACACTTCATCATCTCTCACCACCAACCCAATCTCTCATCTTTACCCTCAGCATCTCCCATCTCCACTAATGGACTTCTCCCTCTCCTCTTCTATAATTCTTGCAGCCAACTTCATCTTCTCTCACCATCAACCCAGACTCCTCTACCAAACCCATCTCCTTCTCCACTGTTGCACATCTCCCCTTACTACCAACCCCCATATTCTCTCTACTACTACAAAGGGAGAAAAATGTGTGAACTCATGCTCGAGCATGGCCTATAATACTCGCCTTTCTCTTCCGACCATTTCTACAACCCCTCTATCAAACACCTCTCTCCTTTCCTGCTTCCTCTTTACGGCTCTGCCCCCATCATGTTTCTCATTTTGCCATGGATTGTTTTTTTTTCATTCATTGGAGATCGTTTTTAACAATAGGATCTGTGCTATTAGAAATTAAGGCATTATTATTCTAAAATGTATTTTTTTTCCAGAGCATTTCCTTGCTGAAAATGGCAAGATGCGTGATCACCCTCCTGGCCTCCTTCCCTTTGGAGCTGGTCGTCGAGGGTGCCTTGCTGAAGCAGTAGCCAAGGCTGATCTCTCCCTCATCTTCTCTTGGTTCATGCAGCACTACACCTTCAGCAAGGTAAATGTATCCTATTATGACCTTATGACCTTCGACTGTCTACCATTTTATTGGGGGGGGGGGGGGGGGGTGGAGAGCTTCAACAAAATATCAAGCCAAAACGTTAAGGCCAGCAAGATTTCTTGTACAAGATAGAGAATTAAAACTTCCCAGGGAAAAATTAGATTAGCAGTGTAATTTATGAAATTTTTGTCTACGTCTAGATCTACTGTATGTGTTCTTGCCATTTGGCATAGACATTCTTTAGGAATGGACAGATTAATTCTGTGAGTGCTTTAGGAACATCAGATTCTGATGAGTTATCTTTTTTAGAGTCAAACCTTAATTGAAAATCATATCTGGTGACTTCTTGGTGGTTTTGTAGTGCTGGGTCACGTATAGTAACCTCAAGCTGTGATGAGTTCTTTCTTTTATATCATTTTCCTCTTACGAATCTATGTTTTTTTTTTCTACCAAATATTTAGTTATAATGTTCCTGGGATACACTATTGGTGGTACTGACCACGAGTAAACTTGGCATTAAAGGGATTAAAAAAGAGGAAAAAATGGTGATTACCAGAATCTACGTTAAATTTATCTAATTTCACTTACTCCGATGTATGTTAAAATGGTTCTAGGACTCCTACCCCCTGGACAACCACCCCCGGATAACCACCCCCTAGGACAACTACGGGGGGTAGTTGTCCTTGGGGGTAGTTGTCCGGGGGTAGTTGTCCAGGGGGTAGTTGTCCGGGGGTAGTTATCCGGGGGGTAGTTGTCCTAGAGGGTGGTTGTCCTAGGGGGTAGTTGTCTGGGGGGTAGTTATCCGGGGGGTACTTGTCCTAGGGGGGTAGTCGTCCTAGAGGGTGGTTGCCCTAGGGGGTAGTTGTCCTAGGGGGTAGTTGTCCTAGAGGGTGGTTATCCTAGGGGTGGTTATCCGGGGGGTGGTTGTCCAGGGGGTAGGTGTCCGGATACAGTTAAAATGCATCTAACTTCACTTATACCAATGTATGTTATATCATGTATCTCTCTAATTGAAATATTTTGTACAAGTGATGTAAACTTTATATTTAATGTGTGTGAAGTTGTTATGTTCATATGGAAACAAAATTATGTGCGTGCATACATATTGGAAACAGGGTTCACCAAGAGACTACATATACTAGTATTCGTATGTTAGATGCTACAATGTACATGCACATGTAGTTTCTATACATCTATGCATTATGTTTTTAATAAAAATATAATCCCTGAGGTAAAATATATTCAAGTGCTGTGATATATATTTCTTCTATTTGTAACCGTAAATTTTTATGCATATACTGTGTACTATCGTAATTAAATTTGATTGCATAATTTGCTCACAATAGCTTTATCAAGAGTATTTGAATATAAAAGATTGATATGTACCTTTGAATAAATCAATATTTTGATAATTTAATGTAAAAAACTTTGCCCATTTAGTGAGGATGGTAGCTATTTAAATTGTTTTCTTAGCTCTACTCTGTTATTTTCATGGTATATTGTATATTCAGGTTTATCCTTTCCTTATATACTCGCTCTCTCTCTCTCTCTCTCGGGACATACCATGTTTTCTTTACTCCATTTCTTCTCTTTTTAATCCATTTATCTTTCCTTGATCTGTTTCTAATTTTGTATGTTTGTGTGTCTCTTTCCCCCAACTATTCCTCTGTCTGTTATATTTAATACTGGTATACTCTCCTATCACCTTTTCTATTTTCTTCCTGTCTCTTTGTGTTTATTATAAACTCTAATTCCATGAATACAGGCAGCGCTATGAAAAATGCAGTGTATAAATAAAGTGGAACCTTGTTATAAATACATGTAACACTGTTGTATCAAACTCGTTATAACGAGGTAATTTTGCTGGTCCCATACCTCTTTTTTTAGCCCTGATATAACAAGGTTTAAAAAATAAGGTAATTTCCTTCGTTCTCTCGTGTTTGTTGTAACAAAATCTCACTGTATTTCCAAATTAAACACCTATAATTATATAGAGTACCGAAGTGTGACGTCATCAAATTTTGATTTTTGTATTTCAGTATTTTTATGACCATATTTAGGTAGAGCATGATGGAAAACGTTCACACATCAAATTTGACATGAATCAGTTCATGGTGGCCCAAGGTATGGCTATATGAATATTTAATTAGCCCCATTGAAGTCAGTGTAAATTGGCCTGGTTCTTAACAGTTTAGAACCAGGCCAATTTAACACTGACTTCAATGGGGCTAATGCGGCCATATCTCGGGGCCCAATGAGCCAATTCCCATAAAATTTGGGATCTGGATGTTTTTCACCATGTTCCTTTGAGATATGGTATAAAAAATGTCAAAATGAAAAAATTGCTTTTTGTGACGTCATCACTTCGGTACTCTATTTCCCAAACGGGCAGCCCATGTAAATTGCCCGGTAAATTGTACGTAGAAATGAACTCTTGAAGAGCCGATGTCGCATATACAGTTACACGTATGTGACAAACAGACTAATGTTTTCAATCACGGTTTGCTACACCATTGACTATGTATGCAGTGATCAATTTATGTCATTGTGTAGAGCATGAATCAAGCATATCTAAGAATTATCCGTTGCATGTACCATAGACACTCTGGGACAGGATCTTTTGTTTAACATTGAACAGTAGTAAACGAATTAGGAACAGGAACATGAATGTAAAGGACTAAAAGGAAACTCATTTTTATTGTACAAAGAATTTTCATGCATGCGATTGAGTAAAGTAGGAAATTTTACTATAGAACAGCTATTCATAGAAAACCACTATTCATTTAACACACGTTATGAATAGCGGTCCTTATGAATAATAGTCCTTATGAATAGCGAGGTAAAATGTCTATGGTTTGCTCGCTATTTAGAAGGACCGCTGTTCATACAAAACCGCTATTCATTTAGTCACGCGTGAAAGGACAATTAACCCCACGTGATATTCTAGATGCACCTATTGTCTGCTACGTCTTTCCATGGAGGCTGCCATTTTGTGCATGACACGGATCATTAGGTACCATATGCATTGATAATAGCCTACCTTTACAACAGATACGTCGCTTTGTTCTGATTGTATTACGATTGTTATTGGCCATGGGCCTAGATAATTGACGACCCATGAGTTCTAATAGCCATCCTGTAAAGCAGATTCCTCGCTTTGTTTTGGTATTGTTACGATTGTCTCCGTCCTTGACGTCAATTCTCCGTCCTTGACGTATATTTTTTATGAAGTATATTTTTATGAACAAATTAAGACCTTTTAAAAAATATATAAAACTAAACTTACATTTCAGAATATGTGACTTTATCTAATATATATTTGTCCTCTAAAAATCAATTACAAGTTAACGATGAAGGAAATTTTACTTGGGATGAAAAATATGTTCGTGTACACATAAAGTAATGGCAGCCCCCTTATTATTGCTAGCAGACGATAACTTGGCTGGAAAATAGTGATTTATACCTAGGAACTGAATATAGAGGCGTAGTGCCTGCGTTCAGTATCTTCCCTAGGTATCCCTAGGTACACAACATTATGTGATAGAATTTATGGTTAAAGAAGTGCGGACATTTGAAAATTAAGCATTGTTTGTATTTTGCTGCTCAGTAGAGTTCATGAAAAAGAAATGCAGGGACATATCTTAAGTTTGTATCCTCGGGTGGTATTCTGAGATTTATTTTATCTTGATTTTAGTGAAATAATTTTAATTGTCATAAGAAAATGTACGCTTATGGCGCATCATTGGTTAATGACTGCGCAAATGTGGCTGCGTACGTGGAATTCATCTGCGCAAACACCAATGAAATGTTGCAATTTAAAATTTGTTATGACAATTAAAATCTTTTCACTAAAATCAAGATAAAATAAATCTAAGAATACCACCCGGACACTGGCCTAGATACATGTACATTCACATGGTCTGACAGCCATAGACCATGTAGGCAAACATCATCTGAAGAATTTATTTCTCAAGAAAATATTGAACTTTAGGAAGGTTGACAAGGGGCAGGTACGTGTTTCCAGATTATTAAAAAAGTTTCCAAAAATGCCAGAAAAACCACTTGCCAATCTTTTGTGCCAAATTGCAAATGTTTGCGTCGGGACAATGACTTCTTCATATCAGTCCATGTATTGATATGTTATACGTTATATCTCCCCCTCACCCCCCCCCCCCCCCAAACAAAAATAGAGCCCTTTTAAATAATCGACAAAGAAGCTCTCTACATCCTCCAAATTAATGTTTTAAAGATCTTGTAGCAAACACAAATATACCCTTTTTTACAATGAATTTGTTAAATTTTGCATTAAATCCGGGTAATTATGAAAGCTACATTTGTACATGAATGCTACAAAATGACTCCATAATTATGTGGCAGGTTATAAATCATGATTTTCATTGTATTTATTTCCTGGATAGCATAATAAACACAAGCATAATCCTCCATACTCTACAGGCTAAAGGCTTTTTAATCTAACAGTTTATGTATGTATACAAATTAATGTACGTTTCTCTACAAAGCCTCTTGCCAGGAACTGTTCTAAAAGCATAATAAACACAAGCATATAATATCGTCATACTCTTGGGGTATTAAAATTATAGTACGTTTTTCTATAAAGCCTCTTGCCAGGAAAAATAGTTCAAAAAGCATAGTAAACACAAAGCATATAATATCCTTATACTCTAGCCTAAATACCAGTTTATTGGTGTCTTCAAATTAATGTACATTTCTCTACAAATCCTCTTGCCAGGAACTGTTCAAAAAGCGTAATAAACACAAAAATATAATATCCTCATACTCTAGCCTAAATACCAGTTTATTGGTGTCTTCAAATTAATGTACATTTCTCTACATTGCCTCTTAGCAGGAACTGTTTAAAAAGCGTAATAAACACAAGCATATACATGTAATATCCTCACATGCTAGGCTAAGCCTAAATGCCAGTTGATTGGTGTATTCAAATTAATATACGTTTCTCTACAAAGCCTCTTGCCAGACATAAATAATCATATCTAATTGATACACATCTGTAAAAACTAATTAAAAATCTTAAACACACACATCCTCATCCACCCACACATTCATAGCCAAAGTTTAGTACTGGATTCCTATTTATAGTTACATGTAATACCTTTAATAGCCAAAAGATTTTCTTTTTAAGAATTAAAGCTTTAAGAGATCAAAGCATTACCGCCATGGCCTAACAGGTTCAATGTCCATGGCCTAACAGGTTCAATGTCCATGGCCAATCTACTCTTCTCTTTTTTAAAACTATATCCTTACACAAACAAGATTGGTAAATAGCAGATGGGGGCATATCCAGGAGCATCTATTCAGATTCTGATTCCTATCCTCAAACACTGACAAGCCTTACAAATGAATATCTGAAGCAACATCTTTATGACTAAATTCATATTAAATTCCAATCTGTCTAGGAAACCTCTTGTTCAAAGGATGCGGCTTTACAATATTCATTTCATAGCAACATTACAATACACTCATACAGAAGAAGACTAGATGAACATTCGACCGCGCACGGTCGGAATTTATGCCTCCGCCATCACCAGATTGGAAATGTATGGCATACATGTACACTCTAAAAAGGATTGGTCCAACAAAATTACAAATCTTTTCACTTAAAATGCACAGGAGACAAAAAATTTATTTCATTTCATTTTCAAATAAAAAACTTACCATTGATGACTTACAATCATCAAATACACCTAGGAAATAGATATTTTATAGCAAATAGACCACTGTCCCCTTGAAATTTCTAAAATAGGTAGGCCTATAATGACCTCTATGACCTTTGAACTTTGACCTTTAGACTCTAAAATCTAATCAGTTCATCGTCCCTCACATATGCATACATGGGCCAAGTTAGAGGTTGATCTGTCAAACAGTTCTGAAGTTATTGCGAGAACGAACCATATTTATGTACATAATGACACCTCTAACCTTTGACCTTTGACCTTGAGACCCCAAAATCTAACCAGTTCATCATCCCTCCCATATGCAAACATGGGCCAGGTTAGAAGCTGATCTGTCAAACAGTTCTTCAGTTATTGCGAGAAATAACCATTTTTATGTACATAATGACCTCCATGACCTTTGACCTTTGACCTTGAGACCCTAAAATCTTATCAGTTCATTGTCCCTCCCATATGAATACATGGGCCAAGGTAGAAGCTGATCTGCCAAACGGTTCCTAAGTTATCACAAGAACGAGCCATTTTTATGTATATAATGACCTCTATGACCCTGACCTTTGACCTTGAGACCCCAAGAATCTAATCAGTTCATCGTCCCTCCCATATGCATACATGAGCCAAGTTACAAGCTGATCCGCCGAACTGTTTAAGTTATCGCGAAAACGAAAAGGGACGGACGGACGTACGTACGGACGGACGGAAAACCCGAATACATAATGCCTCCGGCACCACCTACGGTTGGCGGAGGCATAAAAATTAATTTTCTGTGATGGACAAGAAGCAGGGTAACAAATGAAAGAACAAACAAAACGTAATAGAACAGTGACAATTAACAAGAATTAAGATAATATCAATATTTCAATATTGTACTAATAATGTAACTCTAATACAGTCCATCAGACTTACACAGATTAAGATTTATACATGTATCCATTAGATTCTATTTTCTCCATGATAAAGATTGTGCTTAACTCTTAGCCTCAGTGAGAGTGATGTGATTCCATCATATCGCATCCATCAATAATTGTGCAATGGGAATGTTGGTTTTAATGGAAAATAAGGATTCACATTTCTCAACATAACACATAACATACAATCATAGCACATTGCATGACTAACACTAAAACTTGTATTATATTGCAATCTGAGTACTGTTGGTTAAATAGTAAAAACACAAACTCTGGATTTACCACAGTCATCCTGAATAACATCTAAGCTTTATAAATTCATACATTTACAGCTATAACCAGAGTTGTAGTCGGGTCTGGGCCTTGAGGCCACATTCTAATGGCCTTGGCCTCGGACTGGGTCACTTGCACTATGAACATGGCAAACAAAGAAGTGGACAAAATATACAGCTCCTCATTGTACCTTCCACAATTGCCCTGGTAGACAAAAGAACATCCCTTCATTGCTATTATGTAAAAATATGTTGAACAGGTGTCACATGCATATTCACCTGTTCTGCTTATATTACATAATAGTAATGAAGGGATGTTCTTTTGTCTACTAGAGCAATTGTGGAGGGTACAATGAGGAGCTGTTATATTTTGTCGTGTTCATAGTGTTGCATGTGCAAAACCTACAGAAGCTAACGAACGCATAACTTTTCTGAGGCCTTGTGACTTATAAAATCACCGGTTAAAAATGACAGCATACTTTCTGTAAAAAATGATCCAAGTGAACTCTATTTACTTTACATTCAATATTTCAATCTGAAATTTATATGCATTCATAGATGCTGCGACTACTGAAGTTAGGCAATTCAAATTAAGGTAATTGAACTACCAAGCAAAGGAACAGAAAAATAATCATCTCAATTGTCACATTTGACAGGAAGAATAGGCTTGAATGTTTATTTTAGTATATTATCCAATGTTTTAACCATCCATAATCAACCATTTTACTCATAATCAACTATTCTTTCACCATGAATCATTCAAAGATCATCTCATTATACTCTTATTATTCAGGTTTAATGCAGTTTACAACTTTGTCCTTCTGGAGCAGAATCATTACTTTTCTACCATAAATACTTGCAACAAGAGATAACATAGCATACTCATAATTTGTAACCTATATGTAATACATTTATGCTGTAGCATGCATTATCTCTTTACTCTTTTCTTGTTACTTTTATGACTTTAAAAAACTCCTTGCATGAAAATTATTCTTTAAATGCAGCAACGTACAAGCAGATTTGTAAAATCAGCACTGATTTTCTTATTTACTATATAAATCTATATACCTACCTATTATGCCTGTAGTCTTGACTACGGGACCCCTTCGAGAATTTAACACACATGAGTCACAATATTGTGCGCACCCCCCGTAATCCTATTGTCCCCTTCGCCACTCACGCGCGTCAACACGCTACGGCCATCTTCCTCTTTTGCGAGCAATCCCAAGTAGAAACATGTTGCTTGCAAGGAGCGGGGAAGGAGGGAGGGTCATAGGTAGGTATATAGATTTATATAGTAAATAAGAAAATCAGTGCTGATTTTACAAATTTACTGCAATAAATCATATATACCTACCTATTATGCCAGACCAACGCCAACTCAAAGACCGGGAGGCATGTTTCGAGCGGAAGGAAATAGGATTACACCAAAGACTACAAAGAAGACACAGCGGCCTTCAAGGTGGCTGACGCAAACAAAGCTTCACCTGCGGGAATATCCCTAAGGTAGCAAGAAATGAAGGAATTGGGCGAACGCCAATAAGCAGCCTTCAAAATAACAACAAGCGCCACACCTTGAAACAGAGCCCAAGAAGTGCTGACACTACGAGTATCATGAGCACGAGGCTTACTGTCGGATAAAAGAGCCTCTGTGCCAGCGGCCCTAATAGCTTCAACGATCCATCTAGAAATGGAATCAAGAGAGGCAGGAGAAAAAGGCTCTCTAGTGATCAGGAACAACTGATCATCCTTACGATAAGACTTAGTCTTATCAATATACCATTTGAGAGCCCTAACAGGACACCAAACTTTGCCCTCACGCACCGAAGAAAAGTCAGAAAGCGGACAAAGAAAAATCTCAACAGGACCGGAGGTAGCTGTCTGATTCTTGGCAACGAAAGAAGCCCTAGGAATCAACCTAACACCTTTTCTCTCCTAGCGAACATGACCAGGAGAAAGACAGAGAGCATGAAGAGTACTGCGCCTCTGCCCAGAGGCAATAGCTACCAAAAAGAGCGTCTTAACCGTAAGATGATGAAGCGAAGCTTCACCTAACGGTTCAAAAGGGGGCTTCGCCAAGGCCTCCAGGACCTTAGGCAAACTCCAAGACGGCACTAACTTAGAAAACGAAGGTCGTTTCAGAAAGAACGAACGAATCAAACCACTTAGCAGCGGGGAATTGGAAATTCCCGAACCATCCGAAAAACCCGAATGAATGGCCCCGATCGCCGAACGGTAGCCTCGGATAGTAGAAATAGATCTCCCTTTGTCAAATAACGAGATTAAGAAATCCGCAATTGAACCAATAGGAGCCTTAGAAGGGGTTTGATTTCTCTCTTTGCACCAAAGGAAAAAGACCGAGAGACGGGAATTGTAAATTTCCCTAGTAGAAACCCTACGACTGGACATTAAAAAGTCCGCGGCTCTATCAGAGAGACCCGACTGTCTTGCGGATTCCCTGACAGGGGCCAAGCAGTCAAATGAAGAGACTCCGGATTGTGGTGAAGAATCCCCGATAGGGGCTGTAACACCAGATCCGCTCTTAACGGGAGAATTAACGGTTGAGTCCTTAGAAGACTCAAAAGTTCCGGAAACCAATTCCTCCTGGGCCAAAAGGGAGCTAATACAAGCACCCTCGCCCGATCTTCCCTGATTTTCTGCAAGACCTGCGGAATCAGTTGGAAAGGAGGAAAGGCGAATCCCTGAAGGTACTCCCAGCTGAGGGAGAAAGCATCGAGAGCCCAAGCTCCCTGATCGCGAACACGGGAGCAATACTTCGGCAGCTGGTGATTTAGCACCGACGCAAATAGATCCACTTCCAGTGGACCTAGGCAACTGTGAATGCGGCAAAATACCTCCGGATGGAGCATCCATTCCGATGGAAGATACCTGCCCCGGGACAGAAAATCCGCAATGAGGTTTTCCCGACCGGGGATGAAAGAGGCCACAGGTGTAATTGCCATGCGACGACACCACCTCCACAGCTGAGCTGCTAGGGCATTCAAGGCAACCGAACGAGTGCCTCCCTGCCGATTGATATATGCCGCCACAGTAACGTTGTCCGTGAGAATCAGAACTGAACGACTGAGAAGTCGACTTCTGAAATGGAGCAAGGTCAACAAGACTGCCATAAACTCCAGGACATTGATATGAGGAAGAGTCCCAAGATGAGACCAATCCCCCGCAACCGTGCTGCCGTTGCAGTGTCCTCCCCACCCCAACCGAGAGGCGTCCGTCGAAACCGATATCGACGGAAGAGGGACAGAAAAGGACCTGCCTCGCGCGAGAAACACCTCGCTCGTCCAACAAGCAAGAAGAGACTTGATCTTTACTGGTATTGGAATCCAGACCAAAAGGGAGTCTTTTCCCGGCCTGAAGAACCTGAGGAGATGTCTCTGAAAGGGTCTCATGAGGAGCCGGCAGTCCTCTAGAACATCGACTAGACTGGCTAGAAAACCTAGAAACTGAAGCCACTGTCTGGCCGAGACTCTTCTGGCCAGCAAGAGCTTGCGAGCCGCAGAGACAATGGTGAGAATCCTGTCTCGACTGGGCCGAGCTAACTGATTCCTTATGTCTAACACCGCCCCCAGAAAAAACTGGGCTGCGAGTGGGGACTAACTCTGACTTTTCCCAATTTATTAGGAAACCTAAGTCTTGAGTAAGAGAGACGAGCAAACGAGTCTCGTCCAACAAACGATCGCGCGACTCCGCAAGGAGAAGCCAATCGTCCAGGTAACAAAACAACCGCAGGCCGCGACGCCTCAGAAAGGCCGCTAGCACCGCTACAACCTGAGTAAAAACCCGAGGGGCCGGGCGCAGCCCGAAGGGAAGAGCCCGAAAACGATAAGTCTCCGATAGGAAGGAGAACCCCAGAAGATCGCGAGAAGCGCGATGAATGGGAATGTGAAAGTACGCGTCCTTGAGATCTATCGAGACCGCGTAGTCTTCCCTTTTGATCAACGGAAGATTGGAGAGAGGGAAAGAGACGGCCTGTCTCTTACCCTTTCTATAGCCCTCTTTTCCAAAAGAGACTCGATCTCCTTCGAAGCATGAGACCGAGACAGGGCAGACATGGGAGGTGACCGAATTCTTATAGCCCCTCCGGGGAGCGAGGCGCAAAGATCTATGAAGAATCCGTCTCGCACGACGGAGAGAACGAACCCGTCCCCGGAGATGGCCTCCCAAGCGGGGAGAAACGCGTGAAGTCGGCCACCTACCACATTCGGTTGAACAAGCGCTCGGGGAAAAACATCAAAATCCAGGCTTGGCCTTCTGCGAAGCCATCGCCTTACCACGAGAACCTCTCGAAAAGCCCCTGCCACGACTCCCTCTCCCACGAGACGGAGCTGGCTGAGGCTCAGGAGGCGGGACCCTAGACACGCGGCTGCGCTGACCCGAAGCGGGACCAGCAGGTCTACGCCGAACAGGGGCCCGCGTTGACTTAGAGCTAGTGTGAAACTGCTTAGTCATATCCGAGATCTGCTTTCGCGCATCGATCTCTCTTTGAAACACCGTAGCGAATTTACCACCAAAAAGCGAAGGACCCCGAGACGGAACATCTCGGAGAAGTTGAGCAATGCCCGACTCTCTAACACCCAGTGCCGAGAGAGCCAAGGTCCTGCGACGGAACGTAGCCGAAGCAGCTGCTGCCTATCCTCCGCCCTGAACGCAGCGGAGGTAAGCGGATTAGTCGCCTGCAAGCGACGACCAACCTCTAAAATCTCAGGAGAAAGAATCTTAGCCTTGAAAAAGCTGTCTTGGTCCTGAGAACAAAAGGCAAAGGCCTTACCCCTGACCGCGTTAGATCGCTTAACCAACAAAGCGGCCTCAATGCGGTCATACTCCAGCTTGAAAACCTCCTCGAGAGCAATACCCTCGGAGGAGGCCTGCTGCTTGAAATTCCAACGCGAAGTCGAACCCTCCGCGCGGGTTGACTGAACTTCAGGGAGATATTTGGACAACAAAGCAATCGCTTCCACTCCACAGAGATTGAGCGATTGAGACTCCGCCTGCCCAAGCGATTCGGGAACCGAAGCTTGAGAGGACGCATCCAAATCTGGTTCCACCCGAGTGGAATGAGACAAAGGAACGCTAACAAAAGCCTCCGCAGGCGGGTCCCCGCATGGTACACCAAAAGTCTCCTCGCCCGGCGGAGCCCCGAGGGCCGCGGGAGTAGGAGGCACATGCGAATCAGTCTCAGACAAAGAGGAATCAATCACAAAAGGCTGATTAGACTCAAAGCGAGATCCCTGAATAGGGACAGAAGTCAGGGTTGAAGAAGTCGGTACAAAGGACCAACCCAGATTCTGAGCAAAAGCCCGCATCATACTGAACATGTCAGCTTGAGAGGAGCTAGCCGGGTCAGCCAGGCCAGATGGGCAAGAGGCCGGCAAAGCCTTGCCGCTCTTCGCCTTTTTCTTGGCCTTTTTCTTGGCTGGCTCGACAAAAGTCGTAGCCGAAACCCTTTTCTTAGAACGCTTAATCGGAACCGTTCGGATCCCCGAAGCCTCTTCGGAAACACGGACCGACCCCCTCCGTGGAGGGACGTTCACTTCCCATAAAGGGATTGGAGCGCTCATGGCGTGAGCCTTGAGAATCATCCAAAACACCCATATTAGCTAGGCAAGAAGATGCCGTAGCCATGGGTTGAGAGCTAAAAGCTCCCAGTGCGTGGACAGACCGAGATAACTCAGTATGTGCCCGATGACTACTAAAGGCGTGCGAACCCACTATTGGACCGCTCGAAAGCGGCAATAGGGGAGCACTAGTAGTCACGCACTCAGGTGAAAACACCTGTTGCTCCGAAGAGCGTCCATAATTGTTAGCTCGAGCATTCCCATCAGCTGGCAACTGAGACAGCCCAGAAAGTACTCGTTCCCCCATATGGCGTTTGCCGGGGGCTAGGGTTTGAGAACCCAGACCAACATGGACTAAGCCCGTGGGTTGCCCTGCAGTAGTGGGGCGCGTCTCCCCTAACGGATCAGAGCGAGTGAACGCTACCGTACGGGAAACAACAGCCCCCCCCCCCCCCCCCCCTCTGGTCTCCGCGACCGGGGGATTGGATTCTCTCCAGATATCCAAACCACTAGAATCTGACGCCACCCACCCCGAAACCACAGGCTTCGGAGTTGACAATCCCGATTCAGTTAACGCCACCCGTCCCGAAGCCGCAAGCAAGCTCCGAAACTGGCAAACTCTGCAAGGGAACACCACTAGGCAACTTACCTTTAGCCCTCCTCCCTCCCCCGCGTACCGCTGTACTCGGGGGAGTTCTGGAAGGCCGAGTCGTCTTGCTAGACAACTCTTCGGAAGAAGCAGGTCTCCATGACCCAGCTGCTTCTTCTTCCGAATACATACCACTGCAATAAAACAGACAATAAAGTATACTTTTCAAATTAAGAAATACTTCAACTGAATGCAGTAAATAAAACTAAAGTTTATTTGGGAGATACGCACTAAAGAAATTTTCACAGCCTAAAAACCGTAAGAACAAACACCGAACCCGAAGGCTCGGTGACAAACGGAAACACCCGCAAACACGGAAATATCTACGTGGGGCTGACCGTGAAAGAGAAAAATAAATGCCAAGAAAGGGAATCAAAAAATCCCTTGCAATCGGCAAGAGTGACTAATAAAACACAAAGTACTATAATCTAAACAAATATAGGTACCTAAAAGTGCTTTAACTATGTGAAAAAGCGCACCAAAAAGATACTATACGACCTGATTTCAGGAGCGCTGTGACTAAACGTCCTAACTCGTCGGGGGCGAGCAAGAAAGAGGAAGATGGCCGTAGCGTGTTGACGCGCGTGAGTGGCGAAGGGGACAATAGGATTACGGGGGGTGCGCACAATATTGTGACTCATGTGTGTTAAATTCTCGAAGGGGTCCCGTAGTCAAGACTACAGGCATAATAGGTAGGTATATATGATTTATTGCAGTAAATTGGAATCTCAAAGACATGTTATCATAATGATATATACACAAAATATATCTAACAAGTGGTCATCAGATATGATGCCACATGATGCTTTTAGCTCTTAATCTAACAATGTATTTGGCATCTTTAACATGTTTAAAGGCTGGTCACATTTGTCCAATAATGATAACCACCTTATAAACTGTTGCCAAATCACTCATGTCTTGTTTTTGCAGCAAATAAACACAAAATAATTGTAGTAGCTAAGACCTCCCCGATATAACAGTAATGAGCCTCCCTCATCGATTTTATCATCTCGGTGGAATCACTCAGCCACTGATTTTGTTTTTCATCTCGGTACAATCACTCAGTCAGAATTGGATATGAAAGAGTGAGGTAATTGATGACACACTAATTTGTAGATATGAATACATTTGGACATTAAAAAAGGTATTGATGATCAAAGACATGGAAGTATGTATTAGTCTACAGAAAAGTGTCAAGGTGCAGGGTGCCAACACAACCCATGCAGCCTCACACCAAGATCAAAGTCATAATCACCATATTAATTAATAAAATTACTTAAAACAACCTAGAAAGTTACCTTGATTTCTTGCCATTTATTATCTTCGGCCCCTCACACCGCGCAAGAGTGCAAACAATATCAATCTTATATTAAAAACCACTAAACCACTAAACATAAGGTACACATGTATTCATTTCAATCTCTATTCAAAATTATGCATCTAGAAATCCAGATTTTGAATCAGGTATACTTTATTTCATTCCTCTATATAAAATATACATGCAGAAATTCAGATTTTAAATTAGACATACACATCTTCCTTTCCATGCTATAATGTTCCAGATCAGCACTAAACAGAAGGTACATGTACAGTCATTTTTCTATTTAAAATATACGTGAAGAAATTCAGATTTAAAATCAGGTATATACTACACAAGTTTTACCCAATCTATTTGCTACATATTTTGTGTAAGAGTAAAGTAAAATTACATCTAAAGTAGAGCCGGGAAAGTGATGAAAGTGATAAAAGTGAAAGTAAGTTATACCTCAGATATATAAATATTTCTATCCTCTTTATCAGGTTCCAACCCATGGTTTACAGCTCCATGTTGTTTCTCATACCCAGCAAGCATCTGGTCAAGCAACTTGTTACCATCTCCATCAATTTCATCATAGGCATGCTCTGGATCAAACTCCAAAAATGCCTCTTGGTCTTCTTCTTCTTTGGGTGCTTGAATCTCCTTGGCTTTGTCAACTGCTTCATCCCTATACATTCAATCAAAGCATTGGATGGAATCAAGATTTTAACCTGTTAGGTATGATTTGATTTTGGTATAACATATATTTCAGGTAGTCTCCAGCCACAGTTATCTTGGGTTTAGAATTCAACGGGTTAATGATACCAACTTTCCCCAAATAAAACCAAATAAATGGGTCACTGTGCTTTGTATGTTTCATTAATAATAAAGATCTAATTGACTGGTATATCCACAGTGAGAGAGATTTGGAAAGTGGCAGCAGTACATAAATATTCTAGGTACATGTATACATGTACATGCATAGGACTTAACTTACAAAAGCATAATTTGTACCCCTTATAAGAGCAGTCAAGAAAAGTAGGATTGTATTTGATTCCATTCTTCTCCTTTCTGCTACTCTTTTCAATAACTGTGAATAAAACTAGTACTGAGTCCTTTAAAAAAGGAATTATTTTTTTTTAAGCATAATCTCTATGAACATCTGCTGGGTGTGCATCTTCAAGCCTTATATACCCAACTACATTATAATATGGAAGAATATTACAAAACACAAACTTACGCATCACTAAGCTCCTCCTTCACATCTGCCTTGGGATTAAATATAGGGTTTCTAGTGGAGTAAAAAACAAATTAATTCATTTTTAATTCACTTTTAATTTTCACACTAAAATTGGTGAGCTAAAATTCAAGAAAAAACCCAAACAATTGCACACTATTGTATGTGACATAATTTGCAAAGGTGCAATAAAAAGAAAGTTGTGAACAATTCGTGCAGCAATAATTTCGAAACTAGCAAATACACTTTGAGCATCCCCCCCCAAAAAAAAAACAACAACAAACAAACAACTAAATGATGACTGCTAATGAGCAACCTTATTAAAGCAATGCCACTGGCACAAAGAGGAAAGTTAAATTCATTGCAATTACAAGATTCAAACTCAATATTTTCTGCAATATAACTGCCATAATATCCAAAGTCCTTTGGAAGCGCATAGAGACGTTATATCATAATGTGCTATACAAGAACGCAATTTTATCACTATTATTATTAATGTGTAGAGTCAAACTTGCTTTAGCAACCTAATGTAACAACAACAAAAACACCTTTTTCCATGCAGACCACACTGTTGTTTCCATTTATTGAGAGGATGGTTCTCATTGAAACATGTGATAAAGGAAACCTACATAATTAGAAGGACCACCTGCCTATAAACACTCCTTTCGTTTAGTGGTATTTCCAGAAAGGTTTGACTTATTATCAAAAGTGAAAGAAAACTCCACTTACTTCTGATACATGTTAGTGCCTGGTACAGGTGATTCCTTCTTTTTGTCAACTCTATTGTATAGTTCAAAGGCCTTTAGTTGCCTTTTGTACCTGTTGGCAAAGAAAAACAATGTATTCACATAGGCTACATGTATATACAAGTCATGACATGCCAATACCCATTTATTTTGACAATCATCAATGGCGCATGAAATTCATTTATCAAGCTTTGTTACTAAAAAGGAAGATACCATGTCTTGTGTCTTTGTTTCTACTAATTAATCTAAAATTTCACAGATATCAAATTTGACTAAAAATAAATGTTTGCTATCCGCAGAAATGATAATGGTATAGGATCGACCTATATGGGAACAGATTGTTTTAATGCTTTTATAATCAGCTTTGACTCCTCAAATTGGCACCAAACATATTTTCCTTGCACTCTATTTGAATTCTTAACACAAAAGCATATACGGTACATGTATCAAATGAACCTGTATAAAACTGCAACAAAGACTGAACGAAGTGCGAATTTGCATGTAAAAATACTAGTGAATTTGAATTTCACAATGCAATGCCATTTCAAATATCTAAAGAATTTTGTTCCTGATATGCATAAATGGATTCTAAATTCAAAATTTTTTGCTCTTTTCTTATCATTTGGATTTCACATCATCCTAGCATTGATACTTACGAGCTAACACTGAAGTAATAAGCCACTCCAGTGAGGACAAGGATAAGAAACATGACGGATGCAAGAGAGAAACTCAAGGTCTGTACAGCTGTCAGAACATCAGGCTCTACCTGCTTGGTTTTAAACTGCACACATAACAAAAAATTAAGATTGGTCGACTAGAATAAGGGTTAAAGCAACTACCATGGTTTCACAATGAAAGTTAGATACAAATAATTTCTTGGTACTACAAAATTTCAATATGGCAAGAAAAAGAGACATGATAACAAAGCTTTTTCGACCTGCACTCATCAGGTTATCACGCAGGTTCATCGAGTATAATAAAGTTGATTTCAGGTAATTTGTTATAATACCTGCGTGATAACCTGATGAGTGCAGGTCGAAAAGCTTCGTTATCATGTCTCTTTTTCGTGCTATATTGAAAGTTAGATAATTCTCAATTCTGTAAACTTCCATAATGAATGTTATACATGTAGGTACTCCTGATTTCTCTAACTTCCATGGTTACATGTCGTTTTTCTGAAGGAACGTAAATCGTATTCTTAATTCCAAAAATGACATAGGGTTCGTAATTGCGAAAACGAAATAGGGTTCATAATTCTGAAAATGAAAAAGGGTTCATATTTCCGAAGGTTCGTATTTCCGAAAAGTAATGTAGGATTCTACATTTTCGGAATTACAAAAATTAGGAATTATGAACCCTTTTTCATATTCGGAATTATGAACCCCATTTCGATTTCGGAATTATGAACCCATTTTCATTTTCGGAATTATGATATTCGGAATAACGAACCTTTGGAGAAATGAATCAAATGTTTGGAATTATGAACCACCTTCTATGGGAAATTTGTGTTTCAGAATTATAAACCTTCAGAAAAACGAACCTTCAGGAAAATGAGTACCCCCCCCCCCCATTTCCACGATGACAGTTACAGATAATTCTGAAAGTTGTACCTTCCAAAATAAAAGTTACAGGTAATCCTGAATGATGTAACATCTGTAATGAAAGTTCTGGATTATTCTGAATTCTGTAACTTTCATTCAAAAAAGAATTATTTGCATTATTGGTCCTGTTTTAAAATGCATTTTTAATGGGTTTCATCACAGTGTAATTTTAATATAAATTACATGTCAAGTAGATTTCAACCTCTGTCATCAGCATGTTAAGATACCGTTGTATCTATCAGAATTTCTGACATTCATTCCTTTTAATTTCAAAAAGTGAACACATACATGTAGATGTGTATAAACTCTATTCTCATTTTTAACGAAGAGTTTTACTGAATGGCAAAAAGATGCCTGTATAATTTAACCAGGACAACATGTACAAACAATAAATAATACTTACCTCTACTTCCACTGTATGGTATGCAAGAAGTTGCTCTATGTATGGACCACTGGCATGGTCGATAGCCCTATATCAAATGAGAAAAAATATATACACTTCTTTAGTATGGATTCTGCCACATACATGTACATTCAGAATTTGATCACATTAAATCATGAAGTTAGCAGTTGGGCTAACATCAGCAGCAAGACTTTGAAATCTATTCTTAGATTTGGTCCTATATGTGTAGGCCTTATGTTTAATGGGGCACTTAAAAAAAGAATCATTCTGTCGACAGTTTCCACCATATTAAAAAAATGCTAAATTTTCCAACATCCTCATAATCGCAGAATGCCTTTCTGTTTGATTGAAATAGATGAATAAATTGTTGACCCTCAACACAACAATTCAACACATGAACTACATCAAACTTACTGAATGAAAATAATTATTATAATTATTACTTGTTTTATTATTATCATTATCATCATTACTATATTATCAGAATCATTATCATTATACTTATTATCATCATTATGATAAAGATAATTAGTATTAATAATATTTGCATTATCAAAGGATGGCCATTTCCTTCAGAATTTTCAGCAGTGATTATCACAAGTAGATATGAACTTACTCTTGTACTTTTGATGGAGAAATGACTGTATTTGTTACGTCATCCACTACATGAAGTAACATCTCTGTCCTATTGAAACAAAAGAGGGAAGAGAACACAAAGGGAAAAGAAGAGTCCTGGGCATAAATAACTTCCATGGGAAAAACCTCAACAATGAAGATAGACCCTACCCATTTCTGTTTCAGACTATAAAAAGAATAGCCATTTTTAGTCCCAACATTCTATTCAACACTCAAAGTCAAAGACGCAAAGAGGGAAATTGCAAGTTTTGTCTGTGCTTCTAAAATTAGAATCAGACATATCTGAATAAATGTTCATATTATTTTGCTTAAAGTGTTCAAAGAGGCAAATACTAATTCTACATCCTAATATTTTGGTTCTGCCTCTACAGAATAAAATTTGAATTTTGAATAATTTTGTCATATGCGTGTTTCCCGCATTTTTATGCCGTTTCGCTAGGCTACCTAAGATTGTTTATATTTGCATCATTTCGATGTGTATACATTATTCTAAACGTTTGTTACATACACCTATCTTTTTGTGTCCTCCAATATGCTTTTCTGTTGATGTAATACATGAAGTTATAGTCAAATTATCATATTATATAAAGAAGGACAATAATGTCACAAAAAGATTGTACTAAAGATAATTAACATAGGATAGGATTTTTTTTAATTTCAAGTATGAGTGTGAAAAACAGTTCCACTGGTACTTATTACATTCATATCCAAGCTACATTTACGGAGTATCAAAACAGCAATAATATGTATCGACAAAAACACCCACACAAAAACGTGCACCACCCCTCCCAAAATAGAACCCTGGTTATGCAGCTGGGCATTGAGAGTGTTAAAGTCTTGCATCATTAAATCTTATTTGTGATACATCTTTGTTAACTTGGTGGCACTATAAAGGGTAGTTCACATATGCCACAAAAAATTCTCAATGTACTGCACTTAACATTTTGTGTATCATAAA
The DNA here is from genome assembly GCA_025617745.1 of Heliocidaris erythrogramma. NCBI lineage: Eukaryota > Metazoa > Echinodermata > Echinoidea > Camarodonta > Echinometridae > Heliocidaris > Heliocidaris erythrogramma. The sequence goes on along the minus strand of CM046872.1, from coordinate 27,569,415 downwards.
ACACACAGAAAAGTGATTATGTTTGGTACCTTTGATGTGAAAGGACAATTAACCCCACGTGATATTCTAGATGCACCTATTGTCTGCTACGTCTTTCCATGGAGGCTGCCATTTTGTGCATGACACGGATCATTAGGTACCATATGCATTGATAATAGCCTACCTTTACAACAGATACGTCGCTTTGTTCTGATTGTATTACGATTGTTATTGGCCATGGGCCTAGATAATTGACGACCCATGAGTTCTAATAGCCATCCTGTAAAGCAGATTCCTCGCTTTGTTTTGGTATTGTTACGATTGTCTCCGTCCTTGACGTCAATTCTCCGTCCTTGACGTATATTTTTTATGAAGTATATTTTTTATGAACAAATTAAGACCTTTTAAAAAATATATAAAACTAAACTTACATTTCAGAATATGTGACTTTATCTAATATATATTTGTCCTCTAAAAATCAATTACAAGTTAACGATGAAGGAAATTTTACTTGGGATGAAAAATATGTTCGTGTACACATAAAGTAATGGCAGCCCCCTTATTATTGCTAGCAGACGATAACTTGGCTGGAAAAAAGTGATTTATATCTATATCCTGTGTTTTTACATGAAATTGCATGTATCAAATAAGAGGCATATACTACACCATTCAAAATAAGCTAATTCATACGCTGAGGTTAATTTCCCTTGAACGAGCCTCAAAAGGTAAAAACTTCGTATAAACCTGACCTGTTTGGAATACCCAGTCCATTGCCATCTAACTCATAATCTATGGAATCAATGTTGACAGAAACATCACTATATCCTCCAATCTCCATGATTTCTTCAAGCAGACTATGAAGAAAAAAGAGAAAACACAAAGCAGTAATTCAATTTTATTACCTCGACTACTATCAATCAAATTTCAACCAGATGAATCTTTGACCGCACGCGGTCAGAATTTATGCCTCCGCCATCACCAAATTGGAAATGTATGCCATACATGTACACTCTAAAAAGGATTGGTCCAACAAAATTACAAATCTTTTCACTTAAAAATCACAGGAGACAGAAAATTTATTTCATTTCATTTCCATCCCGTACAAATAAAAAACTTACCATTGATGACTTACAATCATCAAATACACCAAGGAAATAGATATTTTATAGCAAATAGACCACTGTCCCCTTGAAATTTCTAAAATAGGTAGGCCTAGACTCCATACATCATGAACCATTTTCATGTATATAATGACCTCTATGACCTTTGAACTTTGACCTTGAGACCCTAAAATCTAATCCGTTCATCGTCCCTCACATATGCATACATGGGCCAAGTTACAAACTGATCAAAAAAAGGGTTTTGAAGTTATCGCGAGAACGAACCATTTTTATGTACATAATTACCTCTGTGACCTTTGACCTTTGACCTTGAGACCCTAAAATCTAATCAGTTCATCATCCCTCACATATGCATACATGGGCCAAGTTAGAAGCTGATCCGTCAAACAGTTCTGAAGTTATTGCGAGAACGAACCATTTTCATGTACATAATGACCTCTGTGACCTTTGACCTTGAGACCCCAAAATCTAATCAGTTCATCGTCCCTCCCATATGCATACATGGGCCAAGTTACAAACTGATCAAAAAAAAAAACGGTTTTGAAGTTATCGCGAGAAGAAAAGGGGACGGACGAACGTACTCACGACCCGAAAACATAATGCCTCCAGCACCACCTACGGTGGGCGGAGGCATAATAAAACTTTCATCTTTAGAATGATAAACAAAACTATCGAGAACAATTATGGAATAAATCTTGATATCTATAGATTCTTGTTGCCATGTTTACGTAAAAACATTTTATCACTCTTACTTCATCATCATCATCCTCCTCATAATCGTCACTATTATCATTAAAATCATCACCATCACTATCATCATCATCACCATCATTGTCATCATCATCACCATCATCATCACGATCACATCAGTACCAAAATAAAAAACATGACTCTTGACCATCATCAGTTTCACTACCATTTATAGAATAATTACCATCACCAACATCATTATTATACCTTAATCACTGTGATAAAATTTCGTTAATTATCCCAGGGCAGTGGAACAAGTGGATTCCCAAATTGACAAAACACGGATTTCCAAACATTTCAATTTGTAGCCTCCGCTGCCTGGGGAGGCGTTCTACCTTCTATCACGTGACTTCATTTTGACTCAACATGTCACAAGATTCTTGGTATGTTTGATATAATATTAGAAAGCTCAAGCATACATGTACATGTACCTTGCAAATTCAGCTTGTGTATCTCTCGCATTGGTAGGTTCATCTGCAAATATTACACTCACTTGGTCAATCTCAGTCATCAAATACACCTGTTACAAGATGATACAGTCAATTTAAACATTTATAGTGTGTGTGTATATATATTATATATATACAGTCAAACCTGCTTTCGCAACCACCTGTATAGAAAGACCACCTGTCTATAACGACCACAATTTTTGTTTCCCCTGAAAAGTGTTTCTCATTGAAATGTGTATTAAAGGAACCTGTACATAAAGACCGCTTTTCTTGTCTCCTCTTTATAGACAGGTTTCACTGTATATATATATATATATATATATATATATATATATATATATATCTATCTATATCCATGTATATATATATATATTACTAAAGGGTACATTAGATGGACACACAACAATGCGGTCTATTTCGTCATAATAGGCCCCCTACATTAGGTGGACAGTTGGGGCAGTATCACCAAATATTGTAGATGATTCGAGTAATCTATGATGGACCTCCATACAAAATCTGAAAGAAATCAGTCAACAAATGTGTCCTCCAGAATGCATGCAACCAAAATATGACATTTGACCCTATAAAAAGCGGAACACTGGGGGCGGCACCAGCAAACACTATAGATGTGTAGATTTCACTAAGACACACTTCCATATAAAATTTGAAAGAAATCCGTCAAGAAACGTGGAAGTTAGAGCGCACAAAAGACATACGACCTTCGACCCTATAAAGGATGGAACAATGAGGACAGCATTATCAAAAAGTATAAATTTGTAGATTGTACAAGATACATCTCCATACAAAATCTGAAAGAAATCCATCAAGAAATGTGGCCAGCAGTGCACTCACGCCATTCTCCAAAATATGACCTTTGACCCTATAAAATATGGGACACTGGTGGCAGCATAACCAAAAACTATAGGTTTTTAGATTACGCCAAGAGACACCTTCATGCAAAATTTGAACAAAATCCATTGAGAAATGTGACCGCCAGAGTGCACACAAGAGTGCACACAAGACATCTATCAAAATATGACCTTTGACCCTATAAAAGATGGAACACTGGAGGCAGCATCACCAAAATCTAGAGGTTTTTAGATTATACCAAGAGACACCTTCATGCAAAATTTGAACAAAATCCGTTGAGAAATGTGACAGCTAGAGCGCACACAATCTATCCCCCAAAATATGGCCTTTTACCCTATAAAATAAGGAACACTGGGGGCAGCATCACCAGAAATTATAGGTGTCCAGATTTTACCAAGATACACCTCCATACAAAGTTTGAAAGAAATCTGTGAAATGTGACCGCTAGAGTGCTCACAAGAATGCGCCGCGGCGACGGCGGTGGCGGAACGCTACTGAATCTAAAGTATCCTCCGACATCCTGCCGGGGGATACAATAATAATAGTAAAATAAAAATTATAACCATAGCCAATATCACTATCTTATTTACCCAGGGTAGCCTCATCAGTATTAATACTGCTCTTCCTGAGGATCTTGTAATTATTATTATCCAAGCATTCCAGGCACCTATTTAACTCTTTCAGTGCTGATGTGACAGATAGACTTTTCATTTTCATTCACCAATTGCTCGACCACAGGAAAGGTACATGTTGGTCAATGTTTTTGCACATAAAAGCATTCTAAATATATAGTTATTATTATAGTTATATGCCACCATAGAAATTTTCAGAGAAAAAATGCAAATTTTTAAAAAGATATTACCTTACTTCAACATTAAACAATAGTAAACAAATGAGAATCCAAAAAAATCATTAACAAAAAAGAAATGCAAATGTAATTTTCAATAATTTTTATGCATAAAGTTGGGTAAAGTAATAAACTTTGGTATCATAAGAAATGGTAATATATTTCCTACAAGTTTTGTGCACAATATTTTGTAAAATAATAGATGGTAAATGAAGTGAAGACATTTTGAAAAGTAAGCATTGGTCACATTTTGGTAAAATTTTGAAGAGAGCTAAACCCCTTGGCACAGTAAGAGTTAATAGACCTGGGTCAAAAGGGACAAATGTGGGCAAAACACTTTGCCCAAGGATGTAAACACTTCATAAGTGGTGTTCCCATTGTTGCAATCTTTAAAAACTATAAAATCTTTTTATTATTTTCTTTTATAGCAATTACTGTAAACAAGAAACTTTTTTTAACATGAAACTTCAAGAAAACTAACTCTCGGCTGTATCCTTGCAAGAAACTTTTAAAAATTGCAAAAATTTTAGCACCGTGATTCATATACATGTACTGTACATGTACTATGTGGTAATGTGTGAAAACTTTTGAGATACAAAACTTTCAGAGATCTGGATCATCCGTAAAAAAAATTTGCACAAGTTTCTAGTTTTACAACTGCCAAAAAGTGCAGGAACAGAGCTAGTAGCAGATACAGTTTTGCACACAGAAACAGAGCCTGATAGGAAGAGAGAGAAAGAGAGAAATAGAGAAATAACATTTGAAAAATAAAAAAGTGATGTCTCCTCATCTAAACCTAGTCTCAGTTCAAGACATAGCTTTTAAGAGTACAATGTAGAGCTTACTGATAAGTTTGCTCTGTCTGTAAAACTGCTATTCAGACTATCTGTGGCGAGCAGTTCCACAATGTAGTAGCTATCATCGCTTGCTTGGAATGTAACACCGTTAATGACTTGTCCACTACTGGTGACTATAAAGACATTTACTTTTGCGCTGTTAACATCACCATCTGAAATTTGAAATAAAACAAAGAGCAGCCTCAGAACCCTGGCATGTGAATTTGACAATAAGGAGGATGATGGGGATGATGATGATGATGACAATGGTGATTATGATGATGAAGATAAAGATAGTGTTGATGATGGTGATGACTATAAGATGATTATGACAATGATGATAACAGTAACAAAAATATTAAACAGATAACATTTTCAGTGTGATTATAATATCATATTAAGTATTATGATTAATAGTTACAGAAAAGTTATGCAGTGCGTATCATAAAAAGTATACCCAACTTTTGTAGCTTCTAATTAAAAAGTTATAATGTCTATGGGTTTAAAACCCATTTTATGGTAAAAAGCAACTTATATGCCGTTCAATGATACCTTATTCATATCCGTGCTGCAACGGATGACTGAGCAGCATGTTTTTCAAAAAGTATTGTCAAAATTAAAGGTAACACATTCATATGGCTTGACCCACATTTGTTGCATCAGACCAATCTTGGTACAAGGAGATTTGGACAGTTTTTTTAAACGATGGTGGTGAGTCATCTGCGGCAGAAGAGTGATGAATGAGGTATCATTGGACAGAAAACAAGTTACACTTCATCATTATAGAAATTTCAAGGTCACATTGGTTATGGCTTTTTTATTAGAAGCTATCAAAGTTGGACATACTTTTTATTAATACGCAATGTATAGTACTTAGCAATTATAATACCGATAATATTGACAAAGTAATGTACATGTAGTAATAACATTTCTCTAAAGCAACACCAAAATAAACACTTTAAATGATAGCAAACTTATCCTGTAAAATCAAAAGCAATTATTTTGCACAATTAATGAATTTGTGTATGAAATAGAGCATAAGGTCTCCAAAATTTAGTTGCAAGAAGTCCAAGGTTAGAAAAGAGGCCAAGTAATAATCAAATATACCTTGCACTGAGAGGCTCCAGTTGAAATTATGGATTCTGAGGTGACTGGCATAGCACTATCCATAATTTAAATTGGTGCCTCGAAAAGAGGGCATGGTATATTTGATTTATATCCTACAAGAGTAAGGCTAGAAAGATTAACAAAAAATCAAAACTAAATGTATAATCAGAGTAGAACTACATACACGTACACTGAGAGGCTCGTCACGTACAAACATTATCGCGATACATTGTCGAGATATCGATAGCTTCGAAATATCCAGAAAAACAAAAAAGTGACGTCATAATATTTTTATATCGAAAACTATACGGAGGTCTGACGTCATGTGATATCCATTTTTTCTTCATGGTGAAAGTATTTTATGTCACTTGAGACATTCCTGGCCAATCCTTGCATGAGAATAAGTAATGGATCATGCAAAATTATACAAATACATGTAATGCCCCTGTTGTTAGGGCAGGATAGTACACAAAGTTTAATTAATTAGTCAGTGCACAAAGTGATAATGCATGCACACGTAGGGCAAGTGCATTATCTCTTTTGCACTGACTAAACTGATTGGATTTTCATGCCCTAAGAATTGAACTTAACAGGGCATTATTAATTTTATAAAATGGGTAGGCAATACAGAATGTCAAAATAGAGTTAGAGTCTAACGTTAGATCTAATGAGATCTTACTTTAGAAGTTTAGGTAGACTAGAATATAGGCCTGTACTGCTAGCTAGTACTGCATGCAGTCTAGATCTAGTCACTGCAGCTACAGTCCTATACTGGCCTGACAGAGCTACACGCTTGATCATAATCTTGTGCACAAATGTGTCCAAAAAATTGCGGAAGTTATATCGAGCGTGCGTTATTTCTTTTTTGCTGCACGGTGGGAAAGTATAATGCATGGTCACGTGGTGTTATTCTACCAATAACATTGCCTACATTCTTGAACCTGTTATACATCAAGGTTTATCAAGTTCGTGCAAAACAGGTAAAAGTAATAGTTAAAATTTAACCCAGTGACATATCCGTATACCAAATTAACCTGTTGGTTAGGATCTGATTTCAATATAACACATATTTTCCATAGACTCATGCCCGAGTTATCTCGGGCTGAGGATTCAAAAAGTTGAAAATACACCCACTCATAGCACATTATCCTCTCATCCAGAAGGACAATACAACTTGCCTGCATCATAGGATGTCTGTGAAGTAATCTCATAATCTACTACAGCATTGCTGCCAAGATCAGGGTCTATAGCTGTCATAGTGATGACTTCAACACCAAAAGCAGTTGAGAACAACACACCTAGAAGAAAGCAAAGTTCTTGATATGAGTGCATTTACACAGGTATTCACAAACGCTTCTCTTTAAGGCGGCTTGGCAAAATGCACTGGCACAACTGATGGACCCAGAACGCAACAGGCATAACAAGAAGGGTCTATAACTTTCACAGTGAGAGTTCTACACCAAATATATTTTAGAAGAACACACCTGAAAATAGGAAACATTTTGATAAATGTCACAAGGAGCAGATCCAGAACCTAGACGGGGGGAGGGCATTCAAATTCAGACGGGTGTGCCGCAGCCGCCCTCGAAATGGGGGTCTAAGGAACTGACTAGAAGCGAAAAACATAGGGTCTTTCTTTTCTTTCAATAACAATTATTTTCCTAAAAGATATACAACCACAATTTACTAAATGATGGCAACAACTCAAATGGCATAATTAAAGCTTGAGGTACAAAACAATATTGCACTATGTGTAAGAATATAATCATATACGTAGGATAAATCTTGTGCATAACAAGACATTATGTGACAGTAGATACATGTATAGTATACAGAATAAACAGACAATTCAGATAGGTACAGAGAAAGAGGACTTGAAAAAAAAGGGAAAGGAAGAGAGAGAAGATAGTTGGATGGATGACAGGGGTACATCACGACTAATTATACTGCAAGTGTTTAGGAATACATTACACATCTCATCATACATACATGAGCTGAAAATAAATATTTTACTAACAGAACCAGACAAGATTTCTGATACCATTTTGATGTTAGGCAAACCAATTACTGAATATACATGTAGATCTAATTAACAAGATGTATATTAGCCCACTAATGTCTTTTAAACGTAAGGCAATAGATGGTGCTTCTCAATATGTTCCAGGTTACTCAAACACAAGATTGTACTGACTTGGCAGGGATCGTATAAAGTGGGGAACCTAATTGCCCATGTTCTTGTTTAGATTCGTAAATGACAATACAATCGTCACATGAGTGCAATCACACACAACCTCACCATCATCACGTATTCCCAAACTCTACTCTGTAAGGTACATGTAGCTTAACAACATGAAGCGGCACTGAAAGATGTATCCAGAACGCACAAAGTGGTAGCATGTGGTGCATCTATAAAATTATAATCCGAACATGAAATGAAATGAATGATTGATTTTCCGCAGTCTATTCCTTTGTATTCTGCATGGACACATCTTTATGTGCCACTACAATTTGTTTACGCACCTATAAGAAACCTACCTGCTGTGTATCTGTCCTTTTCAAACCTTGGTGGGCTATCGTTGACATCAGACACTACAACAGTCACTCGAGCTAGGTTGTCTTCTGTCATGGGGTCGTATACTAAATTCTCTTCAGGTACAAAATCAGGATCACTGTTTGCCATGATGACTAGGGAAAACTCTGGTCTCATCTCCCTGTCGATTGGTTTGAGAAGTGTCAGATTACCTGAAGTCTTGTCCAGACTGAAATAGTCTTCTCTTGTTCCATCTAGGGATTAACAAAGCAAAAGAAGAATATTTGAAAATGTTCCTGATCATCTAGCTGTTTCAAGAAGGAATTTACTTGGGCAAGAAAGTAAATATAGTCATAGTGCTTGTCTCGCTTGTCTTTCTCCTCTAATCTAATGTTATAAGCTGTAACAAATGCAATAGCTGTATAAAAGTGAATGGAGTATCGTTGAGGATCGAGGCTTACGGTTCACCATGTGGTCAGTCCTGAAATGGACTGTTGAGTAAGAAAAAGAAAGTGGGGATGTCAAGAGGAGAAGAAATGGAAAGGCGAGATGGACAGTAAGAGAATGGAGAAATAATCTTCCTTCAAAGTGTGAAGTCCTGAAAAGGACTGTAAACCAGATGAGAAGGCTAGAGTGGAGAAAACTTGATGTTTCGCACATGTTGACTGGAGACATAAGGACACTCCTGATGACGGACAGCTAGTCAACCTGTCTGAAACGTTGAGTCCTTTCCATTTCCTCTCCTCTAAACTTCCCCACTTTCTTCTTCTTACTCAACAGCCCTTTTCAGGACTAACCACATGGTAAACCATAAACCTCAATGTTAGCAGTACCACCATGCGAACCTCTACCTTCAGAGATCATCTGAATGGAGTATGTTTACACTTTACAGTTTGCATTTTCCAAATGGTTTTCATACTAATTTGGCAAAGTTTTTGTAACTCTTGCTGTGCCAGTGTGACAAAATGTAAACAGACCAGTTTCAATCATTAATCCACCAAGAAATATATCATCTGTGTGGAGCCAGTAGATTGGGGTCAATTTAGAGAATGAATCAAGTATTCGAACACAATTTTTAAGATAATACATGGTTAAAGAAGTGCAGGCATATGTACAGGAAGTATTAAAGTGTGTTTTGGTAACACTTTAACAAAGCAAATCCCTTGCTACAATCGGAGTTAAAGATGCAATTCCCCACTCACTTCCCTACTGAGATACTACGGCAATTACTATTATAAAGAGTACTTGAGATATGAGATCTGAAAAGCATGGACAGCTTTATAATTGCCACAAATAAGTTACCTACAGGAAAGGCTCAAACAATATCCAACTGGACTTACCTACTATGAAGTAGTAGATCTGGTTGTATAGATCACTATCAAGATCCACAGCTGCAGGCACTGTTCCAACAAAAGTCCCATTACCAAGGTTCTCCTCCACCTCTAGCTCCTTGGGTTCTGGGGGCAACAGTGGTCCCTCGGGACCAGTGCGCTGTATACACAATGAAACACAATAATAAAGGCCCATTTAGACACGCAGCAGTAACCTGCTTTAAAAACAACACTGCAGCAAAAAATACACAACATACTATTACATGTAAGCATCGTGGTCTTCCTATCTCTTTACCAGGCAGACACAGAGGGGCAATTGTTGTGTGCAGGCATTTGATTTTTTATCCCTAAAATATTGCCTCTTGCCATTCATGTACATGCATGTACACCAGAAGATCATACATCATTAATCAGTGTCATTGTATACTCAGGGTTTTTGCAATTTTCTCTGGGAGGATCTATCATCTCAAATCATACTTGTAAAAGAAAGGACTCTTAACTTTTAAGGCATCTGCTTGGTATGCTCGGTGTATTTGGTGATTTTATACAATGATGTGAAAGATTATGAGAACCATTTGAATATTTTGTATTACAATGTATTTGTATGCTCGGTTTATTTGGTGATTTTATACAATGATGTGAAAGATTATGAGAACCATTTGAATATTTTGTATTACAATGTATTTGTATGCTCGGTTTATTTGGTGATTTTATACAATGATGTGAAAGATTATGAGAACCATTTGAATGAATATTTTTGTATTGTAATGTATTTGTACATTAAAAAATCATACCAACACATCATAAAGTACACATTTTTTTGATAAGGAACAATGTGACTTTGTCATTCAAAGCAATTGCTGAAATTATTGATGTAGCAATATTTATCCTAAAACTTGAATTGAATATGATAATCTCTGTTCAACTTTGAACTTGACATTGTATGAATGAAAAAGAGTACATAATATACCTCACCTCTCCCCAGTATGCAGGCTCATTATCATCTGTATCATTGACTTGAACATAGAAGGTCACCTGGGATGTACGGATTGGGTCAGACTTGGCGTTCATTCCTATGATACCCAACTGCAACAACAAAAATACATGAAGACTATGGTTCCAAAACATGCTGCACCCAATTTTTGATCAAAATGGAATTCTGCATTGATATGTAATATGTAGTAGCACATACAGTTGGCACCTAAAGTTTGCACACATTTTCCAAACTACACTAATTCCCACTAGGAGTCGTCTCTGAGAGACTTTATTTGATGCATACATACTTTGGGGGAGGGGGGGGGGGGGGGGGGGGGGGCCAACTGTACATGTACACTAACAATCAAAACAAAATTGGAATTTCCCACTGGAGAAAGCATAACAGGAGGTCGTTTGCTGGATTTTAGATCCAAAGGATGCTACAATTTAAAAAAGGATCTCTTAAAAGACTGATTGTATTATCCCATTGGGCAAGAGAACAATTGGACCAGGTTTCAGTTCAAATTGACAATGAAGAATAGGATAAGTTTGATGGATGTATATGTAGCTTGCTTTGGATCTGAACTCTTCATATATAAATGCGAAGATACCCTACTTTAACATTTCAACGGTGTCTCAGTAAATTGTATAGTGTGAGGATTGATGAGACAGGAGACAAAGGACCTAGCTGAACTTCAACATTATTAGATCAAGCCGAAGAAGAAGGAGGCCGGGAAGACCGAAAGCTTGATCTAATAAAGTTGAAGTTCAGCTACGTCCTTTGTCTCCTGTCTCATCAATCCTCACACTATATATACATGTATATATTTTACTGGATTGTCTATTAGGGAGACACACGAGTCACGACAATGAGGTTTATTCCGTCATAATAGAGACGCCCTATTAGGGAGACACAAGGACAAATAAGCAATACAAAAGAATGTCTCCCTAATAGACAATCCAGCGAAATATATAAATATATATATATATATATATATATATATACCCCTAATGGGTACATTAGGAGGACAGTTTTTGTTCTTTTTCTTTGTTCAACTGTCGACCTAATGTACCAACTGTCTACCTAATGTAGGGGTCGCTATTATGACGGAATAAACCGCATTGTTAGGTGTCGACCTAATGTACCCTTTAGTAAAATATACATATATATAACAAGTTTTAACCCATGATATACAATTCTCATTCAGGGTAAGCGTTGAATATTTTGTTCTAAGAAATATGAGAATTAAAACTTGATTTATTTGATTGATCAACTGTTTGGCAAATGTGTTCTGAAGAGATCAATGCATAATTTGAACTCCTTTTTCTGGTTCCTATTCAAAGGTACTTTAATGTGCAGAAAGGATGCAGGCAACAAAATTGGTCAATTGAACTTTGAGTTTATATGTATGTATATATATGTATACATATGTATACATATATATATATATATATATTTATATATATGCTTTTAAAAGCAAATATAAGTCCACTATAAATAAAAGGATTGCCATTTCCAGCTATATAACAATTGACATTTTTAAAATAATTTTTGTCAGTTTGATTATGGCTTGCGTTGACATCTTTCATCTGAAAATTCTTCAGGCTATCATAAAAATTACCAAAAAAATTCATTTTTATACATAGAAATAGAAAATATTAAAATTCAAAGCTAAAGAGAAGAATCATTTTACTTTGAACATATAAAGTCAGCTATATTGTTTTACAGTAAATCTGAAGCAAATTAACTCGTCTGGAAAGTCCTGCCTCCGATTTCCCATTGTTGATTTTGACATTTCTTGCAGCTGCAAAGAAGTATTTTATCCAAAGGATGATTACATCTGGACAACAAATTTAATTTTAAAAAAGAGCAAAGGCTTACAATATAGATTTCTTGCATCTCCCTATTTGTTGTTGATGTGATGTTTATCTCCCCAGTAACCTCATCAATGCTGAAATATCTGTAGTCATTCGTCGCACCAAGGCTTGTGTCGATTGAAAACGTAACAACACCATTAACCCCCAAATCACCATCTGTTGCCTTTGCTGTGGTAATGTATCCTGTGTAATTCTGCAAGAACAAGTATGCAAAAAATGAAGTTATCACTGCTTTTGCATAACTTGTTTTATGTCAGACATCGATCCAAATTCTCTGGCAGAGGGTCCCAAAAACAAAAGAAAAAAGGGGAAGGTTCTCACATTTTTCAGAAGTATTCTTAGTCAAAAAGTATCCGACAGGCAAACAAAACAATTAAAATCTAGATTCTAGTATTACTGCATAGGAATGTTCATCTACTCTATACATGTACATTGTATGTACTATTTAGTATGTATATTCTCACTACAATGACCTACATATAAGTGTTCATCATTCTCTCACCCAACTATCAAATTTCTCTCTCTCTCTGTCTCTCTGCATAATCCACAGGCTTTGGTAATCATGCTGTTCTACAGCTCTCTGTCTCTAGCCTTCGCCAAAGGTACTATACCCCTTGGTAATTCACTCCTCTCTCTTCAAGCAATCTTCATGCTATTTTTGAGTCAATGTTAAAATCATACCATACCTCATTCACAAAAACTGTTTCTTCTTGTTCAGGGTGTACAAATACTGGTGCTTCATCATTGTAGTCTGTGACATTAACAAAGAAGTCCTCAGGTTTAGTCTCCATGGGTGGATCCCCTAGGTCAAAGGCCTGAACAGTAAGGACATAGACACCAGGTATCAGGTCATTGTTGGATGAGGTGCTTAGTGTGACCACACCTGTCTTGTTATCAATCTTGAAGAATTCTGATTGGAGGAAAACCGACATTTTGTCTTAATTGTAATCAATCGTAAGGAAATGTGATCATTGGAAATAGACCTTCCTTCTTGTAATCAATTTTAAAGGAGAATTAACCTCAAACAATAAAGACGATAGTGTTCAAAGGTGTTATTTATTCCTACTTGTTAGACTATATGGCTTCGCGTCAAAATATACGAGATCAAGATTTTCAGAGCAAAATTTACCATCTGCTTGCTATATGTATCGTCTGCTAGCAGCACATGGGGGCTGCCATTTTGTTTATGTGTACAAGAAGATTTTCTTAATCCAAATGCTCAATTGCCTTTTTCAAAATTAAAAACCCATTTGAGATTAAAAATATAGAATAGATATGTCAATTTATTTTTAAACTGAAGATTTCCTTATATATTTCTGTTGAAAATCGATATTCGCTTAATAGAAATCTATTTTCTCGATACTGGACGTATGGGACGGAGCAAATTAATTCAAATTTTATGGATGCTTCTTCCCGGAGCATCTATAGCGGCAAACTATGCATTCACCTGCTTTCGGATAATGGGACTTGAAAAGTCGGAATGCATGCTGCATATATTATGTTCTGCTCTGTTTGGCAAACCCAAGAAAATAGATTTTTGTTAAGCAAAACCAGACAATTTAAAAGTATCATTATAAAGATTTAATTTGTATAATACATGTAAACACCCACTTTATATTTTTCGTCACATATGGGATTTTAGGTAATGAAGAAAATCAATTTAGGTCTTGGATTCAAAATATCTTCCTGACTGGAACATTTCTCAATGGTTCATGTACAACTCCAAATCATCAAGAAAATGGCAGCCCCCATGTAAATGAGTAGGAGACGATACCGGGTGCTGGAATATCTTTATTTAGGCGAGAGATCAAAAATATCACAGCGTGCCGCCTGCAGGCTCCCGCCAAGGCACGCGCCAATTAACGGACCTATGCCCACCGCGGCCTGCCACCTCGCACTTAAAAATAAATCCGTCATGCCCGCCGGGGCCTGCTACCGATTACTCTTAAAAACTAATCGGCCATTCCCCCTGCGGCCTGCTGGCGATTGCACTTGAAATTAAATCCCCCATGCCCGCCGAAGCCTGCCGCGAATGTTCTTTAACAATAAATCCGCCATGCCGCCTGCGTGCGGTCATAGTAGCAATCACCGTAAATATGACACTCTTTGGCAATTAAAGGGACATTTATAATGGCGCCATCTACGTTTGCAACCTTGGCCGAGTTACCCAAGAAAGCTGAATAAAATAAAAAATCTGCCATTCGAGCCGCGGGTGCGGCATTCCCATCGAAGATGCTCTTCGAGGCGAACTACATCTTTTATTTATTTTTTTAAATTATCTAAATTGCCGACATCGTGGGCGTTCAGGGGAGAGGGTCAACTTAGCTGGAAAGTAACCATTTTTCATGTTCATGGATGTAAAGATCACATATTCACATGTAGTGTATTTGGTCTGTAAACGAATTTGCCGTCTGGCATGTTCTATCTGGTCGGTTAAGATTCCCGAAGTGGTGATAAATCGAAGCGATATTATGGTAACCGTGGGGTACACGTATCGGCACGACTGCTGAAAAAAGCTGTGCGCGGCCATAGAGAATATGGTGTCCCGAATCTAACCGTTATGCGTGCGTTCAATTATTTCCCAGTTTACTAATATCTAACATATTCATACCTCCACTAAGATATATTAACGAATAAAAATGAAGATTAATGATCATATCACTATATTCAGCAACTCCAAAAAATATATAATTATTATCAGGAATAAATGTTAAAGGATATTTAACATGACCTTGTTTGTCCAATGATAGGGTACTTGGACTAGAAAATAACGCTACCTCAGGAAGAAAAATTTGCTTCATCCGAAAAAATCAAGAACATAAAAGCATTTCTCTTTGTAATAAAAAGGGAAATAATGATTTTCCCGACAACCATTTAGATTATATATGCAGAGAATATTAGGAAATAATGTAAGTTGGCGAAGGAAGCTCATTTCCGCGTCCAAATTTTGGTCTCGACCAAAATATGGACGTGGCAATTTTGCCCTCTCCCGAAAGTGAGGAAACGCCAAAAAGTGTTTATGAATTATAAAGACAGTGAACGGAATCTTTCAAGAATATATGCGGATAGGTTTCTTTTGCGGATACCAACACCCCCCCCCCCCCCTTGAGGAGCATGCAAAATAGTGCTATATTTTTTTACGACGGCCAATAGGGGAGGGGGCGCAACAGGCGCCACTGATATATGCGACAAATATAAATCGTTGAGAATTGTTGAGAGACAGTAAGGAGCATGTAAGAAACAGTAGTTGTGCAGTCTAGTAATGGCATTGATAGCAAGGTCCGGAGAAAAACGAGACGATTTATTTGACGAATTAATTTTCCTCCAAACGATCAAAATAATTTCGTCGGGCCGTCTTCAATACAAGAATTATGAAACGCAAACTAACAGAAGGTGATACGATTTTAGATCTACTTGACGAATTACTTCTCTAGCTATCGATCGAAATAGTTTCATCGGGCTGTCTTCAGGAATTATGAAACGCAAACGATAAAGAGGCAATTTGCTGGACGAATTTTATGGAATAGTTTGGAATTTAGCAGAATTAATACACAGTTTAATAATACTTTTAAAAGACAATACCAAAAGAAATTACTTAGCAATTATTAATTTATGTTAGGATGACTATATGTATGTTGTGTGTTTAAATATTTTGTCCTGTTTTACTTTCTCGGTTTATTGTATTTTAGTTTTTGTTTTAATTATTATTACTTGGTACTGTACTTAATTACCGCATCCATGGTAGCAATATTATTTTAATCATCAATCCACGTTGGGCATGTGCGTTCATACAAGCCTTTTCTTGGCTTTTTAGTGCGTGCCCCTTTTCCATTCATTTATGTTCAACCATGTAACAACTCTACCTTTCCTATTACTTTTGATTGCTTTGTTCATGTTTTATTGACATGTTTTAATTCTCCTTTTTATTTGTCTGTATATGATTTTGTTCATTTTTATGAATTGGAAATAAATACTGAATTGAATTAATATTGATAAAATTCAAAATAATTTCGTCGGGCGCCTATATATGCAGGGGCGTATCCAGGATTTCCCAATAGGGGGGGGGGGGGCGCCAGGAATTATTGATCGCCGTCATGGGGGAGAAATGCAAAATAGTGCTATATAGTGCTATATTTTTTTACGACGGCCAATAGGGGAGGGGGCGCAACAGGCGCCACTGATATATGCGACAAATATAAATCGTTGAGAATTGTTGAGAGACAGTAAGGAGCATGTAAGAAACGTCGGGCCGTCTTCAATACAACAATTATGAAACGCAAACGAAAAGAAGGTGAGACGATTTTAGATCTACTTGATGAATTATTTCTCTAGCTATCGATCGAAATAGTTTCATCGGATAGTATTCAGAACAAGACTTATGAAACGCAAACTAAACAGGCGAGACGATTTACCTGACGAATTAAAATAATTTCGTCGGGCCGTCTTCAATACAAGAATTACTTTTTTATCTTTAAAAAAAAATCCAATGGAGCATCTGTCTTCAGGAATTATGAAACGCAAACGATAAAGAAGCAAATTTGCTGGACGAATTAAAGGGGTACTCCGGCCTGCAATTAATATTAATTGAATAAATAGAGTAAAATTAAACTTACATTTTCAGTGTTTTGCTTGTTTAATTTTACTCTATTCATTCAATTAATATTATTTTTAGGCCGGAGTACCTCTTTAATATTGATAAAATTCAAAATAATTTCGTCGGGCGACTTCAAGGAAAGAATTAGTCCAAACGATCAAAATAATTTCGTCAGGCCGTCTTCAATACAACAATTATGAAACGCAAACGAAAAGAAGGTGAGACGATTTTAGATCTACTTGATGAATTATTTCTCTAGCTATCGATCGAAATAGTTTCATCGGATATAGTATTCAGAACAAGACTTATGAAACGCAAACTAAACAGGCGAGACGATTTACCTGACGAATTAAAATAATTTCGTCGGGCCGTCTTCAATACAAGAATTACTTTTTTATATTTAAAAAAAAATCCAATGGAGCATCTGTCTTCAGGAATTATGAAACGCAAACGATAAAGAAGCAAATTTGCTGGACGAATTAAAGGGGTACTCCGGCCTGCAATTAATATGAATTGAATAAATAGAGTAAAATTAAACTTAAATTTTCAGTGTTTTGCTTGTTTAATTTTACTCTATTCATTCAATTAATATTATTTTTAGGCCGGAGTACCTCTGTAATATATTGATAAAATTCAAAATAATTTCGTCGGGCGACTTCAAGGAAAGAATTATGAAACGCAAATGGAATGGGAAGTCGTCTATATATGCGACAAATATAAAAATAGCAAAGGATTTATGAATTAATCGTTGGGAATTGTTGAGAGACAATAATGAGCCTGTAAGAAACAGTAAAATAGAGTATTAAAAGTGGGTTGCGCAGTCTGGTAATGGCATTGATAGCAAGGTCCGAAAAAAACGAGACGAGACGATTTACTTGACGAATTAAAATAATTTCGTCGGGCCTTCTTCAATACAAGAATTAGTTTTTTATCTTTAAGAAAAATCCAATGGAGCATCTGTCTTCAGGAATTATGAAATGCAATCGATAAAGAGGCAATTTGCTGGACGAATTAATATTGATAAAATTCAAAATAATTTCGTCGGGCGCCTTCAAGGAAAGAATTATGAAACGCAAATGGAATGGGAAGTCGCTTATATATGCGACAAATATAAAAATAGCAAAGGATTTATGAAATAATCGTTGAAAATTGTTGAGAGACGGTAATGAGCCGGTAAGAAACAGTAAAATAGAGTATTAAAAGTTGGTTGTGCAGTCTGGTAATGGCATTGATAGCAAGGTCCGAAGGAAAACGTGACGATTTATTTGACGAATTAATTTTCCTAACGATCAAAATAATTTCATCGGGCCGTCTTCAATACAAGAATTACGAAACGTATACGAAAAAAGGGTGAGACTATTTTAGATCTACTTGACGAATTAATTTTCTACCTAACGATAATAATTTCGTCGGATCATATTCAGAACAAGACAGTAAAACAGTAAAATAGAGTATTAAAAGTGGGTTGTGCAGTCCGGTAATGGCATTGATAGCAAGGTCCGAAGAAAAATGAGACGATTTACTTGACGAATTAAAATAATTTCGTCGGGCCGTCTTCAATACAAGAATTACTTTTTTATCTTTAAAAAAAATCCATTGGAGCATCAAAAGTCCAAAGAGTTACGCAATAAAAGTAGAAAAGATAGATCTAAATAAATATATCTTTAGCATTTATGACTAAACAAAACAAAAAACAAAAAACGGCGTGTATGTCATCTGTAAGAATTACGGAGGCAAACAAAATGAAGACGCATTTATGAATTTTCAAAAAGGAAAGGAAACGTCAGTGAGACGAATTTCACAAATTAATTCAGCGAAGGAACTTGATTTTGCAGCATCTGAGTTCACAAAAGTTACGACACACAATGAAAGTATGAGACACGGTGATTTAAATAATTATATTCTTATATTAATGATGAAAATGACAGCATCGTAATATTTCATTTTGAAGAGTAATGAGGAGCAAACAATATCATAATAATGATTAAAATAAATAAATAATTGCGTTCTCAATGTGCGTGAATGGTGTCCCACATAGTCTAGTTCTGGACTCTTTTTTATTGATTTTTTTATTCGCCGACTATACGCGATAAGCCGAGTGATGGCGCGATCCCGAAAACCTGTTGGCCCCGACGGGAGGCCACATGGCAGGGATGTTACGTCGTATATTCAAGCGGCGAAAGCTAGCCCGCGGGCGGCATGGTGTAATCCATACAGCGGGAGACCGCGGCGGGCATAGTATAAACCTACTGCAAATAAATACGGCGGGAGACCGCGGCTGACATGAGGGATTAACTCGAGATGCGCCCGGCTATGACCCCATGCCGGCTGCGTGCTGAACGGGCTCAATACTCAGTAACGACTGTTCATGCTTCCCTCGTCCGGCATGGGGGATTAATTTGGCCTATATGCGGCCTCTGGCGTTCCCCCCATGCCCCCTGCAGGCAACACGCTGTGATATTTTTGATCTCTCGCCTTATACACTTTTCTTATATCTTATTAGAAAATGATTTAAGCCAATATGTAGGAATATATTACACCTTCCAATATAAGTAAATTTGTAATCAGGGGTTAATTCTCCTTTAAAGAAATCTGATTGGAGGAAAACAGATATTTTGTCTCCTAAACAATCCTAATGAAACCTGACTGGTGGAAACAGACATTCCATCTCACAATCAATTCATGAAGAAATCGGATTAGAGGAGTACAGACATACCATCTCATAATCAATCTTGAAGACATCTCATTGAGGAAGAAAGACGTATTGTCTCATAATTAATCTTTACAAAATTTAATCAAAGGATAGAAGGTGATCTGTCTTGTAATGATGACATTTTTCATAATGAATGCAAAATCAACAATCAAAATTAATGATGTGACATACCGAAGGAACACTACATCAACTTACATGTACAACTATGACCCTCTCGACAATTACAATAAGACAAGCCATTAGCGATGTTGTGTCTCGCCCACTTGCAATAACTAGAAATATCGCGATCTCTGTTGCCATGCAACAGGTCCCCCAAGTACATAAATCTGCATGAGTTATCTTTACATAAATCTATTAATGTTTGGAAAGTGACAGTTAAAGTTATTTGTCATAAGAGAGTCTTGCAGGTAAACTTTAACGTTTGACCTGAAATGACCTTTGACCTCATCATATGACCTCCAACAGCACCATAACATGCAGGTCTCCTTAGTGCATCAACAACCCAAGTTTGGTTGAAAAGTGAGTGATGACGGTTGCAAAGTTATCCGTCATAACATTTGTGACGGACGACGGACGACGGACGGACGCCATTTGGATCCCTAGGCGAGACAAAAACTATTCATCTCAATTACCAACCAGACAAATATATGTAGTAACGATCCTACATTTGTAGTTGGTTTGGTCTTATATGCAAATAAACAGTGAAATGGGGTAACCTCGCTAGTCATAAGGACCGCTAATCATAAGGACCACTTATTCACAAGGACCGCTATCCATAACGCGTGACTAAATGAATAGCGGGTTTGTATGAATAGCGGTCTTTATGAAAAGCGAGCAAACCATAAACAAATTACCTCGCTATTCATAAGGACCTCCGTTTTTATAAGGACCACTATTCATAACTATTCATAACGACCGCTATTCATAACGCGTGTTAAATGAATAGTGGTTTTCTATGAATAGCAGTCCTTATAAATAGCGAGCGGACCCCTGGGAAATTACTTTGCACATGTTCAAAGAAACAGGTCACACACCTGTCCCATCCCGATTTGTCATGACATATCTGACAGCAGAGTTATTGGTGTCTGGCTCATCATTATCGGTAGCAACGATGGCTGCTACACTTGATCCAGGCCCTGCAGTCTCAGAAATCACTATAGTGAATGGGAAACTGTCCGTGAACATTGGAGGATTATCATTCACATCAAGAAGGGTTATTGTCACCTGAATGAATTCAATGAGATGTGAAATATTCCATTGAAACTTAGAATAATATACAGGATTATAAAACAAAAATCATTTATCATTATTACAAGTATACAATTTCACTAGAGAAAGTAACATTGGGGTACAGAGTATTTGCTGGGGACAAAGAATGTAAATTTTGCACACATATAGATAGAGAATTGAATCAATTCAATTAAAAGCTAGGAATTAAAATTTGATTAACATGTTGGGATCATTATTGCATCTATTTTAATAGTCACACAGTATGCAACAAGATGCAACAGTATGCAACACTGTCATGGAAAGTCAACCCTGATTACAAGTTGGTTTTAAAAGAAGCAGAAAAATTACAGAAACAGATCAATGAAAATTTGAGCAAAATCTGATAAGAAATAAAGTTATGAACTCAAAGTGGCAACTTCATGTTCCTCTCCCATCTGCCCTGTACTGAAAATATCATAAATTTCCATTTTCTCTAAGAAAATATTTTATCACATGCACCCTAGATTTAATCATTTCACTTATGCTTTTACACAAAATCTGTATGATACAAATCTATTCCCTCATCAAAACAAAGAAAATGAAATTTAATGAATTTTTGTGTACGAAGCAAATGGGAGAGGGGCTCGCAAGATACGTCACGGAGTTGCCAATTTGTGTTTGACTACAACTTCAAAAATTCATAACTTTCATTGATCTGTTTCTTTAATTTTCTACTTCCTTTTCAACCAATTGAATATCAGGGTAGACATTCCCTTTAGATTAAAGCAGAGGCGAGACAAGTCTTCTTCACCTGCAAGTAAATATCCCTTGTGTAAACATCTTGTAAAAACCAATAGATAGAGAACGTAAAGATGGAAGAGAGTATGAGAAGATGATGTAGGGAAGCCAGTTCGTAATAAGTACATGATACAAATGACCCTGAAATGACTCTATTTTGGCGAACACGCTACTTTTAAAACAACTAAAATAATACTGCCTCACGCACCACGGTGGGCACACTGTGAAAGAGTATAAAGGTCAATTGTACTTGGTACAATTAAATGACCTTTATCTGCACTTGCCAAATTATGATTACAAACTGGCATATTGCAACATACACATGTATTACAGTCATGTTAAAGTGTACCAATCACCTAAAAGCTAGAATGTAAAAATCAACCTAAGAAAAATTTACTGGGCAATCTATGGCTCAACAGAAACCCAGTTCCAACTGGACTTTTTGACAGCTATCTTTACAGAGGGAGGGAATAACAATTAGACAAAAAATTGCTTATTTTGTAACGTATTACATTTTATGCAAATTAGATGCCTGTTTTCACATAATTCTTGATATTTCATGATGAAAATAAGTATTTTTTGCTGAAAGTCTTTGAATAAGCTTAATCAACAAGACTGCTTTGACAAACTTTCAAATTCCAAATCAATTCTTCATATTTTTTTTTTGTAATTGTTTTGTGAATTGCTAATTATTTTTATTTCTTATGTTTTTCTCTTTCTTTCCTTTTCCAGAAATATATTATATCAATAAACTTCAAGATATGTTATATTAAGCAAAAGGCCTAGAATACACAACTGCCATAGAGTAATTTAGGAAAAACAGTATTTTGTATATGAACATATGGCAAATGGCGATTTTTGTTCAAATTTGGCCCGACATGCTTCTACAAAATTTCACATGACCTCGTGTAAAATTGTCCAATTTTTGCAAACTTGGTCCAAAAAGTTGCACGACACTTGAAAGATAAAATTCATCAGAAGGCAAGTCATGATTTGTGGGCAGATGCATGGAGTGACAAAATTTTTAAAAGAGGAGGAGGGAGCCAAAAATGATCCCCCCCCCCCAAAAAAAAGATATGGTTAAGGAACACATACCAGTGCGTCAACTATTCTACTTACAAGGTGCTTTTAAGTTTAATGAGAGCATGTATCTAAAATTGCCATATCTCTTTATAGAAGTAATATTTGAGGCACATATTTTGAATACAGTATAGTGACATGAAACCTCTTTACAGGAAGAAAAAAAAATTGTGATTGGTACCATTTAAGATAAAGTTTAGTTCTGATCATGCAATAACATTGTGAAAGAAACTGTCCCAAAGTAATTGGGAAAGGTTGATCATGTCTGCATTAGAATTGGTGTATACTGTGACGTATAAATGAAATGAAATGAAATAAGAAATTGACCCAATCTCGCTGAAAAGCACATGCACTGCACACATAAATGGGTATATGGGACTGCACGCACACGTGACCTGAATGTCGGCGTGAACACTTCTGATATTGCTCACCATATTTCGAATATGAGGGAATTTGAAAAGCAATCCATTTCAGGGGACATTTCTACTATGATGTTTTTCCAAACTAGTATAAGAGGAATGAGAAAGCTAACAAATTATATTTCACCTTTCACAGAACTCAACCTTGTCTTTAAGCTATTAGAAAAGGGGGGCTTATGTACATGTACTACACCAACTTGAACTCTAGCTCACCTCTAGATTGTCTTGTCTATCACCATCACTTGCAACCACAGTCAGGGTATAGAGGGACTGCTCTTCTCTATTTAACTCATTCTTGACAGTTATATCACCCTAAAACATTCAACAAACCAAATATTATCAATTATAACAACAAATATAGACTTGTTTTATTTGCAAAAAAAAAGAAAGAAATTAAACAGAAAAAAAAAATCATTACTTCCACAGTGCACTGGACACTATCCTGTGGTCTTTTGAAGATAGATGAACATGTATGCCATATTTGAATGTTTGATTTTTCAAGTAGTCATGGTAGAGCTTTTTCTTAATAATGCATGATGATCAAATTAATGTTAACTGGAAGCCATACCAAAATGTAAACCCAACTAGAAATGTGCATTCCTCGTGCCGCGCAATGCGAAATGTATCCCCCGGCGCTGGCAGCGATTTGAAGGAGGGACAAAGACCCTCCCCCATCCCCTCCCTCAAACAAAAGGATGGTGTAGAAATTGCCGCCAGTGGCCCGGAATATTGTCAACACCAGGAGCAGCATTACCAAAACGATTTGTGTAGATTAGAGTATAATGCATTTTTATAGAAAATTCGGAAGAAATATGACCTCAGAGCGCACATAAGACATCCACTAAAATATGACCTTTGATCCTATGAAAGACGGAACATCACCAAAAACTGTAGAGGTGTAATCTATAATGGACCTACATACAAAATTTGAATGAAATCCGTCAAGAAATGCAGAAGTAAGAGTGCACAAAAGGGACAAATGAGCTTTGACCCTATAAAGGACGGAACAATGAGGGCAGCATCACCAAACAGTAAAGATGTGTAGATTATACCAAGATACATCTCCATACAAAATTTGAAAGAAATCCATCAAGAAATGTGGCCTGCAGAGTGAACTCACGCCATCCCTTGAAGTATGACCTTTGACCCTATAAAAGACGGGACACTGGTGGCAGCATCACCAAAAACTACAGGTTTTTAGATTACACCAAGGGACACCTTCATGCAAAATTTGAACGCAATCCGTCAAGAAATGCAGAAGTAAGAGTGCACGAAATGGAAAAATGACCTTTGACCCTATAAAGGACGGAACAATGAGGGCAGCATCACCAAAAATTAAATATGTGTAGATTATACCAAGATACATCTCCATACAAAATTTGAATGAAATCCGTCAAGAAATGCAGAAGTAAGAGTGCACAAAAGGGACAAATGAGCTTTGACCCTATAAAGGACGGAACAATGAGGGCAGCATCACCAAACAGTAAAGATGTGTAGATTATACCAAGATACATCTCCATACAAAATTTGAAAGAAATCCATCAAGAAATGTGGCCTGCAGAGTGAACTCACGCCATCCCTTGAAGTATGACCTTTGACCCTATAAAAGACGGGACACTGGTGGCAGCATCACCAAAAACTACAGGTTTTTAGATTACACCAAGGGACACCTTCATGCAAAATTTGAACGAAATCCGTCAAGAAATGCAGAAGTAAGAGTGCAAGAAATGGAAAAATGACCTTTGACCCTATAAAGGACGGAACAATGAGGGCAGCATCACCAAAAATTAAACATGTGTAGATTATACCAAGATACATCTCCATACAAAATTTGAACAAAATCCATTGAGAAAGGTGGCCTGCAGAGTGCACTCACGACATGTCCTGAAGTATGACCTTTGACCCTATAAAAGACGGGACACTGGGGGCAGCATCACCAAACACTATAGGTTTTTAAATTACACCAAGAGACACCTTCATGTAAAATTTGAACAAAATCCGTTGAGAAATGTGACCGCCAGAGCGCACACAAGAGTACACACAAGACATCTATCAAAATATGACCTTTGACCCTATAAAAGACGGAACACTGGGGGCAGCATCACCAAAATCTATAGGGTTCCAGATTTTACCAAGAGACACCTTCATACAAAATTTGAACAAAATCCGTTGAGAAATGTGACCGCTAGAGCGCACACAAACTTTCCCCAAAAATATGGCCTTTTACCCTATAAAAGACGGAACACTGGGGGCAGCATCACCAGAAACTATAGGGGTCCAGATTTTACCAAGATACACGTCCATAGGAAGTCTGAAAGAAATTCGTCGAGAAATGTGACCGCTAGAGCGCACACAAGAATGTGACGCGGCGGCGGCGGCGGCGGCGGCGGCGGCGGCGGCGGCGAAACGCTGCTGAATCCAAAGTATCCTCCGGCATACTGCCGGGGGATACAATAAAAGGAAAATCTCATTTCAAACTAATTGGAAAGTAAAGAAAGAATATTTCCAATGTCGGTATCAAATTCATCAATAAAATCTACATACATGTATTTCCTGTTGTTTCAACACTCCTTTTTCAAATTGATGTATAGTTCCATGTCACATAATTTAAGATGACTATTAAACACAGGGCATTTCTGAATACTGATACAGGATTACGAGATAGGCCCAAAGCTAAGCCTGTTTTCTGAGGACTGCAAGTCTCCCACATGGCCTCCCAATTAACCCACTGCGTATGGGAACCGTGTGGTCCCTGTATTAAGCATATGGGAATTAGAGAATTTAGTTGTCATCAGGTTAATGAGACAGCCTGAAATCATGACCCTACATGGAAAGTGAAATCCTTCTTTAAAATCAAAATTATTTCCTATTCACAAAAACGTCCTCAAAGATTATAAACATGAATTTCTCATGATTCATCACCACTGAGGCAATAGAATGATGGTTCCCTGAGGTCTACAGAATTTAAAAATATCTTTTTCAGACAAAATCTCTGAAGGTACTCACAGTTTTATTATCTATCATTTCAAAATCCCCAGAACCAACCCCGGCTGAAATGGAATATAATAAGTTCCCATAGACGGAGTCTGCATCAGTTGCATGCACCCTTAAGACAAATGTTCCAATGGTTGAATTCTCAAGAATGCTTTTTGTTGAAAGCATGTCATTGAACACTGGTGTGTTGTCGTTAACATCTGTGATGAAGATCTGACGAGTGACTGTGTTGTTTAAGGGTGGATCTCCCATATCCTTGGCACAGATTATGATGCTCAGAGAATCATGTAGCTCCTTGTCAATGGGTTTAGCCACTGAAAGAATTCCTTTAAAAAAAACACCATTCAAAGAATAAAATGGTCCATTTCAAAATGTCAGTATAGTCTTGGGTGAAAGTATGGTGTTTGAATCCCAAAAGAATATTGGAACAGATTGACGTTAAAACCCATTCAAAATCATTGTACAGCATTTCTTTTCTGTTATCATCTTAATCACTTAATTTCATTTAGACAGATTTATTCTTTTTAGTAGCTACATTATTTATTTTTCATTCTTTACATTAATTTACTCAAGGAGTCAACAATCTCTAAATCTCTCTTAACAAGGGCCCAAATCTCACTGTAAGACTTCGGCCTATCTTATATTCAACATGGTTATTGTATGACTATATCCTGTGCAAAAGAAATAAGGACTATGTAGATCATACAAGATGTAAGAAATCCCTTAAACCATTACCTACAGGAACTTGATGGCTCCTGCATTAAGCCTAAGTGAATGAGAGAATTCAGTAGTTTATGGGTTATTATGGTAGCCCTTGTAAAAAAGTACCATAGTATCCATGGTAATTTGACAGTAATTTGTCTGAATTACCATCAAATCATGTTAATTTGATCTAGTACTTTGCATGATTTGATGTTAATTTGGTCAAATTACCATGGGTACTATGTTACTTTCTTACAAGGGGTACATGTAGGTAGACTGGAATACCTGGAATTTTATGAAAACTTTGCCAAACTCACAATCACAATATCTATCAATTTTACTCTATTTAATATTGGTTAAAATACAGGAGAATTATCCCCAGGCTTTTAAATGTCAATAGGGTCATAGTGAATAAAATAACATTTAATTTGATATAAAAATCACCGTTTTACACCAACTGATGCCGTTGTAAGAGCAGAAAATAGAGACCACTTTTTACGATGATTACAACGTCGTCTACTCCTACTGGCGGCGTCCATTTTCTCTAAATTTCCCATAAAACCTTGCGCGTGATGACGTAGGGGATGGAGAACTCACTAGCTAGTAGCTAGCTTGCATTAAGCGCGCGCTGCATATACACACGGTAAACATGGTGTATTGTCAAGCGTTCGGCTGTTGTAACTGTTCCAAGAAAACGATAGGGAAATCATTCCATCAGTTCCCAGACCCGCAGAAATGTCAGCAATTGTTCAAGCGTTGGGTGACCATATTGAACGTGGAAAAATTCCAAGGAAAAGACTTCAAACTTGATCGGAAAAATGATGTGATCTGCAGTGATCATTTCACGGAGGCCGATTATCACGTAGATCTGCGGGCTAAGCTTATGCCCGGGCGAATCGTATAATCAAGCTAGTGTGTCCTGGAACACGTTTTACTTACGATGATTATTTTACTCTAATAAATGTTTACGTAGATATAGTTACGTAGATAGTATAAATTGATTTATTTAATTTAATTATGAAACTCTTGCGTAATTTATGTTATTATTAATAATAATAAACTCTTTTTAAAATAATGTTGGTGAACTATTGCGAGCCAACTCCATGCCCTACGTCACACAGCCCCAGAGTTGCCAACTGTTCCGGAATATGTATGAGGTGGATTTCAAGGCTTTCATGACAAGTGAATAGCGGAGAGCATGGTTATTGTTGTCATGTTTTCTCTCACAAGCATTCAACCGTTGCGTAATTCACATTTTAATTTTGACCTCATGCATATTCCGGAACGGTTGGCATCTCTGCAGCCCGATCGCACCGGGAACATGGCGACGCTGCTTTACTCTCGAGAACAATAAAAACCTGAGGATTCAATCGACAATTCCCATCCTCTCGATTCTCGAATATACGATGTTTTTACTTTATCAGAAACTGTTTAGAATTCTGTTTTAGGTCAATGATAAAAGTCTCGTGGGGATAATTCTCCTTTAATACAGGCCTTGAATCTAAGTGTTGGAATGTGTGTTTGGATTAAAACTATCCGTTTTTTCTTCCTTGAACATAAACATGTATATTTACATGTAATAAGAAGTCCATTCCCAGGAAATATATTAAATGCCAAATTTAACTCTGAAACACAGAAGAAAAATCAAAACTTGACCCTTCTGTCATATGTCACTTGTTTAAAAACATGATTGCAATGGAGGATATTGGCAACAGGTGACTGACCTGTTTTTTCATCAATCTTCACAAGCCCACCAGCATCATCCAACAGCTCATAGATGACTAAACTATTATCTCCTGCATCTATGTCTTCTGCCCGGATATTGACAGATATCACCATGCCAATCTGGTCTGTCTCAGGAGTGGTGAAGTTATTTGGGAGGTCTATGAAATTTGGAGCATTGTCATTGACATCAAGCACAGTGATCACCAACTCAGCTGGAAATAAACAATTTTTAAAGCATTTTCAATGATTGAAATGCAGTGCATATATTTAACCCTGTGGCACCATACTCCAAACCACATATACATGTATCTGTTACTGTATGAACTAAACCCAAACAGTATTTAACTTTCTTCTCCAACAGCAACAACACTTCATGATAAGCCTGTTGGAATCACATGTGCATTGTCTTTTTTCGATGTGCTAATGACACAGTATATACATGTACATGTAATCAGTTGCAAAGGCATAAACTTTATATTTTGCATGATCAACACTTTCTATTGCCTTAAAGGTTTACTAAATTAGAGAGAAAATGGGTGCTCTTGCCATGTAGTTTTGCCTTCTAATCACGAATCTGCCAATTGATTGTCCAAATTATGTCTCGTTTTGGCGAAAAAGGGGAAAAGTAGAGGTTTTGGGACCGTTCCTTAAAACTTGTGAGCTGATTGGCTAACCCCTAAGTGACGTATGAAAAGTAAGAGGCAAAAGATCTGCAGGCTGCAGCATATAATATTGTACACACAATGCGGTATTTGACCCCTCTGTTCAACGGACAATTTATGAAAAAAGGAAATTAATCAATAATAATCTTAGGAGTGAATAATCGTTAGCAATATATTTTCTACAAGATCGGAAAACGATTTTGCCCAAATATACAGCTCTTGTTTTGTTTTTAGCTTTTATTTTGAACAATGTTCTCATCCATCTGAGCTTGCCGAACGAAAGTTTTGCATTGGTCATGAACGCGTGCACAGCCGTTTTACATGAATATGCGTCTGTATGTACAATGTCCTACACATCTATAGTACGGCAGTGACTATGTTCCCCTAGTACATATATAGCGACTGGTGAACACTTTTTTTTTTTTTTATTTCACTCACGGCTTTTTTTTTTTACTTCGCTTTACATAGTAGGCCTACGTTAGTACTGACTTAGATTTTGGCTGAATTCGAGTAACTTATAATAGAGAGAGGAAAAGTGCCCGCGATTCAGAGTTGGAGGACTTTTCTGAGCCATGCAGATACGAACTCTGATTTATCAGATGATTTATCAGACCCCGAAGGCAAAGAATCTCGAGTGGCAAGGGGAAATTCGACCATATTGCAGGGGCGGATCCAGGATTTAGTAAAAGAGGGGGCACAAAAATGAAAGTTTGTGAAAAGGTAGACCCGTATTTTTTTTGTCTCGCCAGCTTCTCGAAAAGTCGCTCAGTGGGGGGGGGGGGGGGGGGGGGGGGGAGCTCCCTGGAGTTACGGGTGAAGTAGACCGAAAATTCTGTCTCTCGTTCGTTAGGTCGAGCGAGCGAGAATTTTCGGTCTACGGGTGAAGCTGCTGCAGCTGCTGTTGTTGAAAAGATTGGCAGACCTGACTCCAAGTCTGATCGTTGGAATAACTGAATCTTTTAGCTAGCTTATCCTTCTCTTCATGCCAAATTCGGAATACAGGCCAGGATCCTCAAAATCATCTTCGGCAAAGTGATCGCTGCAGATTGTACTCCGCTCACTTGGCCGGCCCTTGCCACTCTGCCCGCGTGAGCTTTACCTTTGAGACCCACAATTTCCGTAGATTTTCATCTTTAGGAAAATGATGTAGGCTTACACCATCTTTAGGGGTCTTGCTACAACCCGCAACTATACACCGATTAGGCATTATTGATGAAACTGTGTCCCAAAATCAAAGTTATTGTGAGGAATTAAACACACGAAAATATGCAATGCAAATGGTTGATGCGGTGAATATCATGCTCGGCACCGGGCTGGGCCTGCCGGGGGCCTCTGGCCGCGCACGGTATAGGTTAGTGGAATATTTCCCCTTACTTTTCATGCGTCACAGATCACGTGATCACGATGTCGCTTCGATGGGGTTTTTTGGGGCGGGGCTTATGACTGTGTAAATCAGCAAAACTGTACTTTTCAAATGATTATAAAATATGACTGAATGCATAAAAAATTGTGTGATGGATATTTTTTGGCTCCTGATGACACCTTCCTACGAAAAATAGGCAATTATTTTTTTATTTTAGTGACCCTTTAAGGGAAATGGACTGATCCATAGATGATAAATCAAGTTTATATTCCTGAGCTATTTCTTTTTGTAAAGAAAAATCTATGCAAGTTGACCATACCTGAGTCAAACTGAGTATCAGTGTTTTCCGTGGCATTTTCATCCTGGACACGAACTGTGACATCAAATTGCTGAACGGTTTCTCGATCAAGCTCCATCTGAACAAATATGTCACCCTTCTCACTCTCCACTCCAAACTGATTTGAGAAGTTACCATCTACCGACCTGCCGTTCTGGTCATAACCTTTGACCTCTGAGATGGAGTAGTAAAGGTATGCATTGGTATCAGGGTCTGAGGCGTGAAGCTTGATGAGAACTTCGCAGTCATCAGTCAGGTTTCCACAGTATGTAGCACCTTTAACAACAAACA
Organism: Heliocidaris erythrogramma; assembly: GCA_025617745.1. Taxonomy (NCBI): domain Eukaryota; kingdom Metazoa; phylum Echinodermata; class Echinoidea; order Camarodonta; family Echinometridae; genus Heliocidaris; species Heliocidaris erythrogramma. The sequence goes on along the minus strand of CM046872.1, from coordinate 27,537,855 downwards.
TGTAGGTGCATATTTATTGGCAAGGAGGGGAGAAATAATGGGCTAGTCCAAGGTAATTTGTCCAATACTTTACTGACAATTACAGAAAGATTTTAATACACCAAATAGATGATTTTTATTGTATAACCATACTTTTGCTTTTAGTAGACCACATATCACGGAATTGGATAATTTCAAGGTTGATTACATTCATTATTCCACAACTGGCAAATGGGACACAAAAACAATGAGGTGCAAGTATTACAGCATATCAATGCTACAATTTCTATAGTTATGTCATATACTTCTGGATCTGGATCTGGAATAATACGGCTCAACACTCCTGTGGAGTAGAGCGAGTTGTGTGGGTGTGTGCAAAAATAATAAAATAATACTTTTGACAATGCTGTTGCATATTATAGCTTTGAAAAGTTTGGGGCTTTGAATGTTTACGATTGTTTCAATATACAATAATTTAAACGCATTGAGTAACTTTGTTGGAGATCAGAAAAAAAAAATCTGAATTAGCTCATGCTGCAATGATAATTAGAAACCTTTAGGTCAGTCGGGAATCGTATGACTTTTACAGGTCATTTGCTGATTTCATTATCAAGATATTTATGATTTAAAATCGAAATTTTATAAGCGTATGGCATGACGCTTATAACTTGTAACGGTCGGCATACCTCCCTCTTTCGGCAAACGCACAGCGTATACGTCTATTTGCATTGGCCTGCCGCACTGATCTCTATGTAAAAATCTGGATAGAGCATTGGCTTGTTGAGGTGAAGCCGCTAGGCCGCCATGCTACCACTCCCATTTCTATAGCTGGAGATTGGAAAGGCCAATCACGTCGAAGCTGGTTCATTGGCTGTGCAGTGATGCGCAGCGTGCGCATTGTATTGGGAGTGGTTTAAATGGCCGCACTGTGGCTTCAGATGTTTGCACAGTGCGTATGGACCAATGCTCTATCCAGATTTTTACATAGAGATCAGTGGCCTGCCGCTGTGGGGTGTAATGCTGACAGAGCTTGCAGTACCAAGGATTGATAACTCGGCAATACTATCGCGCGCTAGAGAAAGCTTGAGCGCTGGAGCTCATCCCGTGGGCAATGGGCTAGCCTAGCCTGTCGATCGCCTGGCCTGGCCGGCGGGCGGTCGCTGGGGTAGTCGCGACATCGTGTGAGTAGAATTACCAAATTTTGATTATTGCATGGTAATCCTACATACATGAATAACAAATGTTTTTGCCTGACAATAAAGAAAGAGAAAGAGGAAACAAATGAAAAGGCATTTAAAAGGGGAAGGGGAGGTCGCACATTTTGAAACATGGACGAAACAATCCATACGACCAGCTCTATACCAGAGACGTACTAGAAGTTGTGTAAGGGAAGGAGGGGCTGCGCTGGAGCTTGGATCCCGGCCGGAGGGAGAGAGAGATCGGAGTGGAGGAAATGCAGCCCTGTCGTCATTCACAATTATTGCCGTACGAGGCATGGGCTGGTTTCAGAGCTCGCCACTCTGTTTTTATTTTCGGGTAACGGCCACCGCGCGCGGAGTTCGAGTGCCCGCAGGTCCAATAAATTTATTTCTCGCTCTCGAGGAAATGGAATCATTCATGTCGACAATGTTTAGCAAAATAAAGGAGGCGACCCCCAGGAGCGAATATTTTCCCCTTACGCCCATGTCACATTTTCCAAACTAATTTCGGTTACTAGTCGTCAAGATATACATTGTACTGGAAATAGTGCGGGGGCATATAGGCCTATGCGGTTGGATGCTTAGACAAATTTCCAATACTACAATCGGAGGATAGAGAGAAATGTCAAGAAAACTCTTTTTGTATCTTCAGAATAGCAGGATCATGCGATGAACAGATGAACAGATAAGATTTTATTTTGTCTCCTTGGACGGGGAATTGATTAGGGAGACGTAATACTTGCCATAAGAGTGTGGCATCCACCCCCCCCCCCCCCCCCCCCCCCCCCCTCCTCCTCACGTCAGTGATTTTTGTTTGGGGGTTTTCTTTTTTCTTCTTCTAATATTTCTGATATTGGGCTATAGCCTAACATTCTGGAAGCTTGATAATATATCTAAGTCATATCAGGTTTCCGTAATATCTGAAAACTGAGAAAATTGTCATTACGCCCAAAATCATCCAAATGTTTGTGGTAAATTTTCTCAAAATGAAACAAAAAATCGAAAGTCCATACCAGTAATATATTCGACTCCAGCGGTCCGGGCCGAACTTGACCCAGCCCCTACCCTCATAGGCCTACGACTGATTAGCCAAATCATCTGGCTAAGGAGTGTAAGCTTCTTGCTCTGACTGGGGAGGTGGAAGAGAGATCTCTCTTCTACCTCCTTGCTCTGACCAAGGAGTTATGACAGAACTCCTTGCTCTTTACATATAGCCCACATTTGTGAAATTTGTATTGCTGCGCTCCGCGGTTCACTACGGCTTCATAAATAGTCTTTTCACCGGGTAGCTGCAGAATGCTCTTTTTCAAAGAGAGTTTAGACTGGGCATGGACATCAATTTCTGTCAGGAAACGCCTCGCCCTCGCCTCTCTTTCTCTCTCCGTCCCTCTCTCTCTCTCTACATACACATCCTTACTCTAACACGTACACAGGCGCTTCATCTAATCACGATGTTGGTTCAGGCAAGAAGTTATCACAAGTGTTTTTTAGTTATAAATTTGGTTTAGTAAATAAATACACGTAGATGCAGAATACATGAAATGAAGAATAAAATTAATGCAAGAAGGTAGGCCTACCCATGCACTTACCGGGGGGGGGGGGGGATGTCCAAACAAAAGGGGCATTTTTAGGTGCTCGAACACCCCTTTTCGTGTTATTGTAAGTCAGCACACACCTTTTTTATGTTAAAAACGCCGCTTTAGAATTCCTGTTAACTTTTTTAAAACACTTATTGGATATTTTTTGAGTGAAGTAACCCCCAAATAATGTTCCTTATTTTTCTTTTTGTTAGGGCTGTCAGAGATTTTTTTGAATAAAAAGACCCCCAAAATATTATATCCCCCCCCCCCCCCCCCCCTTTAACAAATCCTGGGTATGCCACTTGGCCTACTAATATTTCAAAATTCACTTTGGGATTGTGTTCGCTCTTCACTACTCTCCCTCTCTCTCAATATCTCCATCGCTGCTTTCTTCCTCATCCTCTTCTCATGATTTGTTTCTTCATCCTTTCCTTCCTTTCTCTCAATGGCTTGATTTTACAGTTTTTTTGCACCTCTCCATTTAGTCCTTCTCTCTTATTCCCTCTCCTTTCTGACCCTTCACAAGAAAAGGAAGTTCAAATTAAAGGAAAAAGTTCATTTTTTGTTTTAATAAGGGTATATTCAAATTACAATACAACAGAAATTAAAGACCAACTGGTTCGGACCATTATGTGGCTCTATATGGCTGGTAAGGGCAGGGATTTTTCAAGAAGGATATTATCAGTGGCAAAGGATGTATCAACATTTTAAATAATATATCTGGACATAATATTTCTTGGCAGCAACAAGTGCTGAAGACAACATGCAAGTTGTCTTTAACACTTTTCCTAAAGATTCAGGAAGGGGGGGGGGGGGGGGGGCACAAGTTACACCCACTCATCCTATTACCACCATCACACCACCAAACCGACCAGTTCTTTGCCATTCAGGGTAATTTTGTTCTGGGTCTTGTGTCGGTCTTATTAGTGTGATTGAGGTATTAGGAAGATGGACAAGGAAAAAAGCCATCAATTGATAAATGTAAAAAAAAAAAAAAGAGGCAAATTTCATTTTCTCTACATGTACAGGAATTCACTGCTACTGAATTGCCATTCACAATAATAAAATTCCATTTGTACTATATATGTAACCAAATTTCAAAAAAGTCACAGCAAAACTGAATTAAGTCAAAATCACATTTCCATGGAGAACAAGAAAAGTCCAGGCTGGTCCACTCAGATATCGTCTTCCCATCTTTTCTTCTGTCTTCCTCTTTTTCTTCCACCTTTCACTGTGCCTTGCAGGATGGTTTTTGCAAGACCCGAAGAATGTGAAACATGCCATATCATTTCCATTTGTGCTTTTTCACGGTCATGAGGAGTTCTTCGTATGGCCCAATTGCTTGGTGGATGATGGTGCGGACCGTCTCGTTGGTTATGTGGTCTTTATATGAGATGCCTAGTAATTTACAGAAGCATCTCATTTCCATTGCTTGAATTCGCCTCTGGAGGTCTGCTGTGAGGGTCAAGGATTCCCAGGCAAACAGGTTGATGGATAGGACGAGTGATCTCATCAATCGTATCTTGGAACTGAGCAAGACCAGGAAGTCTAACACCGTAACTAAGCTGACAGTGGCAGGGAATCCAATCAGCACATACAACAGTTTGGTGGTGCTGTAATAAAAGAAAAGATAGTTTCAAAAAAATGGAATTAGAATTTCAATGAAATAAAAAAAAATTTCTTTTGTGAAAAGGCCACGGCCTGAATTCATGAATACTTCTGTAAGGGTAGTACAAGCAACTTACATGGCCTCATGTCCAATCATAAATGGCAATACAGGCTACGCTTATTTTAAACCATAGTTTAGACCATGGGTTTACCCTCCTTTGTGAATTGTGGCCAATGTGCTTCTTAACAAGGTGTCAAGCTTTTCATTACACTTTTTTGGTCATGAACTGAAATGGAAACTGTCCTAAAGTGAAATATGCCAGTGTTGTGAACATAACATGCGCTGGTCTACATGATGGTAGAGGTACCTTTTAAAAATATTCTAATTTACACAGCAACACCTTGTGTAAAACTAATGTCCAAACAAATCAGACAGGAACTAACAACTGCCTACAAAAATTACTTATACTGACAAAAATCTCTATCTGTACTACAGAATCCCATAAATTATTCATCATAAGAATATAAAATGTAAAGTAAATCCATCCTTCATCCACAAATATTTCTTTCATCATTCATCAAGACAAATTTACAAAATCTATAGGAATGCAGATATATCATAAATTTGTCAACCGGGGCGCGCCACCTCTGTTGGCAACAAAAAAAAGAGGGGGGAAGAGTGAGGGAAGAGGAAATATAGGGTAAAAAAAGAAAGGAAGGGAAAGGAAAATAAACACTAAAAAGAAGGAAAGGAAGGGAAGAGGAAGAAGGAAAGGAAGGGAAGAGAAGGAAGGGAAGAGAAAGAACGAAAAACTGGTCAAATTTTTTTTTGCTCAAGTCGCTCACAAAAACATTGAGATGTTAATCTTTGGGCAAATGGCGTCCCTTCCCTTCCCTTCTGCAATAGGCTAAAGCTGCCCCCCTGAGATTGTCAAAGTTCAGATAGTCACATTCGGGCAGCGAAGTGCTAGTATATATGGGTCTGTTCACAAAGTTGGGGCACCAAAACTTTTTATCGTAAAAACATTTTAGTTTTAACACTATGACTTACACCATAAAGTTGTTTTATATGAATGTACTTGGTGCCTCCAGGAAGCCTTTGAAGAACACAAGACAAATTGTTTTGAGAGGCATTTTCAAAATATTGACAAAAACATACTGGTGTCCCATGTTACATCCACAACCACCTTTTTTTTAGATTACCAGCATATCTACATGCATGATACCTTACAAAGCTAAATCCTATTAATGGGTACATTGTGTTATGGTGCTGACTTAATGAAGCAAAACTTTCAACAAAAGAATAAATATCTTCCCTGAGTTTATCATGAATGTTGTGGGTGTATCGGTTTCCAGCAATCAAATGTCACAAGTTGTGGATGAACGGGACACCAAAGAATATCTGCAACTTTCATCGATAACTCTTGAAGTCGGTATACTCTCATTGCAGTTGTTGTTGCATTGAATTAAATAGAGAGCCCAAAGTAACCAGGCAAATATTTACCATCAAGAGCATTATGGATGTGCCGTTATGTCTCAAAATAAGACTTTGCGGATGTAACACGGACACAATCTTCCGGTTACATCGACAAGCTGGTTTTTCATACTTATTTCCAAAATACATTGTGGAACAACATGTTTATGATTCTCAAATGCTTTTTATTTTCAGAGATAAAATGGCCAAGTAAGCAAATTCTAACTAGACTTTTTCATTGAATTACAGGGATTAAAGAAAAAATGCCTCAAAAGGTGCCCAACTTTGTGAACAGACCCATATCCACATATTGAAGAAGAAAGGTTCCAGGATAATTATATAACTTATGTAAGTTAACTTCAGTAATTTTCACCTAAAACAAAGTAAAAAAAAAAATGTTGTTTGACTCGCTTCGCTCTCTGGAAAAATATTTAGAAATTGAAAAGCTGATATTTGGGCAAAAGGCGTCAGTCCCCTCCTTACGAAATGGGCCTGTCTGATCAAGATCTCATGTCTGCGTTTTTCTCTTATTAATTTTTGTCGGGGGAGAGGGATTAGGGTGCAGCAGTTTTGTCGGCAAAAATAGGTATTGCATCCTAAAAAAATTGTTGGCGAATTTGGGTGTCACAACCCTCCCCCATTCAAAATGTTCTAGCAACGCCCCTGTTAGTCAAACTCTAATGGAATAGACCCGAGTGGCAATAAACCAGCTTAATTTTATTTTTATTATACTTCATTTCTTTATTTTTTACATGTAGACCCTACTACTCCAAATACAAAATTTCTTTGTTTCATTCCTGTTCTATAATTGTACATCTCTCAAGTAAACATGGAAGGTGATGAAAGAGGATATTTACCTGTAGGTGAGTGTAGATCTATTTGCATGTTTCTGGCATGACTGTGTCTGCCCCATCACCTATTTGATCAAATAAGAGATGTCCTGCATCTGTAAGCAAAACAGAATGACTAGTCAAATGTATCCATAACAGACTATCAAACCGTTTTCTTAGGCGAGTATATGGATCTGAATGAAAGACTGAAAATAAGAGTTTGTAGATATCTACTGAATCATATACATGTACCTGTGAACAGCCCACACCTCCCTGCCCTATTGCATATCCACTTATCCAGGAAAGTATTAAAAAACATTTAAAAAATAAAATTCAGTAGTATGAAGGGGTGGGTCCATATAACTGAAGTTTGCCATTGGATTTCTCCAAAAATAATATGCATGGAATAGCACTAACCAAGATAAAATATTTATTCATGCTTATGCCCAACATACATTGCGATTTCCCAAATATTGAATGCAAAATTTTTAAAATTTACAGATCAGATCTACCAGTAGTTGGAAACTATCTGTCCGGACACCCAACATAGGTATACATAGTGATAAGGATAACTCATTCTCACTGATAAGAACTGTCACATATAAATCCTATATAAATCAAGATTTTGAACTGCTAAGAAAACAATGCAATTACTCTATGGCATGATTGGTATGTAATATTCCACCAGATTGGGAAAGTGGCAAGAAGATTCAAAATTCCTGGAAAGAGCAGAGTGAATCTAAGTGTTTATTTTTTTTAAATCTGGAAGAAAGAAACAGATTTAACGACCCGGAGGGGGGGGGGGGAGCACTCAGTATATACATGTACATGTAGTGTGTGGTGGGTATGTGCCGCCCAAAAGACCCCATTTTTACACTAAAATTTTCGTTCCAAAGCATACCATTTTTTTCTTGAGAAAAAGAGAAAAAAACATTCCAAAGCAACGTTTTTTTTTTCATTTTGTCGTTCTAGTCGTCTCGGCCTGGCCCGTTTCGCTTCTTCTTCTTCTTCTTCTTCATAAGTACAGGCCACCATCAGGTGTATTCTCGTACTTCAATGACAACATAGAATAGACGTGCCATGACACACAGCGTATTAAGCGACTGTGTGTGGGTACCAGGTAGCTATACGAGCTCCTTGGCTTATCAATCTGGTACTTGCCTACACAGCTGTACATGGGATCCATATACCTTGTGTGTTGGAAGGCATCACCCAAAAAAACTACATCTAAATATCACCATTTCTCACATAATTTGACCCATGCAACCCACCCTCGGAATTTGCTATAGGGGTTACCTTCCAGGATCAACTAAGAAAAAATTGAATGACTAAAAAAAGAGGAAAAAAAAGGACAAAAATCGACAAATTTTTTACCTTGCATTTGTAACTTATATATATGGGACTACACAAACCTTACTGTAACACACAGGGAAAATAACAACACCCATGATGAAAATGGTAACTGGGGGTTTTCCACTTTATTCCTCCCGTCGTATGTGACCAATATGAACAAGAACAAGAACAAGAAGAAGAACCTGTATCAAAATACAACAAAATAACAAATACATGTCACTGGTGTACATGTAACAAACAGTTGTAGAAATATATATACATACATTATCTTCACATTTCAATGGCAATTATACAAAACGATTGACGATTGATGCTACGCTGAGCTGCTTTAAATATCGAATAGATATATATATCACTAAGAACAATAGACGAGATGCCTAACCTGATTCATTAGTGAAAACATTAAAGCATTTCATAAATAGCAATTCAATATGATTTGAAAGTATTTTACCGCTGAATCTAGTACATGTATAGCAATTAATTAGAAAGTTTCACAATAAGAAACACCATAATTAATGTATACTGGTATCAGAGTAATATGCTAATTCAGTCTTAATGAGCGATGAAACAATTTAATGTATCTTACTTAAGCTTCACTGCACTTCAATAAAACAAAGTTCTTTATCATGCACAAACTAAAATGTGAATATTTGTTTAATTCCAACCCGTTAGCACGTTCCATACACTCACCCCGACTACTTCATTCCCATAAAGCAAGTAACAAGATCAGCCTTCATTCTGACACTGATGACTGCATCTAAAAGAAACATGACATATAAAGTTATAAACTCTAGACCGAACTATACCTCCTAGATTAACTCATTTTTATAAATATATGACAAAAGCACTAAAAATCTAGTGAGAGGATTTCAACTGGTTATCTCACTAGTCTTGTTCCATCTTTACCTTGTGCTTGTAAAGTTACAGATTTTAGTCAGCACTGCTGCCAAACTTAACACACGCAGCTACAGCTATACACACACACATATACATTAAGTTAAAATGTGTATTAGCCCTACATGGTCCTTACTTTATCTATACAGGTACTATACATACAGGCCTAACTGCTATTAGCCATAATACACACACACACACGATACGCACACTAACTTTCTATGCAAATGGCATGTAACAACTAAATCCCAAATTTGCTTGTGTGTGAACTTTTCTCACATCTATGATCTACCTAAGATATGCCATTCATGAATCAAATATTTGATTGATCAAATAGGCCTAACATGAAATATTATAACAAGTTGACAATTCCTAACAACTTGATGAATACAATACAATCATGTACAATTAATTTGGAATTAACTATCATGCAGTCTCCCCATGTCAAAAGGAGTAATAAAGTTTAGCAATTCATCAATCATCACTTTCACTTATAACTGAACTCCTCATTACATTGTGCACTGTATAATAAAGTTCAGCAGCCACATGAAAGGCTGAGATTGAATCATTGTAAAACATCACTGAATCATACATCTTAATCACTAACACTCTTCAGAAGATTAGCTGTAAAACATACAACATTCTTACACTATTACAGATATAAAATTAATAAACATACCTGTTAAAAGGAGAGAACTTTCTGACTTAACAGACTCTTCGGCGCCATGGCCGGTGAGCTTCGAGTGCAGTGCTTTCTTTTAATTTTGTTTCAAACAGAAAATGCAAGAAATTTCTGGACTAATCCATTCCACAGAAGGGGGGGGGGGGGGAGAGGGAGAGGGCTATTTACAAAGGAAGGACAATTTATGTAAAACTTGTTTTGCTCTGTTACACACTTCCCAGCTTAATTGAGTGGCGTCCCGACACTCAGGCTACAATTAATTTCACAAAATTCCCTTTATATCTTGTCACCATCACAGCTGTTTCAGATTTTATAACACTTCCACCTTGCCAATATGCAAACTAATATTAATCGTGCGATTAAAGAAATAGATTACATACTAGTAACACAGAACATGAAAATTCAAGTCATATATAACACAACTGGCCAACCCGCACCACTAATACGAACTTTCAGGTCTCATGACGAGAATCACAGAAAACATATCTAGTGCATAACTCATCTGTTTCAGCCCTATACACTCCTCACTATGCAATACTAAACTCATGACGAGCCTCCTAGCATTGACATCAGCCTAAGTGCTAACCGACTGATCCTAAAAGTTCTAGAGTCTCTACTGCCAAGCCTTTGTTATCGACATAAATCTTCATGTTACAGGCGTCTCTCACAAACCAAATGATTTTAACAGTATATACACCCTATATACCTATACCAAGTGTCATTTCTGACAAAACAATTGAATACTTTCGCAAAATACCCATCAGGAAAACGAACCTGTGCTTTGTTACAATCATGGATATCCATATCACCATTGCAATACACAAAGAAATCCTAGTAACCTATGGCTAACACTCAACGCTACCAATGTGCCCTTTCCGGCCTCCTCACGAGGTTTACAGAAAAACAAAGGTACAGAGAAACTTTTTACTGTTCCGAATAGTCAACCCGTATTTCTCTCATGCAATTCCGGTCTCATGTCGAGGTTTTCGAAATTAACATTAAATACTTCAACCGACTAATTCTAACAGTAATTCCAGCCAATTCCTAGTAACATAAGAAATATCAATATGAAACAATGCAATACGATATCCATATCAGACTATACACGCACTCAGTTACCATTGCTGACCAAAATATTAAATAAAACATTAGGGACATAGGCTTCCCTGCTTTTTCAAAAGCAGTCTCTAAAACCAGCAAAACAAAATGTGCATACCCTAAATAAACAACATTAATACTTTCAAACAAATTTACACTTTACTGGGCTATAAATTCCAAATGTCCCCAAATTTCAAAGCAAGAAATATTCTGACTATTCATTATTGACAAAGCCATCAAAGCAAGAGTTGCATACCTGCTCTACTCATACTGTATTACTGTCATCCCTCCTATCAATATATAAAATATCAAAACCGACCTAGCTACAGCACTCAAAAATATACACAGTTACCATGGTAACACCTTAACCTACAGTAATATTTACAAAACTTTGACGTCCAAGATCAAAGTTGACAGTGTCCTTGCTGAAGAAGCTGCACAGAAGGCCAGGGCTTTGCAAAGATGAAAATCCTGCCGTCATGTTGATAAAAGTATTTAAATGTCGATTAATCGTGTAAATACCTCACACCCATGATGTCAACCACTCTGGAATCCAGGTTTCCGAGTTCCCTTGGTGGTGGAAACTATTGCTGATCACATCAGACCTGCGTAGTCAGGGTTCTTGCGTGACGACGTCCCATCTGGAGGAATCCTGTCCGTGACGCCAAGATGTAACACACAGGGAAAATAACAACACCCATGATGAAAATGGTAACTGGGGGTTTTCCACTTTATTCCTCCCGTCGTATGTGACCAATATGAACAAGAACAAGAACAAGAAGAAGAACCTGTATCAAAATACAACAAAATAACAAATACATGTCACTGGTGTACATGTTGTAACAAACAGTTGTAGAAATATATATACATACATTATCTTCACATTTCAATGGCAATTATACAAAACGATTGACGATTGATGCTACGCTGAGCTGCTTTAAATATCGAATAGATATATCACTAAGAACAATAGACGAGATGCCTAACCTGATTCATTAGTGAAAACATTAAAGCATTTCATAAATAGCAATTCAATATGATTTGAAAGTATTTTACCACTGAATCTAGTACATGTATAGCAATTAATGAGAAAGTTTCACAATAAGAAACACCATAATTAATGTATACTGGTATCAGAGTAATATGCTAATTCAGTCTTAATGAGCGATGAAACAATTTAATGTATCTTACTTAAGCTTCACTGCACTTCAATAAAACAAAGTTCTTTATCATGCACAAACTAAAATGTGAATATTTGTTTAATTCCAACCCGTTAGCACGTTCCATACACTCACCCCGACTACTTCATTCCCATAAAGCAAGTAACAAGATCAGCCTTCATTCTGACACTGATGACTGCATCTAAAAGAAACATGACATATAAAGTTATAAACTCTAGACCGAACTATACCTCCTAGATTAACTCATTTTTATAAATATATGACAAAAGCACTAAAAATCTAGTGAGAGGATTTCAACTGGTTATCTCACTAGTCTTGTTCCATCTTTACCTTGTGCTTGTAAAGTTACAGATTTTAGTCAGCACTGCTGCCAAACTTAACACACGCAGCTACAGCTATACACACACACATATACATTAAGTTAAAATGTGTATTAGCCCTACATGGTCCTTACTTTATCTATACAGGTACTATACATACAGGCCTAACTGCTATTAGCCATAATACACACACACACACGATACACACACTGTAACTTTCTATGCAAATGGCATGTAACAACTAAATCCCAAATTTGCTTGTGTGTGAACTTTTCTCACATCTACCTAAGATATGCCATTCATGAATCAAATATTTGATTGATCAAATAGGCCTATCATGAAATATTATAACAAGTTGACAATTCCTAACAACTTGATGAATACAATGCAATCATGTACAATTAATTTGGAATTAACTATCATGCAGTCTCCCCATGTCAAAAGGAGTAATAAAGTTTAGCAATTCATCAATCATCACTTTCACTTATAACTGAACTCCTCATTACATTGTGCACTGTATAATAAAGTTCAGCAGCCACATGAAAGGCTGAGATTGAATCATTGTAAAACATCACTGAATCATACATCTTAATCACTAACACTCTTCAGAAGATTAGCTGTAAAACATACAACATTCTTACACTATTACAGATATAAAATTAATAAACATACCTGTTAAAAGGAGAGAACTTTCTGACTTAACAGACTCTTCGGCGCCATGGCCGGTGAGCTTCGAGTGCAGTGCTTTCTTTTAATTTTGTTTCAAACAGAAAATGCAAGAAATTTCTGGACTAATCCATACCACAGAAGGGGGGGGGGGGGAGAGGGAGAGGGCTATTTACAAAGGAAGGACAATTTATGTAAAACTTGTTTTGCTCTGTTACATTACCTTGCATGGGTAGTCCAATATAACTTGTGCAAGTAAAAAAAAAACCTGATCACACCTGCCAGGTTTGTGTTTTCTTTTTTAGACAATCAATTTTTACAATCTAACATGTAGTTGATCCTGGAGAGGAAGGTAACCCCTTTAGCAAACTCTGACTCTGAGGCCCAAGGATGGTTTGCATGACTCACAGTATGTGAGAAATGGTGATATTTATATTTTTAGATCTATTTTTTTTTTTTTGGGGGGGGGGGGGGGGTTGATATCTCATTATCTGCCTCCACACACGGTATGGATCCTACCTATATGAGCTCCTTGGCTTATCAATCTGGTACTAGTACTGGCCTACGGAGCCGTTCATGGGATCCAACTGTGAGTGGAGCCGGGGGCACATATCAACAAAAACAAGATCTAACAAGTAACATGTCTAAATGAATTATAATCATTTCTCACAAACAAAAAACAAAAAATTGGCTATACACCTTCTACATCATGAAGCCAGGCGTTCTTACCCAGCAATCTATGCGCACGGGTTAGCAGGACTGGAAAATGCCCTGAAATAACTTTTTCTGATAACTCCCGCGACCGACAGCTCCTTCACCACAGCGTTTCCTCCTCTTGTCATGCAGATATGGCATGACAATGGATACACACAAACACTGCTGAGTTCTTGGAAATTTCTTATGATCTTTTTTGGATTTTTTGGTAAAAATATGTACGATCAAAAAGACATTCTAATTCTTAACGTTTTCCTAGGAGGAAACGCTGAGGTGAAGGAGCTGTCGGTCGCGGGAGTTATCAGAAAAGTGTTATTTCAGGGCATTTTCCAAATTCCAGTCCTGCTAGTGCTAACCTGTGCGCAATTAGATTGCTGGGTAAGAACGCCTGGCTTCGTGATGTAGAAGGCGTATAGCCATTTTTTTTTTTTTTTTTACATTCACGAAGCCAATCCTTGCTAGCCATGCAAACCAGACATTTTATTCACAAGCCTCAAAATGTTGTTTTTCACGTCACAACTCCTGAACTGCGTGTAAATGAATAAGTGTGCAGACATGGGATTGGGAACCATGCAAGATTGTTTATAATTACATGTATATTCAAATTCAATGTTGAATTACCTGAAATGACAAGGCCACCGTTTCTTGTGAAAATGTCATTGTTCTTGCTCTAATTTTGATGCAATTTTTTTTTTTCAAACTTACTCTTTAGAATATCAGGAATAAAATAAAATAAATCTTTAGAGGAATATTAAAGAAATTCTTGTTCATTTTTCCCGTCAAAACCTCAGGTGCGCAGACCTAGTAGGGGCTTAGGGCTCCCCATACAGCTGCGGAGGCCAGTACCACTACCACTATATACCAGACTGATCAGCCATGGAGCTCGGCGTACAGTAAAGTACGCAGTACATGTAGGTCAATATTCCCGGGATTAGAGTCAATAAAATCTAGTTACAAATCTTACAGATCTTACAAATCTTACAAATCTTACAGTGAGTTGTGGATATCACACTGTGCCCGTGTCCCGGCGCTGGCATTATGTTTGGTCAATCTGACTAGACAGCTGCCGCTGCTTGTCTGAAGGAGAAAAAAATCTCAAGTCTCAAGATGATAAAACAAACGTCGAGAACTAGCTTTCAGTCTGCATGCTATAGCTGCACTGTGCATGCACTGAGCTGAGTTAGCTACATGCGTATACGCTGGCGTTGGGTCGCCGACGGGTACGGTACGACCGTATACCGCTGCACTGTACAAGTAACTATCCCGACAGCTCAGCTAAAAAAGCTGGTATATCACTGGCGCCTAGCGCCTGTAAGTGGATGTTGGGTATAAACGGGCTTACCATAGAGATACATACTATGTATCTCTATACGTATACATGTACGAAACACACATAGCGTATTGCCAATGTCTCACAACGAACGCATGAGGACGCTAGACCAAATACTGTTTGAAACGTAGATCTGCCGTTATTTCAGCCAGAATTTTGATTTCAAAACCACATTTATTTTCTTTTTTAAAAATAGTAAATGAGCTCCAATTTCTATCTTACTTTCACATGTCACTAATTATAGTTCTAACAGTACGATTATATATCATTGGACCACTTTCACGCTGAATTTGTCAAATTTTGCAAAGCTACACAATACCTTTAAAGGTTGAATTGAAACTAGCCACCAAGTTAACATGAAATGTATACAAATATTGAGTTAATATATACATTACAGTAACAATAAAAATACTGGTTACCGGTACCTACAGATACACTTCTGATCTGATCTGTACATGATCAGAAAGTGCCAGCTGAGTTTTGTTATCATGTTATTCATGAAATAGGACTAGAAAGACTGCCACTGGTGGGTAAATCTAGGATACCATTATAAAGACAACCACACACCTAATCAATACAGAATGACTAAAATATGAAATTGATTGAAAGAAGATTATATGTGAAATTTAAAATACGTAAATTCTTCTTATTTGAGATCCTGAATCGTCATTTGACAAGATCAATATTGCATGTGTTGTATGCCTTCTAGTTAGAGAACAGGGGATCATTTCATCAAGTGTTTTGTCAGTGATTTTTACTGACAAATTTGCTTTCAGCCAATCAGATGCAAGGATTTCAGTAGCTTATAACAGTTGTCGGTAAAAATCACTGACAAATCACTTGATGAAACGCTCCCCAGGCCTTACGAATCGTAGCAGTCAAATGACTGGCTATTGATTGGTAGCCAATATGGCTTCTCTTTCAGTGGAATGCTGAAAAAAACATTTAATATTGTTATTGATATAGCTATATATTCAAAATATCAGCTGGATCATATTTAGACTTTTGAAATTCCATATCTAATTCTTTTATATATGCTTTAAAAATCAAGTCTTAGTCTAGATTTAAGGTGTGTGGTGGCCTCAAAGCAAGAGGGTGTGAGAAGTATAGGTTCATGGAGGGTTACACTGGCAACTGGCATGCCATGGTGGAAAGGAAGAGATTGGACTAGTTTCAGGGGAAGTGCCAAATCTGGTACTTGGATTGAGTTGAAATTGTATTCACGAGTTGTGACTGCTTGATACATACTCTCAATGACTGATAAAGAAGAAGACGAAGGTATTTGAAACACTGGACTCTCATCATTTACATCCAATATATTTATGACAACTTGGCAGAAGTCCTGTCGTGCTGTGTCTTCCCGATCTGTAGCAGTTACATTGAGGTTATAGGTCATCTGTAACTCGTAATCCACAGACCCACTGAGAGTAATAAGCCCATCTTGACTATTAACCAGAAATGGACTGGCGTCTTCTATTGTGTAAAGTACACCAAGACTTTCAACATCAGCATCTACTGCTGTAACATTGGTGACAAAGGCTGCAAATAGAAATGAAAATTTGTTTGTTATTTCTATCAATTTCTATTAATTAAGCAAATGTATTGATGACTCAAATTCACCTATCTGTCTGGCAAATGATCAATAAAATTCATATCTAACCTGGTGTATTTAAATCCAACATGCATTTTAAAATTGGTTAACCCCTAGAAAGACTAAAAAGGGCCAAAAGATTGCCCCCTCCAGACATTTTGTGTCAACTCTGTACTTACAGCTCTTGCCCCTTCAATTTTTAGTCCTTTTATTTCCAAGCCTAATATGCATCTTTTAGTACACAAAAACATGACATAACAATTAATTTACAAAGTTCAGTGACCTGCTATGACTAGCTCCGATAAAATGAATGAACAATTATTGTATTTCGTATTGTATACGAGTACATGACTTTCTTTGTAAAATATTTTTTACTCATCAGTACATGTATTATATCACATAAATGCTGTGAATTTATCCAAAAATAAGAGAATTTAAGTCACTCTGTACCTAAATGTCTTCATGAAAGGAACTTTAAAACTTTTATATATAATGGGCATTTTAATAAAAAGGAAACCCAACACTGACAAATTCCTGAAAATGAACTATAAGTTTATAGACAATGAAAATCATGTCATATAAAAAAGAGTTTTCCAGTGGTAACTCATCTAGGTTTCCAGTGTCACGCATCACTAAACACTATTCCTTCAAACTTTTGTGCACAATTCTACTTGGTTCACTTTCTTGTTAAACACAATATGGCCCATATTCTGAACTCCAGTTTAACTTAAACTCGAGTCTAAGTGTGGTTTAAATCTGCCCTTTAGACCGGAGTTTAAGATAATCACATTCTGAACTCCGGTTTAACTTAAAATCCGGTCTAAGCGTGGTTTAACTTTGTACTGAAAGTTAGACTGCAGCTAGGGGTAGTTTAAGTCCGGTTTAACTTTTCTTCATGCACGGCCACCGCAGGATAATGTTTGCGACTGAGGTGGAAGAGTGGTATTACGAAAGGTTTTAAAGTCTGCTGGCACCAGCTAAGAGAAAGGTAAATTTACCTTCGTAAAAATGAAAATCTTCTTTTTCTTTTTCTTTTTAGCTGGATCTAGAATCGTAGTTAGATTTAACGTTTACCGGCAGTATTCATGACAAGCGCTGTCATTATCGCAGAACTGACTTTGCAACAATCTTCCGCGCTCGCGCGCGAGCAAGCATAGCTCTTTACATCCTAACCCGAGCCGTGCCGGCCCAGCCGACGCGACCGATACCCTTTTATCTCATCCCACGCAGTGCTGAGCTAGCTAGCTGAGCCAGGCTAGGTCGGAGCTGACTGTTGTTGGGAAGTTGGGTTCCGAAGTTACAGCTACAGAAAAAAAAATTCAACGAAACTAGAAAAACAGATCAATAAGAGCTCAGCTCCAGAGATTATTGCAATTCCGCCTGCAATTTCAAAATTTGACAGCTGACTCAGTCTCAGATTTAACGTTAAAACTCAACTCTGCTCGACCTCTAACGTTACTTATTATAGCCAATATCTTACTTCAACCTTCGTTTGGAAAATACTAAAATAGGGTCTAACTTTTAGAATCTATTAGTAGTTTACAGTAGACTTATAGTCTTAGACTAGTAACAAACATAGTTTAGTCTTTACAACTTTCACTATAAAGTATGTCTGACGTTGGAATATCTATTTAGAGTCGAGATGCTGTCTTGGAAAAAGGAGAAACATTAATAATAAAGTTAGTCCAGGAACTTGGCAATACATTGTCACCAGATTATTTGTGTAGGCCATGCAGCAGCTAGTAGCAACTAACGTCAGGTTCTAAAGTATCACAGTGCCCTTCTTTATTATACATCTATGACATAGGCCTAGGCCTAGATCTATAGATGTCTGAAGTAGATCTAGCTAGGCCTAACTCTTGATTACATGCATTCAAATTGCGTACTATTATCTCCGAAAATGTGCCCTTCATATGGTACCCGGTAAAGTGTACAACCGTATTGACTTTTCAATGAAATGAAACGAACAAGTTTGTTTTTCGGTCTAAAAGTAGGCCTACTGTATAGGGTATAGGTCTAGCTCTAACTTTTTTTTAATTAATTACCTCTAGATCTAGATACGGTATATCTTATTTTTTGTTTGTTTTGTTGTTTTTGTTTTCAAAATGCCCCCTGTGCCTCATAACAAAATAGATATCTAATCTCTCAGGCTATAATTATAAAGAGGTCTATAGCCTGGGTCCTTTCCTTTTGCTCTGAATCTAGGCCTAGGCCTAGTCAAATTTGCAAAGTGACGGTGTTGCGTTTGCCTCACCAATCAGTGGCAGGTGGGGGTTCACGAGGTCCGGACACCCCCCCCCCTCCACATTTTTTTTATTTTTCATTTTTGCTTTGCTTTAATTGTCAGACGTAACTAAGTCATCAAATTTTGTATTTCCCTGAAATCAACCCCCATCTGATGCTTTTTTGTGTGTGTGTCAATTGCTTGAGCCCCTTTTCAAAATACAAAATCCTTGATCCGCTCTGCTCCCACATGATGGACATTGCAGGCCTAATTGTTAATACATGTAGATCTCACTTTTAGATCTAGAGTCTACCATGATTTTTTTTCGCCAGCCCTCAAAAAGTTGTTCTGTGGGGGCAGGGGTTATCAGATGTTTTCCTCCATAATTATCCGACAAGCAAAAAAAAAAAGGGGGGGTTCTTGCCGGTCCCCCCCCCCAGCCTACGCTAGTGATCCAGCCATTTTGAAATGGAAGAAGGAGCTGAATACAGAGGTGTAGTGCCTGCGTTCAGTATCTTCCCTAGGACTACATGTAGTTATAGTAATACATGCAATAACGTAGGATAAACCGACCAACCTAACCTTAAATAGTCGTTCATTTACGATCCAGAAAACTCCAGTAGGCTAATCATGACAAATGAAGTGCCAAATGGTATGCCTTTAATTTGTGTATAGAGTATTTCATGACATTTCTTGATTAAACATCCTAAAAATGAAAGGAATAAGCAAATTTCAGCCTTCTTGAAGATAAATTGAGCTCTACTGGGCATGTGCAGTAGCAGCAGACTACATCTCCGTGGCAACTAAACCACAGTTTAACTTAGACTGGACTTAGACTCTAGTTTAACTAAACTGGACTTTCAGAAACAGAAATGGAGTTAAACCCGACATGCAGTCTAAGTCGGGTTTAGTTAGACCCTGGTTTAACTTAGACTGGAGTTTAAGTTAAACTGGAGTTCAGAATACGGACCAATAGGTATGATAAGGAGATGCCTTTAAGGTAACAGCCTGGGTGCTCCAATTCTCATTGTGGATGATTTTCTTCCTTTTTTCAAATTTGTGTTAACAAGATTTTACTTACCCAACCTTCAGGATGTTGTGAACTCCTTTTCAAATAGGAAACATTTTGACAGGTGAACTTTAACAAGGGTGCATGCTAAAGAGAAGTGCGAACCAGAATAATTGCAAGTTCACAAAGCAATGTAAACTAGAAATGTGCATTGCTGGTGTAAGGATGGTGTAGAAATTGCCGCCAGTGGCCCGGAATATTGTCGACACTAGGAGCAGCATTACCAAAACGATTTGTGCAGATTAGAGTATAATGCATTTTTATAGAAAACTAGAGGCAGCATCACCAAAAACTGTAGAGGTGTAATCTATAATGGACCTACATACAAAATCTGAAAGAAATGAGGTAACAAATGTGTCCTCCAGAATGCATGCAACGAAAATATGACATTTGACCCTAACAACAACCTGAATATGACATTTGACTGTATAGAAAGTGGTACAGTGGGGGTAGCATCAGCAAACAATTTAGATGTGTAGGTTTCACTAAGACACATCTTCATATAAAATTTGAAAGAAATGTGTTGAGAGATATACCAAGATAAATCTCCATACAAAATTTGAAAGAAATCCATCAAGAAATGTGGCCTGCAGAGTGCACTCACGCCATGCCCTGAAGTATGACCTTTGACCCTATAAAAGATGGAACACTGGTGGCAGCATCACCAAAAACTATAGGTTTTTAGATTACACCAAGAGACACCTTCATGCAAAATTTGAACGAAATCCGTCGAGAAATGCAGAAGAGTGCAAGAAATGGAAAAATGACCTTTGACCCTATAAAGGACGGAACAATGAGGGCAGCATCACCAAACACTATAGGTTTTTAAATTACACCAAGAGACACCTTCATGCAAAATTTGAACGAAATCCGTTGAGAAATGTGACCGCCAGAGCGCACACAAGAGTACACACAAGACATCTATCAAAATATGACCTTTGACCCTATAAAAGACGAAACACTGGGGGCAGCATCACCAAAATCTATAGGGTTCCAGATTTTACCATGAGACACCTTCATACAAAATTTGAACAAAATCCGTTGAGAAATGTGACCGCTAGAGCGCACACAAACTATCCCCCAAAATATGGCCTTTTACCCTATAAAAGACGGAACACTGGGGGCAGCATCACCAGAAACTATAGGGGTCCAGATTTTACCAAGATACATGTCCACAGGAAGTCTGAAAGAAATTCATGGAGAAATGTGACCGCTAGAGCGCACACAAGAATGTGACGCGGCGGCGGCGGCGGCGGCGGCGAAACGCTGCTGAATCCAAAGTATCCTCCGCCATACTGCCGGGGGATACAATGAAAGACAAAGAGCACAAAGAAGGAAAATTTAAAAAAAAACCTCTTGCATGTGTTTAAAGATGTATGCCGTTGCTGATTTTCACAAATGTCTTCTTTTTTTTTTGAAAATCGATGGAAGATGCCTGCAGCACTCGTGCATATAAGAACATGTTCTCTGTGCTCTCTGATGATCTCACTTCTTCTTGGTCAAAATTTATGGCTTACAATTTATTCCATGACTTGTGAATTTCGTAAGACTCTTTCTAAAGGCATAAACTCAATCATAATGAGGTTTGTTCACTACCAAATGTTCAATAATAGCAAACCAAACCAGTTGACAAAGTCATTCTACCCAAATGCTGCCTACCGTGTTTTACAAGAAAGCGAACCAACTAGATTTTTGCACAAAATTTTGAAGACAATGGTGATCAGTGATGCATGACCCTGGACACCTGATTAAAGGAGAATTAACCCCTAATTACAAATTTACTTATATTGGAAGGTGTAATATATTTCCTACTTATTGTCCTAAATCATATATCAGAAGATATCAGAAAAAGGGTATAAATAAAGATATTCCAACAACCGGTATCGTCTCCTACTCATTTACATGGGGGCTGCCATTTCCTTGCTGATTTGGAGTTGTACATGAACCATGAAATGTTCCAGTCAGGAAGATATTTTGAATCCAAGACCTAACTTGATTTTCTTCATTACCTAAAATCCCATATATGATGAAAAATATAAAGTGGGTGTTTACATGTATTATAAAAATTAAATCTTTATGATATTTTTAAATTGTCTGGTTTTGCTTAACCAGTCTATTTTCTTGGGTTTGCCAAACAGAGCAGAACATAATATATGCAGCACGCATTCTGACTTTTCAAGTCCATTATCCGAAAGCAGGTGAATGCATAGTTTGCCGCTATAGATGCTCAGGGAAGAAGCATCCATAAAATTTGAATTAATTTGCTCCGTCCCATACGTCACAGTATCGAGAAAATAGATTTCTATTAAGCGAATATCGATTTTCAACAGAAATATATAAGGAAATCTTCAGTTTAAAAATAAATTGACATATCTATTCTATATTTTTAATCTCAAATGGGTTTTTAATTTTGAAAAAGGCAATTGGGCATTTGGATTAAGAAAATCTACATGTACACACCAGGGGCGTATCCAGGATTTCCCAATAGGGGGGGCACCAGGAATTATTGATCGCCGTCATGGGGGAGGGGTCTTTGGAAAATTTTTGCATCTGAAGAAGGGCTGAGATGCAAAATAGTGCTATATGTGACCAAGTTTGAAGCCTATTTAATGAACAATATTTTCAATTGGTATGAGGATTTTTTTTTTTTTACGACGGCCAATAGGGGGGGGGCGCGCGCCTGTTGCGCCCCCCCTGGATACGCCACTGCACACAAAAAAAATGGCAGCCCCCATGTACTACTAGCAGATGATAAATTTTGCTCAGAAAATCTTGATTCGTATCGATCTCGTATATTTTGACGCGAAGCCATATAGTCTAACAAGTAGGAATAAATAACACCTTTGAACACTATCGTCTTTATTTTTGAGGTTAATTCCCCTTTAAGGTACCAATGATACCTAGATGTAAAACAGTCCTACAACTGATCTTGTTATCCTTTATGAATATGTTTGAATAAATAAATAAATAAATAATTTAAGGAGAGTTACTTCCAGAATCTGCATTCTCAGCAACCGATGCATTGTACAGGTCCATTAAAAAGATTGGGCTATTGTCATTCACATCCTATATAAAGCAATGAAATAAGTAGAGGATTAAAAGAAAACACAATCGCAAAACCTTTTTAAAAATTACATGAAGGAAGGGCAATTTTAATACCCTATTGTGTTGCCTATAAAATTCATGTTCAGATTAACCCTAAAAGGGCTGGGGCAGAATCCACTCCCCCCCTCGCGATATGTCTGCAACGGGCAAAGCAGTCGCCGTGGTATTTCAGGACTTTTTTTTTTAATCTCATGCATCTTTTGAGACCAAATTCGCGACATTTGGGCATGTGGTTCCGAATTTGCACAACATTTCGTACTTGCAAGTCAGACCAAAAATTGCTCAAAATCGTGATTTCATGTATAATTTCAATACAAAATGGGTTTTCAGCCAAAATTTATAAATCTATGAATATTTTTACTTTTACTGATTAAAATATATTTATTTAATGCTGTTTATGATCGCAAAAGTGTCCCCAACAAATTTCATTTAAAAAAGGTAAATAAACAAAGAAATACATAAGAATTTAAAATACAATAGAATACACAAGAAATCAATTTTTTCCCAATTTTTTTTCCGAGTATACAATGTACTTGCCTTTTAAAGTAGTTATATTCAAAGAAAATCACAAATATGGCAATTAATGTATCACTAGAAACTGGGAAGCTTACAGATGGCAATTGTATAAGTTTTATGTCAACTGCGTATCTGGTGATTATAAAAACAACACAAATAAAAGCTCTTCTCAGCATCTGGAATATCCAAGGATTCGCCAGAAATATAGCGATGTTTTGATGTCGTCACACTCGGGATCGATCCTGCTTAAGCAGACGACGTCCTATAATGAATGAACGTAATTGCAATGCAATTATTTATCAAATTATAAAGAGTTTGGTGTATTTAAACATGACCTTATTTCACACCATTATAAAGGGAAAGTGAAACTGATTCTGATAGCTAAAACCGTTTGATTGTAAATACATAGGAGAATGGTCAATGATCAATGAAATAAACCCCACTTTCAAATTGAAAAGCCCTCCGAATAATAGCAGGATGGTATTCGTTCCCTCTTGAAACGCCGAACATGCCCCGGTGCAAACAGCTGAAAATACAATGGCGTCTTATTTTGTTTACAAGTGACTGATTCCTTTATTTTTTTAACGCTGCATTTTTCATCAAAATAATACCATACACGAAGTTAAGAGTGAGGCAACAGACTAACATTAAGACTGACGCTAGTGAAGGAAGAGAAATAAGTGAAGAGGAGATGACAAAATAGGCTCTGAAAATGTGTAAGATGTTATGGGACATCGTCTGCTTAGCCAGGACTGGTCCAGGGTGTGTCGTCACATATCTCAGCAGCGTTCGAGGAGCTCTTCAGCTGCTATATCGGGGGCTGTATTTTACCGTTTTATAATTGATAATAATCATTACTTCAAATGTTTCCAAGCGTTGAATTTGGATAACCTTGTTTAATTTATGCCATCTATGCAATAATAAGTATTAAGCCAATATTTAAAATCATCAACGTTCTACTTTAAGAATACTGGAAAGAGTGTCTAGACCAAATATTAGCATTTTTGGAGCTTTATTTAATGATTTAGAGCAAAATTCAGATTTCATGCATAAATTAGCATAATTAATGTCAAATTATTTTGGGTGACGTGCATTGCGGGTGACGTGCATGCCAATTTTCGGCGCGATCGCACGGTCGACGGTCGAGATTTCAGGCTCAGGGTTGGGGATTGGGGGGGGGGGCAGAATCCACCCCCCAGCTGTGGCATATTAAACCAAAATATCCCCTTTTTAGGGATAATTAATACATGTATATCACTGTATTGTTTGCACATTTTGATAGGGGCCACTTTGGTAAAGGCGCGTTATAAATGCCAGGTATTATTATTATTATATTATTATAAGTGATGCACAAGGCTATTGAAAATTGCCTCACAATTATACCCTTGTGAAAAAGTACTGCAGTAGTAATGTAGTAAATTGGACCCAAGTACTACTGCAAGTAGTGCAGTAATAATGCATTACTACTGCAAATGCACTGCAACCGTACCACAAGTACTGCAATGTACTGCAGAAGTATCATGAGTACTATGCAATAAGTACCTCAAAATTTCTACACTACTAAACAGTACTACATGTACCTCAGAAAGTACTGCAATGTACTGCAGTACTTACTGCAGTAATACTGCAAAAGTACTATGTAAGTACTGCAAGTACCTCAAAAATATTGCGAATACTGCAGTAATCCTGCATTACTTTGCAGTACTTTTTTACAAGGGTAGGGCCATTCTCACTTACAACGAAACACCGCAAAGTTTCATGCGATTATTTTAAATGGAGACGTAAAGACCGCACAAAAACTGGCAAGCAAACACTCGTGAGTAAACTAGCAATAATTTTACATCTATCTTCACGAGTGAATTGCTTGCGAGTTTTTCAATTTGAAGTCAAAACTCCGCAGAGTTTGTCACGTTTCTAATGGCACTTCTTGTGTAAGTCGCACGCAAATTTGATCTGTATGTATACAACTGGGATTGTTAGTTCACATGGTATCAGAATGCACAGGAAGCTGGAAACAAAATGTGCATTACAATCTGTAGCTTTCATGGAGTTTCTAACTTCATGGATTTTGGAAGCCTGACTGAATTGTGAGGTGAAACATCCCAAATACATGTATTTTCATCACGATGTTTACACATGAGAAGGCCCTATTGATATTTTTGCAAATCTTCCTGTATTAAGCCTAGGGGATGAGAGAATTCAGTAGGCAACAGGTTATAAGCATTCCCCAGCAGCATCAACCCTAGAGAGACTGAGCGGCTTGATTCAGAGATAACATGGAAGTCCTGTATGATGCGCAATGACAAAGTCACTGTCATTGCATGGCCATCATCTTTGTTTGTTTGTGTTTTCTCTGTTTTTTTGTTTACAAGATCGAGTTGAAAGTACTAAGATGTTAACCATCTTTAATTCAACTCTCAGTCATGTCCATTTATAAACAATAGTGTTTTTGACTACCTTGTAAAAAAGTACCATGGTACCCATGGTAATATGACGGTAATTCAACCAAATTACCATGATTTGATGGTAATTTGGTTGAATTACCGTCATATTACCATGGGTACCATGGTACTTTTTTACAAGGGTAGGGTTTCCTACAGTATATCACCAAAGAAATCTGGCAAAGTCCAGGCACACTTAATACATGTATGTCATTCAAATGATTACAGAAAAACAATTAAATACAATTATAATCCATACCTGAATGTTTATGTTGACTTGTGTGGTGTCATTCAATGAAGGTGTACCACTATCAGTTGCCATGACAACTAGGTCATATTCATCCTCTTCTGTTTCACGATCAATGCTTGCCTGCCTAAAGATTATGCCAGTGGCCATGGTTGAATTGATGCCAAACTTTCCCTCTTCGTTCCCACTTTCAATGGAGTAGGTCAGTACCCGGTTAGTTTCGTCAGCATCAGCATCTGTTGCCTGCATGCATGATGCACAAAATTTAAAAAGATAGATACTGTCGAACTAGAAACTTATGTGACCCGAAATTTTTGCAAATTGTTAGTGATGGTCATTTCTGCAGCAAGATATATTTGTACATTGCAAAACTGCAGGACAGTGATTTACAACATATTTAGGCATGTACTAGGTGTTAAAAAGAAATTGACATTTTTGATCTTTAATACTTCAAAAGTTATTACTCAAATCACACTGAGGTTTTCACATTTTAAAGTTAAAGGATGTCAAAGTTATAAGTTTTATCACATTTCTTTGAATATGTCTCTAAAACAAAGCTCTAAATATTTAATTTGATTTTCACTTTTTGAAAAATCAAGACCAGAAACTCTGTGTTTATCGGTAATTAATTCAGAACACAACAAAACCATTGTGCATTGCACCTGCCAACTTATTCCTATCCCATATTATTGATAATTCATGGAATTTCAGCTGTCATGCACAATGGCAACTTTTGGGTTCTGAATTAATTACTGATTAGATTGGAAGAGGTTCATCGTGGTGAAGAATAATTGAAGAGAGTTAATCAGTTGTCTCACGATGTGCAAACGTAAACGTCTCCTCAGCGCTCATTGCCAATGGCTATCCCGAGTCATTTGTGAATCGCGCCTCCCGGAAGAAGCACACAACTCCCGAGGAACCTAGCCGTTTCAAGTCCACCATTGTTCTCCCGTATGTTGATAACATTGCGCACCTACTCCGCCGGCGCTTGGAAAAGCATGATATTCGCGTTGTGTTTAAGTCCGACACAACTATTCGCAGCCAGCTGGTCCACCCGAAGGACCCTGTCCTCCCTGATAGGCGCGATGGAGTTGTCTACAAGATCCCATGTTCGACCTGTGACAAGGTTTATATTGGCGAGACTGGTAGACCCGTCGGGGAGCGCATGCATGAACATCGCCGGGATGTTCGCCTCGGACGCACTGATAGCTCGGCTGTTGCTGAGCATGCTTGGACTGCCGAGCACTATCCCGGCTGGGATAATATCAGTTGCGTTGCGCAGGACAAGCACTGGTACACGCGCCGGGTGAAAGAAGCTATTCAGATCCGATTGCACTCGAATAACATTAACAGGGATAACGGCATTGACATCCCTAACGAATGGTTATCTGCTATTCAGCGCCACGCAGCTAACCGGTTAGAACCGGCCAAGGATAGTGCGCCCCCCGCCGACATGGCAGGGAACAACGCCGGCGCCCGGTGATCGGTCAACGGCAGCGACCAATCACAGCGCCGACACGGCAGGGAACAATGCCGCGCCCGGTGATTGGTCAACGGCAGCGACCAATCACAGCGCGAGTGGTCCGAGCGTACATCCGGCCGCTCCGGGCGGCTCCCGCCGCTATTTAAGACCCGCTCAGCGTGATCTCGGCTCATTGTCTATGACTAAGGCTAGCAGTATATAGCAGCCGAAACGTCAGACTTCCTACGTTTACGTTTGCACATCGTGAGACAACTGATTAACTCTCTTCAATAATTACTGATTATTTCAAGAATAGCATTCAAAGAAATGTCATTAAAAAATTAATCCAAATTTGACATCCTTCAGCTTTAAAATGTGAAAACCTCAGTTTGATATGAGTCATCAAAAATGTCCAAAACTCAATTTACACTTAGCATGAGTAGCAAGTCTGTAGGAATCATTTGGCTCATTGGCTGCATTCTAAGGTTTATGGTTTACACCAATTTGTTCTATTTAATATCTGTCTAGTGACAATCCCCAGTTCACTTTTTTATTGTGATAGCATTTTTGTCCTCAAAAACAGTTACAATACAATTTTGGTAATTCATTGTGCTAACATGTCATCAGCAATGTGTGCACAAAAGATGAGACAGTCTTGATAACTAGTTTGATCAGGTTGCATAGGAAATTATATCTTTAACAATCATAATTCTTAACTTTCTTGCATGTAGGAAATGGGTGGTTCCTGTATTATAAAGCCTAGATGAATGATAAAATTAAACTGTCAGTAGGTTGAAACAGTAGTTAGTACAACCAAAGCTCTAAAAGAACTTGCATGTCAATCTTACTAAGTCATAGTCTCAATTTATGCAATTTCCTTTCTGTAATAATCTACTCACCGAAACTTCAAGAATGTATAGGTCTTCCATGTTTAACTTATCCACAATGTACTCTGGAATGGATATAGTGTACAGATTTAGCAGGAACTCTGGAGCTCTGTCATTTACATCAGTCACCGTGACATTAAGTAGAGCTGTTGACACACTATCTCCATCATCAACCAGGCAAGTCAGGAAGTAGACACTCAATAGCTCTGCATCAAAGGCAGCAGCTGCAGATACAGTGATGTTTCCAGTTGCTGAATCAATATTAAACCAGCTGGATAGGGAATAGAGATCTTGAATCAAACATAATGATTCATCTGTCATTATAACAGAGATTCTTCTTTTATTTCACAGCAAAATTACACATGTATATAACAAGGAGGTGTACAAGTATACATTGCAATCTGAACCAAATATCAGACAGAAATGCACACAAGGCTTTAAAGAAATTACAAACCAAACTTTGTAGTGAAAAATGCAATACTTAAAGAGTACATCTGAAATTTGGCCAATTCTCTGATCAGCTTTATGAATACATTTTGGGCTTTTCAGTTCAGCCTGACATGATATTACATGAAAGACTGTAAAAGGTCAATCTACAAAAAAGAGAGATTTAAAGGTAAATGATACTAAATAAATTCAGGCAAATTAGGTGCAGCAGACTGACAAAAAAAGTAGAATTTGGGGTTCTGAGGGGACAACTTTTGCACTTCTTGCCTGCGGTCATTATTGTTTTGCTTTGAGCTTACACTGAAGTGAACTAAACTTTATCCAGAAATAAAAAGATAATACCCTGGAGTTCTAGTTTTTGTCATAAATTGGCCTCATTAAAATTCCTATGTGAATTGGGACAAATACGTAATCGAGGAAAAATAACCAGTCGTTAGATATTAGAGATTGTCAAGTTTAACAACGTTGCGCATCAAATACATACTGGTAGTCATCGTGATAAGTTGGCCTCAAATCCCCCTTTCTAAAGAAAACGATTTTTGCAGAAAAAGAAAGAGGACATCAGAAAAAACAAGAAAAACAAGACTAAGCGAGTATAACAGAAGAAGAGTCAATCCTTTGATTCTTCAACCAGAGAAATAATAACTCACTCATTCCTGTAGCCTAGGAGGCCATACCTCAACGCTGTATCCACGTCGGCATCTGTAGCCTGGTAAGAACACAACAAAATACATGTATACAAAACACCAATGACTCGATCTCTGGGAAGAAAATGGTTTGTTCACATCAGTTTCACATATTGAATGAATGAATGAATGAATGAATGAGTTTATTACAAAAAAACAATCAAGTTAAAATACACATGAGAGAGTTATTTTACATTTGTTTGGTAAAAGGACTCTATGGAAATAGCAAATTCTGCTAGTGAGATGTAGAGCCTCTGGTCAACTATGTACATTATAAACAAACATTTAGCATGATATATACATGTAACATGAAATCAATGAAACTAAAATATATATCGTATGCAATGTGAATGACTTTATCTTACGGTTAGGTGCTTTGGAATAAAACTAGTACATGTCAATAAATTGTTCACACTGCATAATACAAGCACCAAGTGGAATACAAACTATAAACAAAGTAAATGAAATACATATAATTATATATCAATATCCTTGTATGAAGATATTTTTAAGCTCCGTGCGAAAAGACTGGACAGTTTTAAGCTTTCTTACATTATCTGGAAGATTATTCCAGATTTGCGATCCCAAGTATGATTTGAGGTTTTACCGTGCTCTGTTTTCACCCTCGGCAAAATTAAAGTTTTTGACTCTTTATTTGTCTGTATAACAATTTTCAAAAAAATTATAATATTCATACACTGAATGAGGGAGTTTATTATATATGAGCCTAAACATAAAAATCACTACAGAATGCTTGTATAGCTTGAATATGTCCAGAATACCTAAAGATTGAAACAAGGGTGATGATGGTTTGCATTCATTTATTACAATCAGCCAAGGGGGAAAAGTTTCAGAATACGTGGCTTGGTACATGTAGGTGTTAAAGGGCCATTCTCCCAAAAAGTGTGCAAAAGTGCGATTTTCGTGTCGCCAGCATGTTCATACAGTTTAAATTGCTATTTTGTCCCTTGGAAATCAACTTTTTTTATTTAATTCATCCTACAGGCTTGACCTCTAAAATATATATCATCAGAGCTATCAGGACACCCAGGATAATATTAGAAATACAAGCAGGAGTTTGATATCACCTTAAAAACCCCATGTCGCCAGGAAAGGAAGTGCTCATATAACAAGTTCTTACCCGTTAACATATCATTTCAAATGAAGTCTTTTGTACGTCACTCCATTGATCCTTAAATACCTTAATGAGAAATGATATTACATAAACAATATGAGGTTTTATATTTCTCTTGGGGCTCATTTAGAGCATGTCACCAAATCGCAGTCAGATACATTACCCTCTTTTGTGACTACTCAGACAAGATCAAAGTAATGCCGCATAGCAGTGTAATTGAACGAGTTAAACAGAGTCAACCTCATGCATAAATGGCACCATGATATATTCATTGAATCTCTTGTTACAAAATTATAATATTTCAGATCCAACCACTTGGAAAACTACTGTTACGATGAGCTAATATCAGATACGTTACTTCAACCTTGTTTCATTAAGAAAACAGTATGCTGTAAATGAACGCAAGGCTCAGGTACTTTTTAATATTTATGATGTTTAATCACGCACAGGAAATGACATATTTTTCTGAAAATAGTGTGAGAAAATAAACAACACATCAGATACGTTACAATCAAAGGCTTTTGCTAAACAGTCGGGTAACGTCGCGTCGCGTTGGTAGAAATTTTCGAACATTTTTCAGGAAGGTGTCTTCAAGGGGTCAAATTGAAAAAGAGTCAATCTCAGTATGATTTTTCCCGTTTTCAGGCTAAAAACGACAAACAAGGGAATAAAGAAAACAATAGAAGGACAATGCAAAGAAAAACATGAACTATAAAGAGAGAATACAAGGGTAGGAAGGATGGAAGAAAATATGATGAAAGGAAACAAAGAATACAACAAAAGGAAAGTTGGAAAGTAAAAATAAGTGGATAAAAACAAAGAATAACATAAAGAAAGATAGAGACATAAATGATAGAAGGATAAAGATATTAAGAGTAACATAAGGAAAGATAGAAGAAAAGATGATAATTTGAATAAAGGAATAACATAACGAAAGAAAAGATGAAAGGAAAACAAAATGATAGGATAAAAGCAAAGAATGTTTTAAGGAAAGTAAAGATGGGAAGCAGAAAATGATTTTAAAAAGAATAATATGAAAGATAGAGAGACAAATGATAGGATAAAAAAAGTTTAACTTATATAGATAAAGACAGAGAGAGAAATGATTGAAGGATAAAGATTAACGTGAGGAAGGTGGGGGAGAAAATGATAACAGGAAACAAAGAATATCATAACGAGAGGAAGGATGGAAAGATAATTGATAGAAGGATAAAAGCAAGAAATGACAAAGCGAGAGATAGAGAGAAAAATGATAAAAAGATAAATATAAACATGAAGAAAGGTGGAAGAGAAGATGATAAAAGGGAACAAAGAACAAAGTGAAGATGGAAAGCAATAAAAAAAAGAGGATAAAAAGAATAAATATAAACAGTAACATTATGAAAGATGGAAAAACAAAATGATAAAAGCAATAAAAGAATAACGTAATGAAAGGAAAGGTGGAAAGAAAAATTAATAAAAGGATTAAAAACAACTGAATTAGTAATTACGCGATGCGTAATATTATGTCCCCGCCAGAAGTGTAGATCTGTGGAATGGCTGTTAATTTATGTAATTTCTGATAGAACCTTGAAGATAAATGTGAGAAATGAATTATCAAATTAATGTTTTATGATTATTAATGCATTTTCTGTTGATTTTGAATAAATTACAATAAATTTGCATAATTAATGAATTTCAAAATTCTATGTAGAGGTTTGACAGCCCCTACCCAGCCCTATCAGATAAAACAATCAGATTCAAAATACGGTGTGAAATAGAGAAGTAGCATTTTTCGTCGATTTTGAATAAATTTGCATAAATTTGCATAATTGATGAATTTCATGATTTTGTGTAGAAGTTAGGAAGCCCCCACTCAGCCCTATCAGATAAAACAATCAGAATAAAAATCGGCCAAGAAATGACGGAGAAGTAGCATTTTCTAACTTTTTGAGCACACACGGACGGACGGACGGAGGGACGGACGGACACACACACGCACACACGAACGGAGTTCGTTTCATAGTCCCCTCGCGAACTTTCGTTCGGCGGGGACAAAAAAGAATAACACTACGAAAGATAGACTAAGGAATGGTAGATGGATGAATATAAAGAGTAACATAAAATATGGAAGAGCAGATAAAAGGAATCACAGAATAACATAACGAAAGTAAAGATGGAAAGCAAAAAAAAAAAAAAAGTATCATTGGGAAAGAGGGAAGACAAGATGATACAAGGGATCAAAGAATAACACAATCAAAGGAAAGGTGGAAAGAAAAAAATTATAGGATAAAAAAAATTGCAGAAATCATCATAATTATGTTTGAGACAGAGTTCCAAAATCCTGTGTAGAATTTCTATGTATATCACTTAGCTCTACTGGATAAAACAAACAAAATTTAAAGAAATGAAATGAAGGAGAAAAGGCTTTTTTTGCGGGGGGGGGGGGGGGGGGGGTTTGTACTAAAAAATTATCATAGTTAATATAAAGCAAACAAAATCAGATGAGAAAAGACAAAGATATGATAGATTTAGAAATAGAGCTACATCCGCACACAGATTGGACGCTCATCATTCAACAAAACAAAAAACAAAACAAGAAAAATAATACAAAGAAAGTTTTGTCTATAATTGTTTAACATTATAACTCTTGTCAAATACCTCAGGATAAAATATGAAGATACATAAGCAGCTTGTGGCACACAAAACGGGAAAAATCACACTGAGATGGACTCTTTTTCAATTTGTCCCCTTGAAGACACCTTCCTGAAAAATGTTCGAAAATTTCTACCAACGCGACGCGACGTTACCCGACTGTTTAGCAAAAGCCCAATCAAATACGTTATTGAATGTATCAGGGAGCATGATCAATGCAAAGCGCTTTGGCGAACATATTTTACTTTTCGGACCGCATTCTCTACTTTTGTAAGAATAGCGGCTTAATACCCGTTGATCTGTGTGCTTTTATTGCCATATATAGGTACAGTAACGTATCTGATCATATCAGATTAAGAATGTTTCTGACTTTGGAAATAGTTATTGAAAAAATGTTGTTAGCAAAAATCACCCGTTGACAAGGGATTATATTTTCTGAATTCATAAGAATTTAATGAAATCTTTTTGATGTTGACATTTTGTCATTTGTACAACTCTAATTACACACTTTTTCGGAGAATGGCCCTAAAGAGAAGGTTGAGTTCTGGTAAAGGAGAACAAATCGTTTGAGCTTTCTAATTATTTTTATTTAAGTTCGGAGGTTATGGTTAGAATGTTCTCATATTCAAATATGATGCAAAATAGCTGAAAAGTTTACACCAAACTTCATGCATGTATACGTAGTCCCATATAAACGTTTCTGTGTGCAGTGCACAACACTTTCAGCAAGATTGAGTCAATTTCCTATCATTTTAATGATTTTAAAACCTCACAGTATGTATACACCAATTCTCACACTACACACTCAACCTTTCTTAATGATTCCAGACAGTTTCTTCACAATGTAATTGCATCACCAGTACCAAACTTCATCTTTAAAAGGAACCAATAAATCACTAAATAAAATCTGTTACATCAATTTTATCTTTAAAGGGGACCAATTAAATAAAATCTGTTACATACATGTACATGAAAAGTTCTATGCTGGTATCCTGTACGAAGGATATAGGCATGAAAAGTATTTGTGTGAGGAGATATGGCAGATGTTATTGCCCAAAATAACAACAGAAATCTGTGCACAGGATTGGACTGTAGATTAGTTGACTTGTATAAAATTTGTTGTGATCAGAATTTATAACTCTTAAAGGGAAATCCAAGCTCAATGGCAAGATGTTTTGAAAGAAAGACGATAAATCAGAGAAGTAAATAGATGAAAGTTTGAACAATATCAGACAAGCAAAAGGAAATTATGAATTTTGGAAAGTTGTAATCACTATATATGGGAATTGCAAATTGGCCGATTCGGTAATGTCGCAGTCACGTAGTGGCGGACAACTCCCCCATTTGATCGAACACACAAAATGACTTATGTGTCATTTTTTAAAATGTTTTACTCAGTAGCATCTCTTTACTTTTAGAGGACCTATCGCGATATGCTTTCTACAATATATTTTGAGTATTGCCTCAAGGGAAAAGACGCTTAGGAGACAACCGCAAATTAATGATATTTTAGTGTACGACAAAGGGGAGAGTTGACCGCCAATATTTCAAAATCGACTCACTTGAGATTCGCAGAGATATACATGTAGTGATCTCATTTTTCAAACATCAATAACGTTCTTATTCCTTGTCCGATTTCTTTTAAACTTTCACCATCCTGTTTTTCTTACTTATTTCTTTTTGCTTTCACACAAACCATCTTATTAGCAAGGTTGGATTACCCTTTAAATGAAAATAAAACGAGTAATACAAAATCAGCAATCTTCTTACAACAATCTGAATAACAAAGGTGTTTTCTCCAGAGTTCTCTGGTAAGAGCACATCATACTGACTCTGGTTGAATACTGGCAGGTTGTCATTGATGTTGGTCAGGATAACTATGGCTGTGACAAGGCTGGAATTCAACCCATTCATAGAGGTACATGTAGCTCTTATCTGTAAATATATTCACAATAACAACACAAAACAGAATGTAAACATAAAGCATCATTCCCACATGTGGCGTCGAATTGCGATCAAAAGGCTCAATATGACAAGATAAGCATAGCCGGTCACTGCTGGACACTATAACACAAAAATCATTGAGCATGCCTATGGTCCTTTGTTGTCAGGATCTATCTATTTTTTACCCAGTAACACTTCCCTTGCCATTCATTTAAATATTAAGTGTTTTTCATATTTTGCTGCCGGCGTTGTATCATGTCGTAATGGGGCTTTGGGGGAAAACCTGGAAGTGTAAGGAGACTACTTAGGTAGAAGCCCATACAGGGGATCTAAGTTAGATGTGAAGTTGGGCAAACTTTTCTAAAATTATTATGCAGCTTAGCAACTCTCAAGAAACAGCCTACATACTATAATTGTCAGGTATATTTTGCAAGGAGGGAAATTAGTAATATGGAATTCACTGATAGATGAGAATGATCTTTCTATAGAGCGTATATGTATATATTCTTTTATTGGTATATAAAATGTATATTATCTGATCTGATTCAGTGAGCTCTATTTGCATGACTATAGTACATGTATGGCAGCCAATAAACTTCTACACATTAGATAATCTATAATCATAGCTATAAAATGAAAAAGCATTTAAAGATTTTTAAATCTTACTGTGCCAAGGGGTGTAGCTCTCTTCAATATTTTACCAAAATGTGAGCAATGCTTACTTTTCAAATGTCTGCACTTCATTTACCATCTATTATTTCACAACATATTGTACAAAACTTGTAGGAAATTTATTACCATTTCTTATGAACCAAACATTCCTTCCTTTACCCAACTTTATGCATAAGAATCATTGAAAATCATAGAGTTTCTATTTTGTCCATTATTTGCTTTCCCATTTGTTTATATTTGTTTAATGTTCAAATAAGGTAATATATATTTTTAAAAATCAGCAATTATTTCTGAAAAGGTGTGTAAGGGGGTGTCCCCCCTTCCACGGTAGGGAGCTTTGAAAATCTTACATTTTAAATGGTGCAA
This sequence comes from Heliocidaris erythrogramma, assembly GCA_025617745.1. Lineage (NCBI taxonomy): Eukaryota > Metazoa > Echinodermata > Echinoidea > Camarodonta > Echinometridae > Heliocidaris > Heliocidaris erythrogramma. Next base: position 27,501,521 of record CM046872.1, on the reverse strand, counting down.
TCTGGTGCATACTTTAGTCATGATTTTAACACATACATAGTCATAGAAGCAGCATTAATGTAAAATTGAAATGAATAAGTAATAAATAGACTCTAGATTACATTGTTAAGAATGCTACATGTAGTTCATTGACCATGAAAAAATACAAAGTTCCAGATTGTAACTGCATGATTTTGAATATGAATTTCAAGAGCTAAACTTAAATGAAAGATCCTGCTGTCTGGACGTAGAGGGATATGTGCTGGCTATTACGTTTGGTGTATACAATCAATGGTATACAATCAATGGCGCGGGCTGGTGCGCCACAGCCATGTCAGGATAGCCATAGTTACACTCATCATAGTTGTCACACGTACATGTACATGTATACACGCAGTATAAACTAATGGTATATAGCTCATCTTTGCGGGCTCACTACCAAAAATGATTTTCATTTGATTTTTTTTTGTTACTTTCTATTTTTGGGGTTCAGCTTGAGAATTTGTTTATCATAGTGAGACAGTCAGAATTGGGTGAATTGCGTGAGTCTCACACTCAATGCGTGTGAGATGGCAGCCCTGAGGATGGCATAGAGATTGCCACCAGTGGCCGGACTATTGTCAGCACTAGGAGCAGCATCACCAAAACAATGTGTGTAGATTAGAGTATAATGCATCTCTATAGACAATTCGAAAGAAATTAATCTGTCAAGAAATGTGACCTGCAGAACGCACACAAGATATCCACAAAACTTTTGACCCTATAAAAGACGGAACACTGGGGGCAGCATCACCAAAAACTGTAGAGGTCTAGAGTAATCTATGATGGACCTCCATACAAAATCTGAAAGAAACTAGAAATGTGCATTCCTCGTGCCGCGCAATGCGAAATGTATCCCCCGGCGCTGGCAGCGATTTGAAGGAGGGACAAAGACCCTCCCCCATCCCCTCCCTCAAACAAAAGGATGGTGTAGAAATTGCCGCCAGTGGCCCGGAATATTGTCAACACCAGGAGCAGCATTACCAAAACGATTTGTGTAGATTAGAGTATAATGCATTTTTATAGAAAATTCGGAAGAAATATGACCTCAGAGCGCACATAAGACATCCACTAAAATATGACCTTTGATCCTATGAAACACGGAACACTAGAGGCAGCATCACCAAAAACTGTAGAGGTGTAATCTATAATGGACCTACATACAAAATTTGAATGAAATCCGTCAAGAAATGCAGAAGTAAGAGTGCACAAAAGGGACAAATGAGCTTTGACCCTATAAAGGACGGAACAATGAGGGCAGCATCACCAAACAGTAAAGATGTGTAGATTATACCAAGATACATCTCCATACAAAATTTGAAAGAAATCCATCAAGAAATGTGGCCTGCAGAGTGAACTCACGCCATCCCTCGAAGTATGACCTTTGACCCTATAAAAGACGGGACACTGGTGGCAGCATCACCAAAAACTACAGGTTTTTAGATTACACCAAGGACACCTTCATGCAAAATTTGAACGAAATCCGTCAAGAAATGCAGAAGTAAGAGTGCAAGAAATGGAAAAATGACCTTTGACCCTATAAAGGACGGAACAATGAGGGCAGCATCACCAATAATTAAATATGTGTAGATTATACCAAGATACATCTCCATACAAAATTTGAATGAAATCCGTCAAGAAATGCAGAAGTAAGAGTGCACAAAAGGGACAAATGAGCTTTGACCCTATAAAGGACGGAACAATGAGGGCAGCATCACCAAACAGTAAAGATCTGTAGATTATACCAAGATACATCTCCAGACAAAATTTGAAAGAAATCCATCAAGAAATGTGGCCTGCAGAGAGAACTCACGCCATCCCTTGAAGTATGACCTTTGACCCTATAAAAGACGGGACACTGGTGGCAGCATCACCAAAAACTACAGGTTTTTAGATTACACCAAGGGACACCTTCATGCAAAATTTGAACGAAATCCGTCAAGAAATGCAGAAGTAAGAGTGCAAGAAATGGAAAAATGACCTTTGACCCTATAAAGGACGGAACAATGAGGGCAGCATCACGAAAAATTAAACATGTGTAGATTATACCAAGATACATCTCCATACAAAATTTGAACAAAATCCATTGAGAAATGTGGCCTGCAGAGTGCACTCACGACATGTCCTGGAGTATGACCTTTGACCCTATAAAAGACGGGACACTGGTGGCAGCATCACCAAACACTACAGGTTTTTAAATTACACCAAGAGACACCTTCATGTAAAATTTGAAAAAAATCCGTTGAGAAATGTGACCGCCAGAGCGCACACAAGAGTACACACAAGACATCTATCAAAATATGACCTTTGACCCTATAAAAGACGGAACACTGGGGGCAGCATCACCAAAATCTATAGGGTTCCAGATTTTACCAAGAGACACCTTCATACAAAATTTGAACAAAATCCGTTGAGAAATGTGACCGCTAGAGCGCACACAAACTTTCCCCAAAAATATGGCCTTTTACCCTATAAAAGACGGAACACTGGGGGCAGCATCACCAGAAACTATAGGGGTCCAGATTTTACCAAGATACACGTCCATAGGAAGTCTGAAAGAAATTCGTCGAGAAATGTGACCGCTAGAGCGCACACAAGAATGTGACGCGGCGGCGGCGGCGGCGAAACGCTGCTGAATCCAAAGTATCCTCCGGCATACTGCCGGGGGATACAATTAGTCAACAAATGTGACCTCCAGAGTGCATGCAAGACAGCAACCAAAATTTGACATTTGACCCTATAAAAAGTGGAACACTGCGGGCAGCATCACCAAACTGAAGATATGTAGATTTTACTAAGACACACCTCCATATAAAATTTGAAAGAAATCCGGCAAGAAATGTGGCAGTTAGAGTGCACGAAAGACATATGACCTTTGACCCTATAACGGGACGGAACAATGAGGGCAGCATTATCAAACTAGATGAATCTTCAACCGTGCACGGTCAGAATATATGCCTCTGCCTTCATCAGATTGGAAATGTATGGCATACATGTACACTCTAAAAAGGATTGGTCCAACAAAATTACAAATCTTTTCACTTAAAATGCACAGGAGACAGAAAATTTATTTCATTTCATTTTCATCCCGTACAAATAAAAAACTTACCACTGATGACTTACAATCATCAAATATACACCAAGGAAATAGATATTTTATAGCAAATAGACCACTGTCCCCTTGAAATTTCTAAAATAGGTAGGCCTAGACTCCGTACATCACGAACCATTTTTATGTACATAATTACCTGTGTGACCTTTGACCTTTGACCTTGAGACCCAAAATCTAATCAGATCATCGTCCCATATGAATACATGGGCCAAGGTAGAAGCTGATCCGCCAAACGGTTCCTAAGTTATCACAAGAACGAACCATTTTTATGTATATAATGACCTCTATGACCTTTGAACTTTGACCTTGAGACCCTAAAATCTAATCAGTTCATCGTCCCTCACATATGCATACATGGGCCAAGTTAGAAGCTGATACGTCAAACAGTTCTGAAGATATTGCGAGAACAACCCATTTTTATGTACATAATGACCTCTGTGTCCTCTGACCTTTGATCTTGAGACTCCAAAATCTAATCAGTTCATCGTCCCTCCCATATGCATATATGGGCCAAGTTACAAACTGATCAAAAAAAAAAACGGTTTGGAAGTTATGGCGAGAACGAATAGGGGACGGACGACCCGAAAACATGATAATGCCTCTGGCACCACCTACGGTGGGCGGAGGCATAAAAATATAAATTTTTAGATTGTATCAAGATGCATCTCCATACAAAATTTGAAAGGAATCTGTAAAGAAATATGGCCTGCAGAGTGCACTCACGCCATCCTCCAAAGTATGACCTTTGTCCCTATAAAAGACGGGACAGTGGTGTCAGCATCACCAAAAATTAAGCTTCTATATTCTACCAAGAGCACCTTCATGCAAAATTTGAACGAAATCCATTGAGAAATGTGACCGCCAGAGCGCACACAAAAGTGCACACACAACATCTATCAAAACATGACCTTTGTCCCTATAAAAGACGGGACCCTGGTGGCAGCATCACCAAAAACTATGAGCTTCAATATTCTACCAAGATACACCTTCATGCAAAATTTAAACAAAATCCGTTGAGAAATGTAACCGACAGAGCACACACACCACAAAAATATGGCTTTTTACCCTACAAAAGACAGAACACTGGAGGCAGCATCACCAGAAATTATAGGTGAGTAGATTACACCAAGATACACCTCCATACAAACTTTGAAAGAACTCCGTCAAGGAATGTGGCAGTTAGAGCACACACAAGAATGCGACGCAGCGGAAGCAGCGGCGGCGTACGTACGCTGCTGAATCCAAAGTACATGTACATGTACATGTATCCTCCGGCATTCTGCCAGGGGATGCAATGAACCAAAAAGGGAAAATAATCATATTTCTGACAGAGTTAAGAGGATGACAGATGTCTAGTCTAGGCCTACAAAAGTTGAAAGAACAATTTACATAGCATTTGATACTTGCAACTGTCAGTCCTCAGACCCCTAAGAGTATTAGACCAGTCATTGAGTCAATCCTGCTTACAATACACACCATTTTATCTTTCTAAAGAATTAGGTCCTATCACATGGTCAGAGGCAGTGGAATGACAGGCTCAGACAATGGAAGTGGGAGGCACTTTTGTTTGGCGGACAAAGGGTGCCCCCCCCCCCCCCACTTCAGTTGTCTGAGCCCGTTGTTCCATCGACTCTGCACATGGTCATCAAGGGAGTCACATGACAAATTCAATCATATTTAGATTTCATCATTTATGCAGTTCATTTTTTCTTTTTTGGACAATATTGCCAATTAAAGTACATAATTATGTCTTGATTGCAATATAAACCCAGTCAAGGTACATGTAATCAAAGGCTGCGACATAACCTTTAGATTAATTCCCACCTCCACTTTCAAACACATGGGCAGCATCTCACAAAACCGTCATAATGTAAGCTCAAGTTCACCAACATTATTGAAACATGTGTATTAAAATGAACACGCATCCCCAAAGGGATAGTCAAACTTGTACTTATGACGGATAAGTGAAATGATGATTTGGTAATTAGCATGAACTGCTAAAAAATACCCACCTGGAAGGAAACCACAGAAATCCTTTCAAAATCTAAAGCGGATGAATTGCCGACCCTAATATCCACCACACCGCTATTGTAGATTGTATCCGATTCAAGATAGAAGATGCCATCATCATCCTCAAGAGTGAGAGTGATCTTCCCTGCGTCACCCTGGAAGAGAATTGCCAAGAAGATTCAGAAACACTTACATGTAAAAGCAAACAGTCATGAGATATTAGATGAATATATCTTGAAATTATGGGTGCCAAGATTTTTGAGCAGGAAAAAAAAGTCTTCCAGAAGCAAAAATAGTAACCAAATCATACCAGTAAGACCATGTTCAATACTTCAAGTTGGCTCTATGGATAACAGCTCTACATAATTATATTTTACAGATTTAGTCAAACATCTTTCCTACAATTTTTGCTTTCACTATTTTCGTTTTCTTCTATAAAAAGCAAAATATAAAACAAAAAATTGTAACTTTATTTTATGCCTTACTTGTTTATTTTTTGATTTATTATTTATTTTTCCTCTTCACCTTTTCCTTGTTACATCCCATGCACAGTAATGGCAGAAGTCAAAATGATACAAAACTGAAATATAATCTGTAACATTAAGCCTAATACCGGTTCATTTAACTGATATTCTAGACTCGAACAGCAGAGAGTAAGTAGAGGTATTTTACGTGTGTGAGAGAATGGTGTTTTATTGAGAGCAACCAAGTGAGCCCTCTATCTGAATAAACACTATAGTTTGTCAGTTGAGTAAATCACATAAACAGGATACTAGAATACTGTTACATCCTCCCTTTTTCAAGTTTTGAGCTCGAGAATGTAAATATTTTATAATGGTCGAAATATCAACCAAGATCCAAAATTTCAAAACAAATTTCACAATCAAAAACGTTTACGTGATTTTACAGATTGTAAAACATGCAATAAAATAATCTTCTGTCTTTTTTTTTTTTGAGTAGCCAAAAAGTTTGAGTATAAAATGTGTCCAAGCATTTATCTGAAAATGAGAAAATTAAAATCTTTCTTGAGAATTAACTGTCCATTTTATTATTATCGAAGTTTGGTCTCCAGCGTCATCCGCTATTCCATTCTAAACCTTTAACTGTATATAACCAAATGTTATTTTTGTTTTATTAAAACCAAACCTATGAAAACACAACCAGGTGTAAATCCAAAAAGCAAAAAAAAAGAAGAGAAACTTCTGCATACAATTTTTTTTTTTTTTTTTTTTTTTTTACACCGTGGTCCATTTGCCTAACTAGTATTTAATAAAATCCTTCATCCGTTGTGGTTCACGTCGCTGGCGGGAAGATCGTCTCAGAGGGACTTCAGGTTCCAACCTAGGAGACATGGGTGGTGAAGGTTGGTCCTTTGCGCTGACGTCAGTGGGAGCGTCCACATCAGAGCGAGGTCGGGTCAGGGTTGGGTAACCTGGTGAACCAGAGCCGTGAAAATGTCTGTCCGTGATGATTTGCAGGCCCTCAGATGTTCTCTGTTACGGATGTAGGTCTGGCCGTTTCGTTCAACTTCATACGATCGCTCATTAAGTCTCTTTACAACTGTTGCGTGTCGCCATTTCTTATCCTTGTTGGTGAAAGGCTTCAAGTGAACGGTAGATCCTTCATGCAGTACAGGTAGGGACTTTGTGTGTCGATTAAAGTACTTCGCCTGGCGTTCCTGATTCTTCTTAAGATTCACAAGGTCACTAGTGGTGTAACCTCGAGGTCTTAACGAGGATGTTGTTGTAGGCAGTAGGGTCCTTGTACGTCTTCCCAGGAAACGTTGAGTAGGACTGCTATGAACACCTTGGGTCGGTGTATTGCGGATGTTCAGCAAAGCCATGTCGATGTCCTCTCCGGCAGATTGACATTTTGTGATGAGTTTTTTAGCTGTCTTCACGGCTGACTCTGCTTTACCATTCGCCTTACTATTGTAGGGGGATATGGTATGGTGACTGATTCCCCATTCTCTGGTGAAGTTTGCAAATTCCTTGGAAGAAAATGGGGGGCCATTGTCACTGATGATGGTGTCTGGGATCCCATATCTGGCAAAGTTTCGTTTCAGTCTATTGATGACAGGTTCTGCGGTTGTTCTTCCCAGCTTTGCAAACTCGAAGAAATTCGAGAAGTAACAGACAATGACGAGGTCATTGTCATTACCATGATGGAATAAGTCAATGCCTACCTTGGCCCATGGTCTATCGGGTAAAGAGTGAGGCATTAGTGGCTGTTCTGCTTGAGAACTTGCATTCTCCAGACAAATTTCACAGGTTTCTATCCACTCTTTGATTTCCTGGCTCATGCCCGGCCAGAACATGTGCTCTCTCGCTAGCCTCAATGACGCGTCAACGCCATTGTGCCCGACATGTAGGCCCTCCTTCATCTTCTTTCGAAGTACTCTGGGGATGATGAGGCGTTCTCCTTTGAAGACGAGTCCATCAGTGGTCGATAATTCATCCCTAACACTAAAGTATGGAGTCACTAGTGGTGACACCTGGCTTTTGTGATCAGGCCATCCTTTTGAGTATGACATCCTTCAAGGCCTGTAGAGGCTCGTCATCAGCAGTTGCCTTTCTTATTCTCTCTATCTGATCAGTAGGTAGACTCAGGTCTTGTAGGGAGTTTATAGCCTCGAGATCCTGCTGTCCCGTTTGGTACGGCAGATGAGAGCAGCTTAACGGGTCAGCAATGTGGTTGTCTTTTCCTTTCAGGTATTGCACCACAACGTTGTAGGAGGCAGCATGCAGAAGCATTCCTTGTAGTCTTTTTGGTGCCTCGTCTAGTGCCTTCTTCAGTATGCTCTCCAAGGGCTTGTGGTCACAGTAGACAGTTACAGGTCGGCCAAAGGTGAACTGATTCCATTTCTCTAAGGCGAATACTATCGCAAGCATTTCCTTCTCGATGACCGCATATCGAGATTCAGTGTCACTCAAGGCGCGACTAGCATATGCGATCGGTCTGCCATCTTGTACCATGGCTGCACCAATGCCATGAGCACTAGCATCAGTGTAGATTTCCAATTCCTTGGAGTTGTCAAAGTATGCTAGTATAGGAGCTGTAGTAAGAGACTTCTTTATCTCTTCGAAGGCCCTGTCATGGTTTGCATCCCATGACCATTCAACACCCTTCTTGGTTAGGTCGTTGATCGGTGTCATCACCTCAGACAGTCGGGGAAGATAGCGTGATAAGTAGTCCTCTGGAGCCGGCATGTTCAGTATGGCGTCGATCTTTGAGGGATCCAGCTTCAGACTACTGTCAGTGATGATATGTCCCAGGAATGGCACCTCTTTGACATAGAGTTTAGACTTCTCACTGTTAAGGATCATTCCAAGATCCCGACATCGTTGGAGTAGTTGGTGGAGTCGATGATCATGCTCATTGATATCATCACCCCATACAATGATGTCATCTGCGACACATCGCACACCTTCCAATCCATCTAGGGCCTGGTGCAGTCGCTTCTGGAAGATTTCACTCGAAACCTTGAGCCCAAATGGGAGTCTTTTCCACCTAAACCTGCCCCATGGAGTTGCAAAAGTGGTGAGTATGCTGGACTCATCGTCAAGAGGGCAGTGAAGATACCCATCTTTGAGATCGCAGATGGAGAATGTTGTCGCCTTTGTCAGACACGGCAGTATGTCATCGAGCACAGGAAGTGTATAGCACTCCCTTTTCAGCGCCTCATTAAGCGGCCTTGGGTCGATGCAGATTCGGACTTTTCCAGATTTCTTTTGAGCAACCGACATCTGACTCACCCAGTCAGTTGGTTCATCTACTGCTTCGATGACCCCTTGATCTTTCAGCTGATCAAGTTTGTCGCTGACAGCTTCCTTCAGGGATTCAGGGACTGTACGAGCTGGTCTGATGAAAGGCTGAGTGTCCTTATTGACGGTCAGGTGGACCGTAGTACCTGGCAGGATAACAATCTCAAAAGTCGAGAATACTTCAGGGTACTCCTTCACAAAATCAGTCGTACTGGCTACGTGCACTTGCTCGAAGTTATCATAGTTGATGCTAATGAGCTTCATTTGCACTGCAGCCTTCTTGCTTATCAGTGGGGTAAGATCATCCTCTATAATCACGTAGTCAACCTTATATTTCTGGCCAGTTGCAGGATTAACTGTCTTGATCTTACATTTCCCAACAGATTTAGACGATGTCTTGTTCCACATCTGCAGCTGTACTGTCTCAGGGTGAATGTTGTTATCAGATCTGAGATATTTCTTTGGCAGTAGATTGGCTTTAGAGCCACAGTCAATTTGGAACTTTACTCGCTGCCCATTTAGTTCCATCCTACAATAAACTGGACCTTTGTCTGTCCCGACAGAGTTTATTTCGCACACAGTGTTCACACTTTCGCATGTTGAAGTGTCAGATCCAGAATCATTCTCGAGAACGCCATGTACCCTGTTAGCACCACATACCTTAGAAGCCTTGAAGTGGTTTTTCTTTCGACAGGCAGAGCAAGTTTGGCCCCAGGCTGGACACTTGTCCTTCTTCAGTGGGTGTACCCGGCAGCAGAACTTACATTTCTTAGGCTCGTCCTTGCCTCTCTCCGACTCTTTCTGCTTTGGTTTACCGGCACCCTTTCTTGGTGAAAGATTTCTTTCCAACTTTATGGACGAGGTCCTCCTTCTTCAGTGCCTTCATCTGGTTAGTGGTAGCTTCCACAGCTTTACAGATGTCAAGGGCTTTTGTGAGGTCAAGGTCCTGAGTGGCCATCATCCTCTCCCTCATCCGGTCGTCTCGCACGCCCAGCAGAATTCGATCCATGAGGAGTTTGTCCTTCATGCACGAGCAAAACCCACAACTCTTGCTCATTGTGCGGAGCACAGTTACATACTGGTCTACGGTTTCTCCTCCTTCTTGGTTGCGTTGATTGAATTTGAATCTTTCAAAAAACTCCCTCAGCTCACCGAGGAAGTGACGACCAAGCTTGTCTAGAATTACAGAGACATCCTCACTCTCCTCTACAGATGAGAACTTCATGTAACTTCATGTAACATTAAGCCTTACGGGTTCATTTAACTGTTATTCTAGACTCGAACAGCAGAGAGTATAAGTAGAGGTATTTTACGTGTGTGAGAGAATGGTGTTTTATTGAGAGCAACCAAGTGAGCCCTCTATCTGAATAAACACTATAGTTTGTCAGTTGAGTAAATCACATAAACAGGATACTAGAATACTGTTACATAATCCTATCCATCATTTATATTTAAAAAATCTTCCAAAAAGCTGTTTATCCCATTGTGTATATCTGACAGGAGTAAAGAAAAAGATAGTAGTATAAACCTTGACTGTGGATATACATCATTTTCAACTTCTTAAGATTCCAATTTAAGAGAAAGGGATTTCACAGCAGCTTTAAATTATACCTTGCCATCTATTAATAGAAGTTATAGAAATCTGACAAAATATTTGGAGGAAATATTTAGGAAATGTACATGGAGATGGGCTTTAAAATATCTATCCTCCTGGCCTTGTGTTTCCATTTTTAAAACTTTGCCCATGATATCTTCCAGTTTCTCCCTTACAAGAAAACAGAGGCATCCATTCCTTCGGAATAGACAAAGCATTGGAGGGCAGAGCATTGTTAAAAATAATGCTTGCCCCTCCAATGCTTTATCTATTCCAAATGAAACGACACCTCTGCAAGAAAAGCTATGATATGGCAACTAGCATGTCTCAAGATCACCAGAAATAGGCAGAAAGAGACTTACAGAATCAAGATCAGAGGCCTCCAGACCAAAATCAAGCTGGGTTCCACGTGGGGAGCGTTCAGGAATGGTAGTATTCACTGGTCCTTCTTTATTAAATGCAGGGCTGTTATCATCAACATCAGACAGGCGGATGTAGATTGAAGTATTTGTAGCAATCTGTTCAAAAGGCTGTGATGGATCATCTTCAACAGCCTGTATTAGAAGTCAATGGATAATGGTAAAGAGACTTCAGGTACAGAAATGAAAAAAAAATGTCCTTTAAATGAAGTTAATGACTTACAAAAAAAAGAGTTCACAGACTGAATTACAGGATAATTTCATGAGAAGGTACAACAAAGCAAAATCAAATATCATATATTGGAGACTTTAGAATTGGTAACATAAATGTACATTAGGATATGAAAAAATAATCTCAAAATAATACATTTTAGCATGATATGCTAAATATAGATACATGTAGTTATATTTCATGAATGAATACTTATGCATATATCAAATCATGTTATATTAAATGGGAAGGAGGTATTACTTTCTCCAGCAACTACATGTATCTACATGTATTAGTACCAAGCCTCACATTTAAATTTCATCTTTTTTTCAGAACAATAAATTCAACAGTATGAATTAACAAATGTAAAATCCATAATTTAAATTTGAACTACATTTATGAACAGATGTAATAGTACATACATGTATAGAACTATTATTAAAAACATTACAAGACTAGTAACTAAAATGATTAAGGGGCAATTCAAAGATTCTTATTAAAATGGTGAGTGCATTGACCCTTGGAGTACAATTATACACATGTGTATTTATAACAGTAAAAGAAAAATAACAGACAAAAAGAAAGCAATAAATTTATTTTTTTCTGCAAAGGAGCAATACATAAAAACATGCAGGTCATTGAATTTCATAATAGTTCTGGTTCATAATTATACCAGCCTGAAAACGAGAGAGGCAAAAATGACAGCAAAGGTCAATCCTGAGATGTCAATGAATTTATAGTCCTATAGAACATGTGGTTTTTCTCCTTTTTTTTTTTGTATTTCAGTTTATGAATGAATTCAACAAATGGCCATTTTCCAGACTAGCTGGAAGAAAATTGCAGTGTTTGCAATCCTGAATCTGGTAGGAAAAATCATGAAGTGTTGGATTTCTTAGAACTTTTTATATGTTACTTAAAAAAAAGGTGCATTTTTATGACACAAGAGCAGTTGAAAAATTTTCCATTGCAATTAGTGTGCGGTCATTTTTCTTTACTGACTGTACTATAGATTTGGCATGCCTAGCAAAAGCTAGACTCATAATGTGCTGTTGTATAGCTATGGGCGGAGCTGTAGGGGAAAGGGAGCCATGATGTGCCCGGCCCCAATCAAATGGTAAAAGCAGAAAGAGAGAGAAAAAGGCAAGAGGGAGAGAGAAAAAGGCAAGAGGGAAAGAGAACATGAAAAGAAGACAATACAACCACCTACTTCACCCTCCCTCTAATTAATGGCCTTATAAACTTGCGCTTCATCCACTAAGGCTTGGTGCCAAGTACATGTAAACGATGCTGGTGCATCCTCACAATCTAAACCAACACTGTCTGTTAAATTATTTACCTGCACTATGAGGGTATAAAGCTGAGTGATTGGATCTGTTTCACGATCCAGATCCTTCTCAACCAGAATATCTCCATCTGCTTCAATGGAAAATGTGCCACTGGCTGAAAGTACACATACATGCAGCATTTAGTGAATATATATAAATACATAAACTAAGCCTGAGTCGAATCGATTGATTAGCCGTTGTTCGATCGAAGACATCGAATCCCGATTCCGTTTTGGCAAAACCGGTGCATCGATTTGTAGTCCGCCAGATTTTTGACTACCATAGCCACCATGAAAAAAGCAAATAAAAAAGAAACTCCGTAACGTACATACTACATAACGTATATACTAGCAGAGAACGTGAATGCGACTTCAAACTGTTGGCTAACTTTCGCTAATTCGCTCGCGGAGGACGTCGCGCTTTACCTGTGCTTTCTCTATGGAATAATCGTTTTGTCGTTACGAACTGAAGTTTACGATAATATTCTTGCACTCTCTCTGCATTGTCAATTTGACAATTGTATAATTGAACATGATAAATACGGGCATGAGTACGAGTGTTCCTACTTAATTCGCAATAACTAATATCACACTCTCATCAAATTGGCAATTACTTCTGAATGATATGATCTGAAGCTGAATGAAGTCGAGTCATGAGCGACGAAAAGTTTATTTCGCATTGTTTTTTTTTTTGCATCGAACAAACGTGTTCCATTCAGCTCTCCAAAGACAAAGTAAGATTATTAATTCTTTGAATTTGAATCATTGTCGGGTGTGTCGACAATGAGCATCGCTTCGTGCGATACTAGAGTGATATTTTGGCTAGCTATACGGACTAGAAACTTAAGATTTTGGCTCGTCCGCTGTGATTTTTACTAGCCATTGACAGCGGGAGCCCATATGCCCGCGATGCCAGCGGACCGGTCACCGGTGCATGGTGCATGCACTGCGTGCAACTGTGTGCAACTCTGTTTTCACCGCCCATCATTTATCGATGCACCGGTATTCGATCGAATCAAAAACGTTGAATCCCGGATTATGAAATAATCGATATGACTCAGGCTTAACATAAACATTGAAAGTCAAAAGCATTCATCATTTTTAAAATGTCACTCACAAATTTATATAAAAAAGCAAACCTGTAGCAATAATATTTGGCTGATACATGCAGCTATTTTAAGGTTATCCCCATATCATTTAGTCAGTATGGATGAAATGCATATTATCCATGAGAAATAATTCAGGTTAGGGTACCGAATGTTCCAAGCAATAAATGCATAAAATCATATTAGTGAACATACGATTAGATAAACATGCAACCAAAAACAAGAAGTAAAGTAAAAAGATATTGGATGCTCTTGAAATAAACATGAAAAACATCAAATACAGTGAAATACACAAGTTGCAATTACCCTTGGTAATAAAATCTAGTGATATTAAAAGTCAATTGTGTACAGTCCTTAAAGAAGGAGCATAGTACCACAAAAAAAAAATAACTAGATAACACTATTAATGATTGTAGAAGATACTGTGCAATTGAAGCATTAACATGGGTTTTAAAAATCTCCTGAGTTCACACATTAAAACATCTTGCGACTATGGTTTTACACATCTAACTATTCCCACTTTCACACTGAGTGCTAGTACATTTGAACAGCATGTTTACATGTTTTTGTGTAACTTACCATCATCAATCAAAGTGTAGGTGATTGTATTTCTGGGATTCACACCAAGGTCGCCATCATTTGCTACTACTGTTAGAACAACCTTACCCTGTAAAAACAAGCATATCATCAAAACAGACTGAGAAGTTTTGCCATATTCACAGTATTTCGAGTTATGAGAGAGAGAGAGAGAGAGAGATATTTTAGGTCTTCCCGGTCAGTATAATCATTTTATCACTTAAGTTCATGTTGCGTGCATTGAAATTAATGGGAATGTCACTCAAATTCATGTTGAATGCATTCAAATTAATGCAAATATCACCCTTGGACAATTTCTGTAATTCAAATCAAGAATCTAAGCATTAAAATTCAACAACCAAGAAACCATATTTACGTATAAAGTGCAGTCAACTTGCAAATTCACGCACATTTTTTAAGATCCACAAGTTAACAGAGTAGGCTTGATGAGCTGGTTTCCATCATTCAGTTTTATTTGTAGGTGACTTATTTCCTAATTGGTGCATTTAATATTAGCTGATAATCATGTGGAAAATTGGTAGCCTGTTCAACAAAATATCTTGAAAACACTCCTATTTCATTACTCAATAACGAGAACAATCTCTCTAAAGTTTGCAGATTCCTTGCGAGCTACTATCCCATGGGGGCTGTGAAAAACTGTGATGTCATATGAGTACATGTCCATTTACCTGTACACAATGGATATGATGTTGCATATTTAATAGCTATTGTACAACTAAAGCCACAATGCAATGCAAACTGGCAGCCACCTTGGTACCCCCATTGTCTCGCACAGGTGATATCTAAGAGCAGTTGTAGGTCTTTGTCACTTCTTTGAAGAATTGACAAAACTTTGTCTGACCAAACAACAACTTGTGCATGCCAAATCATGATTAACAGAAGACACCACTGTGCCAAATATCTTGACACAAATAGGTGATATGACAGGGTAAAAGTATCTTCATTTGAATGTACATGACTACAAACATGCTTTACATGTATTATGAGAAAATACAGAGTCATGCATTCCACAGGTGATCATAAGTGCATGTATTGTAGCTAGTGTATACATGTAGGTCAGTGGGTATCTCACAAATAGAACTGCTCTGACAACTTTTTAAAGAAAATGGCAGCCCCCATGGGATAATGTCTAGCAAGGAAACTGCAAGTTTTTGAGACATAGTTATCATACTTGAATAATCAAATTGGAGTAATTTCAAGATGTTTGTAACAGGCTGACAATTATCTACATGATTGTAGGTTAATGTTTGTTACCTTTCATTCCCCTGTATAGGGGGTTACAGGCGTGCAGGTAAGTGGACATTTTTCTTTTTGGAGGTCATCACTAACATTAAGTTTGCAATCCTACTCTAATGATATGGAAATTTTTCTGACTTTAAAAGACAAAGATTGGTCACTTAAAATTAATTAGGAAAGTTAAAAGTCTTGTGTTTATTTTAAAAAGTAGCCCCACTTTTAATATAATTGTTAAGTATTAAAAATGGGGACAATTTTGATAAAAAATAATGACCAACTTTCAATTTTCCAAATTAATGTGGAGACATTTGCCATGAATCAGAGTCAGAAATATTTAGAAACATACCACAAAATGAAGACTCAAGAATTTAACACATGTTTATGAAAGGATGCAAATGATGTGATACTTTCCAAAGAGGAAATAGTCTCCTGACCCAAAAGCGTGCAACCTCCTGCCCCTCCCCCCCCCCCCTCCATGTTATACCAGACTGACCCCTTGGAAATCCAATATTGAAAGCAAAGGAAAACTAAATATTAAATTCAAAATATAACTCTGTAAAATTTGTTTCCCGTTTATTCTGAGTCTAGTAGCAGTTAAAAAAAAAAAAGTCACTCACGTGACAGGTACACAAAAGGACATTAGTTGTTCCCTTTGATATCTTCAGTAAGTAACTAACCTTAATGTTGCTTCTTTACGAACTATATCAGTAATGTCACATCACGAGATGAGGAAAATTTGGGTAAGTTTTTAACTTTCTATCAAGTGACTATCATCGTTGTATAAGTGTGAATACATGTGTGAATGTGTGAGTAGTGGCATTTAGAGTAATGGAACACACTCGCCCAGAAATATGCTATAACAAGGGTTTAATGTCACCTACCACTTCTGTATCTTCTGGGATGGTTTTATCATAAGGCTGACCAATAAAGATAGGAGGTTGATTCTGAGCATCTCTGATAGATATCACAACCTGAGTTGTATCATTGCGACCTCCTTCATCCTGTTGGTTACCGGTATACACAAATTTGAAAAAAGCAACTTGTAATGTTGTCTGCATTAAGAAAAATGCACCACCTCCCCCTTGCTTTGCAAATGGTTAAAGTGACACAAATAATAAAAGTGAAGTAAGTTTTATTTTCTGTATATAAGATACACATTTCACTGCGGTGAAATTATAACATGATAGTGCAAGAAATGAAGACATTGCTTGAAGATAAGGGGTGGTTGCCATAAATAATTAAAATTCATAAAAAAACACAACACATATACATAAATGCAATAATAGTATTAACTTTTTTAAGCACACTTGTGATTTTCCCTGACATAAGCAGACACATATTCCTATATCCTCTTTATCAAAAACTTCTATTTAAAAAAAATTGACTAAAACTTTCGCAAGCCTTTCTTAAGATCACATGTGCATATTACATCATGCAGTAATGTTTGGCACAAATTACCTACAAAGACAAGAAAGGCACCAATCATTGATAATCCATGAAATGGGAAGATCCAGAGATAAAGGACAATGACTAAAGGCAGATCTACATAAGTGCCAGATTGATCATTAACATTTGAATTGTAAGTCTCATATTCCCCTTCTCAACACATGACCCATTTATCTCAATCCAATTCTCTACCACTTCCTCAACGGCTTCTTCCAAAGGCTGGGTCTGGAAGAAACTGTTGTGGAAGTGACAAAGAGAAGTGCATGGAGATGGATGGGTCATGAGTTGAGAAGGAAAGATGAAGAACCTGTGAAAAAAGCGTGGGATCTGGAAGCAGATGTCATAAGATGAATAGGAAGACCGAAGATTACCTGGAAAGATGTGAAGAGAGAAAGCAGTAGAGTTGGTCTAAACAAGGAGGATGCTTGGGAGAAGAAAAAGTGGAAGGAGTGAGACAGTGTCATCATGGCACGAAAGTCAGTGACCCCTTGTAAGAGGGAAAATGATGATGATGATGATGATGATGATGATGATGATGATGATTAATATTTTCAAGAAAGGTTCTAATGGATAATTCCACAGCTATAAAACTTTTTTGGACTGTGGAATCTTTTATAGAATGTTAAAAGGCATTTTTCCTTTAACGAGTGACATATTATTCTTAGAGAAAATACTGACCGATGCCTTTACGCAGACCCTATACTGCACAACCGATGCATAATCTAATTTCTGGTTGACGACGATTTCACCTGAAGTTTGGTCTATCCTGAAGTGGTTCATTTCGCAAGCCTTTGAAAAAAAATCATATTAAATGCAAGTAATAACATTATGTGAATCTATTTTAATGTAATCAGTTCTCCTTCACCTATTAATCCAGACTTATTCTGTTTCAAATTTCATCTTCATGGGTAAAAGCTTACATTAAAACAAAGCTAGCAAGTGTGTGGTTCTATAACCTAAATTTGCTTTCTTTATCTATCTGTGGACTTGAAACAAGTCTCATATAAGGTTAAAGGTTGTTATAAACCGTATTGACTGAGAGGTGTCTTAGTCGAGTGGTTTAAACACTGGACTGGAGATGGGAAGGTTGTGGGTTCGAACCCCGGCACGGCACTACTGTTCTTTTGCAAGGCATTAATCTACATTTGCCACTCTCCACCCAGGTGTTAAATGGGTACCGGCAGGAATTAATTCCTTGAATGCTGTGAGCACCGAAATCGGTAGCGTAGTTAGAGCCAGGGTAATATTTCAGCACCTTGAGCACCATTAATGGTGGATATGAGCGCTATATAAATATCCAATATTATATTATTATTATATGCAAGCTATCGTCCACTGATGTGGACTTTCTTGAGCTAAGCAATTCTGATGTTTCTTACTGGCTGCCATCCTGAAGTCATTGTGGTGCAGACAGGTGATTGTGTAAACTAGTCTTTTTTAGTTAGGAATTAATCCTTTTAATCCAAATAAATTAAGCCTACAGCCAGCAAGAAACTGTGGAAAGAAATCACTTTGCTTGGAAAGTCAAATGGAAAATACGAAATTTCCGGTACAAATCATACAAAAATCTACCATAAAACTTGTAGAAACATGTTCACAATATACACATGTACAGTACATGTATGTGTATTTTTATTTCAAGAAAAAAGAACAATTTTCTCAGTACATGTACATGTATAAGCATATTTCAAAATGAAAATGTGAACATAACCCCGAACAGGACAGTCTCCTTATTCCTCATTACTGAAAAATAGGTTTTCACAGGGATATTGAAATATGTAATCTATAGTGGACACATAGTGTCTCCTGTGGATAATTAGTAACATGTTTCCACTACAAAAGGGTATAGAGTTCTTTTTGTATTACATCACAAAGACATGTATATAACCAAATTTTCTTACTCTCCTGTTTTCTCAAACTTTTTTTTCTGTTCACACTCTTTATAACTTTCTATGACTGATCAATTCCCTGTTTAACTTCAGCAAACAACTTTGAGAAACAGATACAGCTTAAGATTTTGAAAACTACACATAAACTTTATAAGACATAACTGCATAACTACTCACCTCACCAGGATAAAGATCATAGGAAACTGTATCGCCAATATCATCATCTGCTGCAGTCACTATCGTAACACTAGTGCCAATGGTAACATTCTGAAAAAAAGTTTAGAAACAGTAAATATCACATAACATGAAAGAAAAACAATAGTCTTACTGCACAAGATCAAACATGCTCCCACTAACTGGACAAGTTTTCCCAATCAGCTCTCCTCTTTGATCTATGGGAGCTTGATCCTGCCATCTTATAACAGAGTCTTTCTCTACAAGGTAACCACGTATGCTTGTGAAAAGAGCAGTTGTGAAATATTTTCATGTTTCCTCCTCCAGCTGGGACCAAGGAAGCAGAGATGATGTTCTGTCCGTCTTACACATAAATAACATGGTATTAGTCACCAGTTGACACTGAATGCTGCTCATAGAGTTCTATATAGCTAGAAGACAATAGTATTTTAAGGCTTTTTGAGTGTCCAAGTCCTCCATAATCATACAAAATTTCACAAAAATCATATTATTCACTGCACTCGTCCAGATTCTGATTCCTTTATTTTAATTTTTCATATTAATCTAAGCCTATGTAAACATATTTGACGGGCATCAACCCTAATACTTATTTCTTTTGCAAAGAAATTATGTTAAATATTCATCCAAATTTACTTTTGATATTCCAGTCATAATTTTAATGACAAGTTTCATCATAAACTACTCATACACAAGATAGATCAGTCTCCTTTCACTTTCTTTCTCTTTCTCACTCTACAACTAATTAGATGGTAAAATCTCATGGTCATCTCCTTTTCCAATTATTCTCTTCTACACTCACGTTAACCAATATCTGATGTCCATTATTCTATTCTATTCTACACTCGGCTTAACCACTATCTGATGTCAATTATTCTATTCTACAATCATGTTAAAGTAGAACTTTAATGATTTTAAATATTGGCTTAATACTTATTATTGCATAGATGGCATAAATTAAACAAGGTTATCCAAATTCAACGCTTGGAAACATTTGAAGTAATGATTATTATCAATTATAAAACGGTAAAATACAGCCCCCGATATAGCAGCTGAAGAGCTCCTCGAACGCTGCTGAGATATGTGACGACACACCATGGACGAGTCCTGTCTAAGCAGACGATGTCCCATAACATCTTACACATTTTTCAGAGCCTATTTTGTCATCTCCTCTTCACTTATTTCTCTTCCTTCACTAGCGTCAGTCTTAATGTTAGTCTGTTGCCTCACTCTTAACTTCGTGTATGGTATTATTTTGATGAAAAATGCAGTGTTAAAAAAATAAAGGAATCAGTCACTTGTAAACAAAATAAGACGCCATTGTATTTTCAGCTGCTTGCACCGGGGCATGTTCGGCGTTTCAAGAGGGAACGAATACCATCCTGCTATTATTCGGAGGGCTTTTCAATTTGAAAGTGGGGTTTATGTCATTGATCATTGACCCTTCTCCTGTGTATTTACAATCAAACGGTTTTAGCTATCAAAATCACTTTCACTTTCCCTTTATAATGGTGTGAAATAAGGTCATGTTTAAATACACCAAACTCTTTATAATTTGATAAATAATTGCATTGCAATTACGTTCATTCATTATAGGACGTCGTCTGCTTAAGCAGGATCGATCCCGAGTGTCACGACATCAAAACATCGCTATATTTCTGGCGAATCCTCGGATATTCCAGATGCTGAGAAGAGCTTTTATTTGTGTTGTTTTTATAATCATCAGATATGCAGTTGACATAAAACTTATACGATTGCCATCTGTAAGCTTCCCAGTTTCTAGTGATACATTAATTGCCATATTTGTGATTTTCTTTGAATAGCTACTTTAACCAATATCTGATGTCAATTATTCTATTCTACACTCATGTTAACCAATATCTGATGTCTCCCTCCCCCCCCCCTCCTTTCAGCCTCTTCTTTCTATCTCTTGTTTACCTTACCTTCCTCTTTTTGTTCTCTTCTCACATGTCCTTCTTTCTTCTTCTCTTCCTTTGTCATACATTCTCATTCGCTATTTCAAATTCATATCAATCATCTTACCTCTGAGATCTCTGCAGAATAAGGTTCCCCTTGGAATACTGGAGTATTATCATTCTCATTACTTATGTATATGGTTACATCAGTCTATAAAGAAAAGAAAACAGATTATTCAAAAGTACCTGCATGATTATCATTCTCCTATGGAAATGAATATATAATAAACATTATATATAACATGGGATAGTCTACACACCTATTGTTTTGTTGGTGTTGCCACTGCAGGAATCAAATGCTGGCGAGTCCAAAGTATACTTCCCGGGGAATATAAAAGTCATGTACATTTCATTAAAGAAAAAAATACATCAGTATGCAAATAAGCTAATTTATATGGACTTGTTATATACTATTAACTCATTAACATGACCAAAAATCGGTATACAGTAAGTTCTCACTTTTGCATTATACTCATTCTCATGCAGACTGCCAAACATTTAGCTTTCTCATATTTGATGTTTTGGTGGGCAGCTAAAGCAATTGCTTATTAAGCTGAACACTAATACATTTGCCTCCACAATGTTCAATGTGCCAAACAGAATTTTAAATATGTTTATGAGGACACTGAAATTCCAGTGCAGTGAAATTTTACCTGTGCCCCAGAAATAATTATTTGTTTTCATTTGAGGATTAAAAATAAATATTATAGAATATCTTAGAAAATACATATATAGGATACATGTACACTTACCCTCACACTACCTGCTTCCCACTCGGCACTCATTGATTGAAACATCTGATCAAAAAGAATCAGCAATATCAGCAATGTAAGACTACGGTATCATGACTACTGTACTTAATAATACAGGTCATTATCACATAACTGTAATACATTACTTTCACTGAAATTAATAATTGTCTTAACTGGGCAGCACTCCTAAGATGGATGTTCTCTCATCCTCTGGGGAGCGTTTCATCAAGCGTTTTGTCAGTGATTTTTACCAACAACTGTTATAAGCTACTGAAATCCTTGCATCTGATTGGCTGAGAGCAAATTTGTCGGTAAAAATCACTGACAAGACACTTGATGAAATGCTCCCCTGATCATGAGTAGAGGCGTTGTGGATCAGTGGATAAGTCCCCGGATTATGAACCACGAGGTCCGGGTTCGAATCCCACCACAGCACTTGCGTCCTTTGGCAAAACGTTAATCTACATTTGCTACTCTCCACCCAGTTGTTAAATGGATACCCGGTAGAATGCGAAAGTTAATGTCGTTTGCTTAGCAATGTGAGCGTCACTGTACTGCCCATTGCTGGAATACTCCCCAGGGAGCGGAGAATGAGAATACATTGTGTGCGGGCATGCCAGAATCCGATGACCGGGGTAATAATATATCTATAAAGCGCTTAAATACATCACCGATGTATTAGGCGCTATATAAAAGCGGAATATTCTAGGTGTTGTGGATCAGTGGATACGTGAACCACGAGGTCCGGGGCTCGAATCCCACAGCAGCACTATAGCGTCCTTTGGCAAGACGTTAATCTACATTTGCCACTCTCCACCCAAATGTTAAATGGGTACCCGGTAGGATGCGTCACTGTACTGCCCACTGCTGGAATACTCCCCAGGGAGTGGAGAATGTGCATGCATTGTGTGCGGGCATGCCAGAATCCGATGACCAGGGTAATAATATATATCTGTAATTGTGAGCGCTTTGGGCCACTATAGGAAAAGCGCGTTATAAATGCCAGGTATTATGATTATCTTTGTCTTTCTACAGAGGGGCCTGAGTCATTCAAAATATGTTCATTTTCCATCCCTCTCACCTTTTTTGTATTATTATCAATCATCAGTAAATATGTTGACAGTATGGGTTCAAATCCCACCGCAGCCACCAGTTTTAGGTATATCTCTAATCCCCATTGACATGCAAAGTAAAGTCCCCATAATCAAGTTTTTTATTCATGATGAATGAACAAGATGAAAAAGGTCTGTATCATTCCATTTCAGAATTAATGTCAAATTAAATACTATTCCAATATTTGTTCTATCCCCCTCTCATCCCCACTGTAACTTAATCACCAATCTCTTTTTACCCCATTTTACGGTACCTCATAATCCATCTCTGTTTTAACAGTGACATTGCCAGATGGCCCATCAACCTGAAGGTAGTCATAGGCATCAATATTGCCACCAGAATCAGGTCTGTCATAGATGCCATATGTGAAAGTTCTTGATGCATCATCAGTGTCCTCAGCCAGGAGAGTTCCTACAAAATAACCTGAAGAAAAAGAAGAAACAGAAAGGTGTAAATATAAGGGTGTACCAAAACCACATCATAAAACATATACATGTATGTAAGGCCCCTGTAGTCAAATACAGTGCCGGCAGTTTTAAATAGATTACTGTATAGCTGTGTGGTGAACTTTTTAAAAAGTTTCAGGCAAATATTTATAGCAGGAGCCTAATGAACTAATAGTTACATGTTGTCTTATCAATACATGCAGATCTTGCCTACAGTTGACTTGTAAGGAGCTATGACACATATTGAATGGCATGTGCACATGTTTATAAGAGTTGTGTTGTTCTTGATATCTTTGAGCAATCCAAGATTTTCAAGTAACATAGCTGCTAGGTCCTCAAGCTCTTAATGTAGTTATATGTCTGCATGACAACACACTGGATCAAAATAATTACACAGCTATAGCATTTTGTATTTAAAAAATGTTAGTGTGCAAATCTTCATGAGCAAAAGATAAACAGGAAAATAGAGATTTTTGAAATTGATAATCACAGTTTTACATAAATATACATACTGTTTATCTTCTGTGAATCATGTGTTTGCATTGTCATACATTTTCAATCCCATTTTACTCAGGGGGTGTAGGCTGTAGCTACAAAAACATAATAAGCACTTTTGCATCAGATAACATATTAATTTCACAATTTAGCAAAAATATGGTGTCATAAATTGTTCAATCTACACTGTAATCCAAGAACCATGTCATTATTGAAATAGATTTATTAAAAGCCATATATCCCGCGAAAAAGTATTCAATAATTATATGCACATGCATGTACCTGAATATATTCATGAAACTACTGATGAGAACGCCTTCACGTATAAAATATCTAACAATCATTATGATCTAATATGTGCATAAATGCAAGTGTTATTTTATGGTACATTGTAATAAACACGTACTGAAGGATGTGTTTAAATGCTGACTGCCATGAACTAAAGTAAATACTAAACTTCCCTAAAGTAACTTCATGACTAATGGTGGTGGGTAACTTTTTAACAGTTACATGTCGTTCTCCAGAGTTCCATATTTCCGAAAATTAGTTGTTCCAAAGATTCATAATTCCAAAAGGTTCCTTACTACAAAGGTTCATTACTCTGAAGGTTTGTAATTCCAAAAGGTTCATAAGTCTGAAAAAGAAATGGGTAAATAATTCCGAAAGTGAAATAAGGCTAAAAAAAAATCCAAAGGTTCAAAATTCCAAACACGAAATAGAACCCTATTTCACTTTTTCAGAATTAAGAACCTACAGAATAATGAAATCTTTATGAACCTGTGGAAACGTAAAGCTTCAGAATAAGGAACCTTCTGATTAATGAACCTTCAGAGCAATGCAACAAAATATATTCAGAATTTTGACACACCGGTATTTCATTTTCAAGGTTATGAACCCCCTGCTATGGGAAATTTGTGTTTTAGATTTAGGAACCTTGATTTTCATAATTAAGAACCTTCAGAAAAACGAGTGCCCCCTCCCCCAACCTATAACAGCAAAGTATTGATGTTGCAGGAAAAAGAGACAGATACATACTGAAAGCAATATACATGTAGATGTAGAAGAAAATACATCTGAAATAGAATACCTGGATCTACATTTTCAGGAATCTGTGTATTTGCCAAGTCTTCCACCCAGTCTGTTGCACCGTGACCTGATCATGTAGGGGGGAAAAAAAACCTTTTAGAAACAATTTTATTTCACCTGATGGTGAAATACAGTAAGTAATAAATGAAGAAATAAATATGAATATGTTGTATCACTCTTCCAGTTTAACTGAGTCCAAACATGCAAAATATATATGGGCTGTAACTGAAGAGTAGCCATTTTCACAAACATTCAAATTAAGTCTTGATGTGCCATATTAACTGATTGGCAAATTTGATGGCAGGTCCAATATGTCAATCCACACTGAGAATTTAGCCAAATGTTAGAAAGGGACGATGATTGATGTTTCATTGCATTTTATTCAGTAGTTTCAACTACAAAACTTAAATAACTGTTAACAAGCCTCAGAAGCATTGAAGCTGTTGAGAGTAGACATTAATTTTGTATTTCACAATGCCATAATATAATAGGAATAGCAATCATAATAACTAAATATGACCAGTGAATTGGATCATGGGCAACATAGCTGCCAAGGGCAAGGTCAGCAACTGACTCAGGGGGATGAAACCAGGGAAGTGACTGCTGATGTGTGTGAAGCACGAATACCCTTCTATAACTAATAAGCCCCATTTTTAAAATATTGCGACCAAGATTTTAAGAAATAAGCTTATAGTTTAGGCATACAAATTAGCAAAAAGCCAATAGCCCAATGTTTTTTTTTCTCTCTCCTGAAAATCCTCTTAGGTGTGAGATAATGTTTGCTAAGGGTAAACTGCCTCTAAATGTAAATGACTGACAAGTGAGTGTGAAAACTTAATTACACTCTTACATGCAGGTCCCCAAGGATGTTCATTTACATCTGTATGTTATAAGATACAGAACTGAGAAATGTGCTACAAGTATAAATTAATGTCATTTTCATTTTGCTGCAGAATTTATGGAGGTAGTTAACTGCGCATCATGTGTGAACGAGGATTTATACCCCAGTCACACCAACGAGATTGACGAGAGACCGAACAAGAATTAACCTTACCCCCACTGGCAAAGTATCAGTCGGTTTGGAGTCAGTGTGGAGTCAGTGTAGCTGTGTGACTCTAATATTAGACATTACATGTAACTTTAGATTGAACGTAATCAAAACCAAACAAATCTCAACCAAACCCAAATGACAAACATTGTTAAAAACAGTAATGGCAGTTGCAACACATCACATATAACCATATATTCTTTTTGTTTACGGTATACATACATGCTTGAAAAGCAAAGATCCTGAAGAAATATTTATTTGGGTAGTATTTATGGATGCTATTACATAAAATAAAGCTTGATCAAAATATATTCCTTCAAGTTGTTTAAGACGTCATTTATATACTCCTTTTATACCACATGTATACCTACTTAAGATCTGTTCTGCGTCTCTTCAAATCTCTGCGCATCATTTTCAATTCCCATTATTCATGACTATGATTGTTCAGGGACCGAGGAACCGGGGGCAACACTTTTTTCAGTAAACACATGCAAACGTATGGCAGTGCAAAATTGTGGTATACACACAGCCTCCCCCTCCCCCCCCCCCCCCCATTAAGCCCCTCCACTTTCCAAGACGTTCCGCGGCGCCTGTTGTTATTCTAAATTCATAGTCAAGTACTTTTTCTTACGTACGTTAACTTCTCTCATTTCTCTCAAATTCTTTCATTAGTACGTTCACTCGATATGTGTTTTTGCATCTGCATATCTTTATGTAGTATAAATTACAAAACCATCTTGATTTTCACTACACATTAAATATGGCTCAGGGACATCCATTTCTCAAATAATCCTACATTTATATTTTCAAGCTGAAATCAACCCTATTCAGCACTATCTTCTCCAGTGATATTCATTCCTAAATATTCCTTTCATCAGGTGTAAATACAGCAACATCATACAAATATAACAAAGTAATGAATACATTCTTCTTACACAGAGATGCAGTAGCAGCTAACACTAAGATGGTTAAAAGGTTTGACATCTTGCCAAGATAATTAAGATCTGTCAAGGAAGAAAGACAAACAATGATTGAAAATGGTAGGAGACACATGGTAAAACAAGGAAAATGCCCAGGACAGTCTCGTCTTCATCATGCAATTTTCACTTGGTGAAATTTGGAGATTTGGGGGCACTTAAAGGGTGCTGCCCCCTCCCCCCCCCCCTCCCCTGTGAGCCAGGTACCCCATTTGTATAACTTAAAAACCCTTCAAGTAAGATTTATTGGATGGTGAAGTCATTTTCAAATCAAGATGAGTGTTTTTTAATGAAGAAGCACAATATGTGTACATGAAATAATTGCCATTGGGACACGTTTGAAGTGGTGCCCCTCCATCAGACCCCTTGAAGATAATGATCTACTACTTGAAGTCTCCTTCCCCTAAGAATGATTCCTACCTACATGTAGTTTGGTTACAATCTACATGTGGTAATATGGCAATTTGTTGTCACAGGCTTTTATTTTGGAGGGGGCTCCCCCCCCCCCCCCCCCCCCACTGCCTCCTTAAGAGATACTGTACATGTATAGGCACTCTATTTGCATTAATTTAGATCCTCTTTGCCTCAGGATGATTCGTACCTACATGTAGTTTGGTAAGAGCCAAGCCATGCATTTAAAAAAAAAATTCTCATTTTCACAAAAGGGGGACTTAAGAAGTGCTGCCCTTGAGCTCCCTTGGAGACAAGGTACCCTGTTTCAGAAACTGAGGTCTCCTTCCTCTAAGCATGATACCTACAAATTTTGCTAACATTCTTGCAACAGGGCTTAAAGAAGAAGCTCATATGAACTAATTACCGCTAGTATTGGTGTTCTTAGGGGTGTTGCCTCCAAGACTCCCCTCCCCCCAAAAAAAAAATTGGTAGGCAACCCATCTGTATTAATTTAGATCCTCCTTACCTAAGGATTATCCCTGCCAATTTTGGTTGAAATCCACCACCAGCTAAGTTTTGAGAAGTCAAATGCATGTGTACAATACATGTACATAAATGTACTATATGTAGAGATAAAACTGAATTTTACCAAAAATTAATGAAGTTAAACTGTCAGTAGGTGACATTTAATGTGATGAAAATGTAAGTTTTGGGTATTCATTTGAAAGAGGGTGACATGAAGACAATCCCTACCAAGAATGATGCCAATTTTCAAAGAATTTGAACAAATACTTTTGAAATAAAGTAAAAATTCAAAAACTTATCCTCAGGTTAAGATTTTGGAACATAATTTAAATCAATTAACTTTAATTAACCTTAATTGACCTTTGACCTTAACCCTTGACCTGAAATTTGTTCCATATTATTTATGATACTTTTCAACCCTTGTATTCAAGTTTGATGGAAATCGAACATATACTTTTGAAATAAGAGCATTTCCAAAACTGTTGACCCTGTCACTGCCCCCGCCGCCATCAGAAAAGCGGTGCTGTACATTGTATGTCTCGCTTTTTCCTTCCGCAAGCGAGACAATGAATTTGGTTTACTGCATTTATTTGATTGGAAGTAAGAGAAGGTTATCACCCAAGGGCACAACTGCACACCCACACACAATATCCAACTTCTTATCACCATAGTTCCGCAAACCAACAGCCTAATCAGCATCTCCTCTTTGCATCACTTCAGAAAGAAAACAGCAGTATTAAGTTATCATACAGGAATACTATTCATTCATTTGTAGGAAAGATTATATTTCATATCAGGTTTTCATGTCTTAATAATTATACAGTGCATGAAGGTAAAACTTAATGACATGACATTGGTTATTCACTAGTATAAACTTTCTAGTGCATTTTTATAAAATATTTTACTGTTATTGCAGGGGCGGATCCAGGATTGAGTAAAAGAGGGGGCACAAAAATGAAAGTTTGTGAAAAGGTAGACCCGTATTTTTTGGCTCAGTGGGGGGGGGGGGGGGGGGGTGGGGGGGTAGGGACAAAAAAAAAATTTCGCCGAACCTTCAAAAATCGCTCAGTAAGGGGTTATGGGGTCCAGTTTCCCTCCATAATTCCCTGACAAGCAAAAAAAAAAAAAAAAAAAGGTCTTCACTCTAAAAGGGGGGGCACAATCGATAAAATGGCGGGTCATCTATGGTAAAAATTCAGACTTCTCTTCCAAAAGGGGGGGCACGGGCCGGCTGTGCCCCCCCCCCCTGGATCCGCCACTGGTTATTGTAAAAAGTACAATTTGAAATTTATAACTCTGGCATCAAAATGATACCAGTCTGAATAACGCATTCTAAGTTATGTGGACTAATACCAGTCAGATACACATTTGTCTGATATTTTCTGAATGAAGTAAAATCTTCTATTTCTTACAGTCTAGAAATTATTCATGAAATGAAACATAAACTGTTTTAGATTCTTAGAGGAAAAGAGAAGCAGGGTTTGATTACAAATGGACTTTGGAATAACCAGTCTCCACTTGCAAATAACACTTTTCAAATGCTGGTATATAGTACATATAAGTGTAAGGAAATTAACATACAACAGCTTCGACAACTCTCGTGGAAGAAAATATAATGTGAAAGGAAATGAGAGAATAATGGTAGCGTAGTTTAAATAAAAGTTTCCCATAGCTGTTCTCCCTTTTGACATTTTTGCAAATGTTGAAACAATGTCTCTGCCGGGAATCGAACCCGGTCACTGGCTTAGAACACCAATGCCTTAACCACTAGGACAGACAAATCTTCAACCTCATTAATTTTTCCTCAACTGGATCCAAGCAAATGCTTTAACTGATATATACATACATTTACATTATTCTCTCCTTTCCTTTCACATAATAATGCTATCATAATCATCATTTACTGGTAACTTTTGTATGCAATGCATAGTACCTCTAGTGGCTTTCACAGATTTTCTTCAAAAATGTGTTCTTGACTATAGAGTTAGGCAGAAAATTTGAAAACAAAGATAATATACATTACTGTTTCTAGTTGGATATATTCCACTTTGAAGCTACCTCTGTCTGATAAATTAAATGTATGCAAAATAAATACTAGCAAGCATTTTATCTCTTACTTATACCAAGGAGAAAACTCCTTGTTTCTTGGTCATATCATGATGATACGCATATATAACATTTTTATCATAATGTAATATTGTTTGTTTTCATTTACACTTATTCAAAGGACACTCACCTGGTATGAAATCTTCAAACTACCGTAACTGCTGTGAACTTTACATTACCAGGGAGAAGTTAGTGCCTGGCTCGCTCACATGTAGTTGATCACGCAGCTGTAACCTTGCTCCAAATATTTCTTTTCCAGTCAAGTATTATGAGCACCCAAAAGAAGACAAAAGAAGCACATGGATATTGCTGCACAAAATGGTAGATTCAAAGTCTAAAAAGAAAACGGGGGAAGAAAGAACAATAGTCAATAGTTGTTAACTTTTCCAAGATACAACAGGTAACATTATGATCTGACGTTTCAAGGACAAAAATCAAATGAAACACCTAATACTGTACATTCAGTGAAGAAAACACCTTCACTAGCAAATTAGCAGCTGGTACAATTTAAGCTCTTGCCTGTATGAAATAGATTTTTTTTCAAATATGAATTTACCCAAAAGTATGCAGCATCTGCACATCTCAATAGCAAATGGAACATGCAAATATGTGTAGCGTGCAGCGACTGAGCAGAGCCAGAGGATGTCACATGCCATATACTATGTATTTCTCAATCGCTTGCAACATACATGTTCTTGTACTTTCCCTATTCAGACCAGCCCCTTTTCACAAGCACCAGATGAGAAATGTATAAATACCTACAAACTATAATGATTTCATGAAATATCACCTCCATAAGTTACTGATGCAGTCATTTAAAAAAACTACGAAAATGCACTGTTGTTTATAATATAGCTATCTTAAACCGGATCCGGTATACCTTGAAGAATATGCAGGTTATCTGACCCGTGGATATACTTTTCCACTTTAGAGATATGGTAAGTGTCAACGCTGTGCTGAGAAACAATAGCTGTCTGCCATCCTTACAGATAATGACGATTAGTCCCCTATTGCATTTGCTTATCAAAAGGGCAAACATGCA
Source organism: Heliocidaris erythrogramma (assembly GCA_025617745.1). Lineage (NCBI taxonomy): Eukaryota > Metazoa > Echinodermata > Echinoidea > Camarodonta > Echinometridae > Heliocidaris > Heliocidaris erythrogramma. The sequence goes on along the minus strand of CM046872.1, from coordinate 27,470,644 downwards.
CATATTCAATTACCACAGAAAGGCGTTGCAACAAAGCAGTAAAGTTCGAAATGTAAGTACACAATGAACATCTGCCCTTTGGAATATGGATCTATTTTCAAATTCCCCATATGATTTATCAAATAGGAGAAAGCAAACAAGGCAGGACGAAGGGAAGAGCTGCAGTAGTTTATCTTCAATCACATGTTTTAGTGGAATTCATCCCTCTTCATCACTCCCTGTCATGACCTCTTATGTCCTAATGTGATTTTAAACCTTTATGAGAATTTACTTTGAATTTGAATTTGAATATCTCTTTGCAGAGTTAATATCTAAAGTTGATATTTTGAATATACTGTAATATACTGGCATGGAACCTCAAACATGGCAAACGATTCTTATAGTAATTGGTCCCCTTTACCCAAGACACACTAAGATTATAGTCACAAAACCATTCTGTCAGACTTCTTTGATTTCAACTGTTGTGTTTCTTCCTTTGTAAGAGTGAAAAAATAAGTAAATAGTACAACTTAAAATTTATACCATGGTGATATTGTTTTAAATTGTTAATATTCTGTAATCATGTATATATTGCTATAATTGGTCACAAAGCCATGTATTTTAGGATGTTCTTGCTCTATATATTTGCATTACCAAAATAGACTAGCATCAAGTTTACAGAACTCAGCAACTCCAATTAGTGTTATAGAAAAATAGAAAATGAACATTATTCAAGGTTTCTTTAGCAATTTTTAAAATATATTTGAATAAAAAAGAAACCTTTTGAACACTCATCTTCATTATGATTTAAGAGTTATTCATACTACCATGGAATTCTTATTTTTTTAATGAAAATCAATGTGGCTCATTTCCTTATAAATCATGTTTCATTTTTCTGAAATATGTCACAAAGTTTTTTCTCTTTCATTTTAAGTCCAACTAATTACAATTCACCTAATTTTCAATCATGTTATAAAGTACCTTTAAAACTTCCTTGTTTGTCTTTTAAACTAATCATACAAGTCGTAAATCCAAAACAGACTCCAATTCATGAAAACGTGCACATATCACCTGTGGTAAAATTACATTTTATGACATTTCTCCTCACATGATCAGCTTGTATTAACTCATGCTTCATATTACAAGCATGGGACTACAAGACACAGCTACAATAAATACCATTTGCAATTTTCTTTCAGTAAACAAAACGATTATTTAATGGCAAACAATAAACCTTTGTACTGCACTTGTTTCGATTACTCAGGTTCTGGCAAGGGGAGAGGGGAGAAGGCTGCCATAATTCATCCTTCGGTAAACACTAGATAGTATGAGCAAAGCTGCCATAAAGGCTTTTACGACATTTACGTGCTGAAAGCATACAAGGAAGTTTATTCCTGTGGCTATGATAACGATCATAGGAGTACAAGTTAAGGGGCTGAGAATTTTGAAATTACAAATATGGGTACCAGTCACCTCATATTCACGCAGGAAGCAAAGGTGGTCTATCTTGTCAGATATATTTGATGATGAAATATTCCACTACAATATATAGCATGGGAGCCTGTCCCGAAATAGTCACCCCTTTTCACCAATAAGATTTGACCCCTTAAAGTTACTTAGACCATCTACATGTAAGTCATTAATTAACAGAAAGGTTGTCAGCCTGAACATAGCTGCTGGGTTTAGTCCCCAGAGCCCCCAAAACAGACCCAAAAGTCAGGTTGATTTGACCCCAGCTACCCTTTGCACCAAACCTTGTCAGTAGGAAGTAGTATGTTTGGACAATACAAAACACAAAATACTGACAAAATCTCTGTCAGCATGGGGTGTTAGACGGCCCCTAAAAATGGGGGTAAATTTTTCCCCTTGCAGCTCAGGGACCACATTTTGTCAAAAAGAAGAGCTACATGTATGAATGTACATTACAAGAAATATAAAAACTGACAAAATTGTCCATCAGGAAGGGGGAGTCAGACCCCCTGAAACAAAAACACCAAAGTGCCCTTTGACAAAAGCCTTTTGTTACCTTCTGACGATGATAGTTCAAGTGTTTTATCACATTCGGTCTAAATTGACAAAATATAATTTTGAGTATTATCATTTTCTTGAGGTGCAATTTGGTGTCAATTGGTCATTTTATTCGTAAGTTATTAAATTTATTGTTTTCTTAAAAGTAGTCAAATGATATCGTCAGGATTATGTTAATACACCCACTGTCCATCTTCACCTCTTTGACAAGGCATAATAGAAGAGCATATGTCAGGTATCTGTGTTATGTGACTGCCAGGCTGAATTGTACTAATCATGTGTTAATTGCACAGATACATGTACCAAGCAAGCTCCTGTATCATGCCTATTATGTCAATGGTCAATTGGTGTGTTCATATATATCCTGACAATATTTTTGGCTACTTTTAACAAAGCAATAAATTTTTTGCAATTTAATATTATTAATGAAATTACTGATTGACACCATATTACACCTAAGAAAATTAGAATACTCAAAATTATGTTACTGTATGTACATTGTAAATGTGAACTGAATTGAATAAAAACACTTCCAAGTCATAACAGTCAGAAGGTAAAAATGCTCTTTTTTTATTAAACTAACAGAACATTTTAGAGGGCATGCAGAGCTTTTTCAAACGGCACTTTGGTGTTATTGTTTCAGGTCTGACACTCCATTCACAATGGACAATTTCGTCAGTATTTTAACATTTTTGTAATGTATAGCCGTGGCTCTTCTTTCTGACAAAATTTGGTACCTAGATTTCAAAGGGGAAGATTTATCACAAATTTTTGTCTGACACCCCTTCCCAACAGAAATTTTTTGGCAGTGTTTTTTTTTTTTTTTTTTTTGGTGTGTTTTATAATGTCAAGTCATGCTACTTCCTACTGACAAAGCTTGGTGCGTGGGGTAGTTGAGGACTGGTGAAATCAACCCAATTTTAGGGTCTGTTTTGGGGGCTCTGGGGGCTAAACCCGATGACTTCGGTCAGGCGGACAAACTTTTTGTCAATGGCTTAGATGGTCTAAGTTACTTTAAGGGGTCAAATCTTATGGGTAAAATGGGGTGATTATTTCTGGACAGGCTCCTGGCGAGTAGATACAACATCTTTTGCTTGCCTGCTTTGCTCACTTGACCTTTGGAAAAATATTACAAACATGAAGTTGATATTTGGGGAAGACACCTTAAGCCCCAGACAAAATATTGCCACTACATATTTGATGATAAGAGTGGGGGAATGTACCTCCCCCAAAGGGCTCCCTCGGAAGAAAAACTATTAAAACGATGTAAAATTAACTTATTAGTGCTCTAAAATGCAAGCATTCAGCATTTAAACTCAAAATTGATCTCTATGCTCCCTCAAAGATTAATGGGAACATCATTTCTTGGACTTTACAAACTCTTCCACTTCAAGGCCCTGGAGTGCGTGGATGGGACAGGTGCTTCTCTCTGCCAAAAGAGAAGGCAAAGTGTTTTATATGGTCCTCCTCACCAGACAAAAATATCATAACTTCTTGATATGACATCAAAAATTTAGCCGTCTGACACCCCATCCCGAAGGAAATTTTTGTCAGTTTTTGTGTTTTGTAATGACCAGTCATACTACTTCATACTGTCTAAGTTGGGTGCATGGAGGAGATGGGGGGCTAAACCCGACAGCTACGGTCAGGCTGACAACCTATCCGTCAATGACTTAGATGGTCTAAGTTACTTTAAGGGGTCAAATCTTATGGGTAAAATGGGGTGATTATTTCTGGACAGGCTCCTGGCGAGTAGATACAACATCTTTTGCTTGCCTGCTTTGCTCACTTGACCTTTGGAAAAATATTACAAACATGAAGTTGATATTTGGGAAGACACCTTAAGCCCCAGACAAAATATTGCCACTACATATTTGATGATAAGAGTGGGGGAATGTACCTCCCCCAAAGGGCTCCCTCGGAAGAAAAACTATTAAAACGATGTAAAATTAACTTATTAGTGCTCTAAAATGCAAGCATTCAGCATTTAAACTCAAAATTGATCTCTATGCTCCCTCAAAGATTAATGGGAACATCATTTCTTGGACTTTACAAACTCTTCCACTTCAAGGCCCTGGAGTGCGTGGATGGGACAGGTGCTTCTCTCTGCCAAAAGAGAAGGCAAAGTGTTTTATATGGTCCTCCTCACCAGACAAAAATATCATAACTTCTTGATATGACATCAAAAATTTAGCCGTCTGACACCCCATCCCGAAGGAAATTTTTGTCAGTTTTTGTGTTTTGTAATGACCAGTCATACTACTTCATACTGTCTAAGTTGGGTGCATGGAGGAGATGGGGGGCTAAACCCGACAGCTACGGTCAGGCTGACAACCTATCCGTCAATGACTTAGATGGTCTAAGTTACTTTAAGGGGTCAAATCTTATGGGTAAAATGGGGTGATTATTTCTGGACAGGCTCCTGGCGAGTAGATACAACATCTTTTGCTTGCCTGCTTTGCTCACTTGACCTTTGGAAAAATATTACAAACATGAAGTTGATATTTGGGGAAGACACCTTAAGCCCCAGACAAAATATTGCCACTACATATTTGATGATAAGAGTGGGGGAATGTACCTCCCCCAAAGGGCTCCCTCGGAAGAAAAACTATTAAAACGATGTAAAATTAACTTATTAGTGCTCTAAAATGCAAGCATTCAGCATTTAAAGTCAAAATTGATCTCTATGCTCCCTCAAAGATTAATGGGAACATCATTTCTTGGACTTTACAAACTCTTCCACTTCAAGGCCCTGGAGTGCGTGGATGGGACAGGTGCTTCTCTCTGCCAAAAGAGAAGGCAAAGTGTTTTATATGGTCCTCCTCACCAGACAAAAATATCATAACTTCTTGATATGACATCAAAAATTTAGCCGTCTGACACCCCATCCCGAAGGAAATTTTTGTCAGTTTTTGTGTTTTGTAATGACCAGTCATACTACTTCATACTGTCTAAGTTGGGTGCATGGAGGAGATGGGGGGCTAAACCCGACAGCTACGGTCAGGCTGACAACCTATCCGTCAATGACTTAGATGGTCTAAGTTACTTTAAGGGGTCAAATCTTATGGGTAAAATGGGGTGATTATTTCTGGACAGGCTCCTGGCGAGTAGATACAACATCTTTTGCTTGCCTGCTTTGCTCACTTGACCTTTGGAAAAATATTACAAACATGAAGTTGATATTTGGGGAAGACACCTTAAGCCCCAGACAAAATATTGCCACTACATATTTGATGATAAGAGTGGGGGAATGTACACAAAAATACTAATATGAAAAATACTGCTACTAATAGTAATGTATAGTCATCAAAATAATATAATGACAATAATAACAATTACAGCTACTACTGCTATTAACCGTTTTCCCTCTACTGATGACTCCCGTACCAGCGCAGGCTCGCAGCTTCTGTCAACTATATTCGTCATTCCGCACAAATAAAAGAAGTAGTGCCTTTTCAATTGCATGGCCGCAAGCACGCTCTAATCCTGTGCATCGATTGCATGAAATGCACATAGCTTTTGTTGCATTGCGTTTTCGGTGGTCGTTTGCATTCGATTTTTCCACCCATGCATCTGAGTACTGGTTGGTCACATCACCTCTGAAAATAATTCAGCAGCCTTGGGTTTCATAATGCACAGGGCAAAGAGTTAATAATAATAATTATGAGAACCATGATCATAATAATGATACAGTGAAACCCCTCTATAAAGACCGCTCAAGGGAGACAAGAAAAGCGGTCTTTATCAGCAGGTGGTCTTTATGTACAGGTTCCTTTAATACACCTTTCAATGAGAAATACTTTTTCAAGGGAAACAAAAATTGTGGTCTTTATAGACAGGTGGTCTTTCTAACAGGTGGTCGCTAAAGCAGGTTTGACTGTATTATCAACAATCAAGAGTAGCCCCGGGACGCTGCCACTTGTTCAAATGACCATTTAAAAAATGGCCATGTAATTATTATTTTTTAATTAAAGTATCATATATACGATGCCACTTACCTAAACAGACTTTACGCAAATCAGCTTTTCCTAAAAAATGTGTAGAATCGATGAATGTCACTTTTTACTCTCAATTTTCGAAACCAGTCCCATTCGCCATGTTGTTAAAGCCAAATTGAAAATAGGCACTTGCGCATGCGCCTATGAATGTTTATTACAATGACGGCATAGTTTTCGTCAATGGAATAATGAATATTCATATACCCACTGTAATCCGCCGATCGCTAGCGTATAGATCTAGCGCGCGCTCTCGCTCAAGCTCGTATTAATGAATATTCATAATCCTCCCTTCTTGTCTGTATTATAATTGGAGCTGCTGACGCATGCGCATTGCAAGCAAAACACCGACCTTCGGAAGTTTTTACTACAGGCTCTTGGAGATAAATCTGCCTTTTTTGTATCATCCTCATTGAAAAGAAAGACGACAGTCAATCGTAAAGTATTGTAAGTACCTAAAATAGCCTAAAATCAACTGATTTCATGTTTCATGGCTATCATTTTGACAAACGACCTTGTAATTATGTGACATCCATGCGATCAAAGGACTGCGAAGCGCAGCCCGAACACTACGTGTTCGGGCTGCCGCAGTAACAATCAAGAGTAATATTTAAGTGATATCAATATTTATATATTACATTAACCATTATACCATAATGGAAGAAGGTTTTCATGCAACATTTGGTGGGCTAATTAACAGTCCAATCTGAGAGCCTGAGACAAGCAGCCGAAGTAGGGTGTTTGCCAACATAACTGCCTTGATAGCTCTCATTTCCCACATTTTTACATGGACTGACATAGAATCATGTTTATCTGTCCATTTTTCATCCAAAATGCCTCACATTCAGCTCTTCTGAATCTCAGTTTCATACAACTTACGATTTTCAATTCTCTGTCTATTAACTAATAACTATTAACTTCATGGGCTCAGAACAGGGGGGGGGGGGGGGGGGGGGGTGAGGGCTACAGGACTACAACACAATATGACCTGCGCAGCGGCAGTGTAGGATGCAGAGCAAAATGCACCGGTATACTCTCTGCTCGGTGCAGCTGCTTGAGCCTGCGAGCCAAGCATGCATCCCCGTTTCAACCGGCTCCCCATCACCGGCCTGCATCTCACTGAGTGTGTATATATGGGTGCCAGCAAGCCCACCAGAATGGACTATCGCCAGGCTACTTACTCCAAACTCACTGGCACCGCTGCCATCGCATTCCAGTGTGTGTGTGTGTGTGTGTGTGTGTATTAGAATTTCACCTTCAGACAAATCAACATATCAACTAATCAATTATCATTGATAAAACAATAGATCTTACCTCAGTTCCATCAGCACATCTTACTGTTGATTGGTTCAAAGTTTCAATCACGCGCTAGCTCTCGATCTCACGGTCTCGCTGTGATTTCAATGGGTACACGTTACTGCGGCAGCCCGAACACGTAGTGGCAGCGTCCCGGGGCTACACGGTGATACGCCGCTGCATGCTCCCCTTTTGTGCGTCTGTGGGCGTATCTATGTATTATAGTGGCGTATGTGGTGCGTGGTGCTGGAAAGTCGAAGGATCCTTGGCCCCTTCTTTCTCCCCTTCGCCCCTTCTAACCTGGTAGATAGAGAGAGAGCCTAGAGAGAGCATAAGAGAGAGAAAGATAGAGAGAGCATGAGAACTGGTGTAGAGGGAGAGAAAAATTAAGAGAAAGAAATTAAAAGAGAAAGAGAAATAAAGAAAGCATAAGAGAGAGGTGAAAAAAAAGACAGAAAAGAGAGGGAAGAAGAAAAAGACCATTCCAAGGAATGCTTCGACCAAGGACTTGCAGGTAACTTACGAGATTACGATGAATTATTGCTCTTTGCTCTTGTTTCTGTTCCTGCTTTTTAAGTCATATAATATTATCTTGTTTTGTTTATTATAAGTATCTTTGTTATTTTCGTTTTATTTTCGGATTCATGACGACGGATCCAGAAGGGGTGTTAGGGTCATGCGCTAACTCAACTCAGGGCAATCCAACCTTGGTAATAAGATGATTTGTGTGAAAGCAGAAAAAATAAGAAAAACAGGATGGTGAAAGTTTGAAAGAAATCGGACAAGGACTAAGAAAGTTATGAATGTTTGAAAAATGAGATCACTACATCTATGCCAATCTCTAATTGGCAATTTGGTGAGTCGATTGTGACATTTTTGTGGACAACTCTCCCGCTTGTCGTACACAAAAATATCATTAATTTGCGGTATTCTTCGAGGCGCTTTTACCCTCGGGGCAGTACTCAAAATATAATGGAGATACCATATTGTTATAGGTCCTCATGAAAGAAAAAGATCCTACTGAGTAATACAATTTGAAAAAAGTGACAGTTTAGTCATTTTGTGTAATGGAGCGAATGGTGGAGTTGTCCACAGCTACATCACAGTGACATTACCTATTCAGCCAATTTGAAATTCCCATATGTATATTGATTACAACTTTCAAAAATCCATTACTTTTTATTGCTTGTCCGATTTCGTTCAAACTTTCACCAATCTGCTTCTCTGATTTCTTCCTCTTTCTTTCAAAGCAACTTGCTATTAAGTTTGGATTCTCCTTTAAGTGTCTACATACATACACCCATGGGCCCGTGTTCTGACTCTCCAGTTTAACTTAACCTCGGTCTAACCCAGTCCAAACCTGCCCTACAACTAGTTCCCTCCCCCGAACAACTCCCACAAGGAAATTACACCTGAAATACTATCCAGATAGAAATACTGCCAAGATGAGACATTTCCTTGACGATTCGACATTCCGGCGATATTTACTCCTGGCTTTATTTCGTCAAGGATACAGCGTTTGGGCTTCATGCGCTTGGAATTTCAGTTGGGTTTATAGTATTAGGGTTAAGTATATGTTTAGATAAGGGTTGAAGTTAAGAATTCGACTAATTATGAAATTAGCCATGGAGCAATTGCCGCAGGGGCACGTTTAGTAAAGTATTAAATTCAACTATTACTCGCAAGCCCAATTCCTGGAATGAATAAGAAAAATCAATTTCCTGACACCGATGTATTTGTTTCTTGCGAATCCAATGACCATGTCAGAATGCCTAGACTTACTGAAAAGTTGAGTAGCCCTGTCATACACGCACATTGTATTTATTTCTAGTCATGTACAATAATACGAATACATCTTGTACAAACCTGTTATGCACGAAACAATGAATTTATAATTCCATTTTATACCAATTTGTTTGATCTTTGCAAGGCAGTGTGAATTCATGCATTTTCCTATATAAGAGCCTTATGTTCATATGAAATCTCTTTAGTTTAATGTTTTTTTTTTATTGTTTTTTTTTTTTTGGTGGGGAGGGGTAATGTACTGCACATTAAAAAAGTTCCGTTTCTACTCTCATTTTCTCAACATGCCCCAATGAGGCAGGCAATATTCCATTTTGATACGTTTTAGTTGTCCGGCAGTCATTCTGGTTGCCCGTGACATAATGCAGTCTTTCATCCATATCATATTTGACAAACCCCTTCGTTACGAAATTTATCATAAATTTCATGTTAGCATGATTAATAAAAACTCACCTTGAGGGCAATATATTTTGAAGAAAGGGATAGCTGATACCTTTAACACCTATTTTTCTGAAGTAAAATAAAAGAAATAAAAGTTTACGTAAGAACTATTACTTTTCTAAGGAAATACAATATTATATCCGACTCTCAGTTTGGTTTCAGAGAAAAACACAACACGACCCATGCCATTTAAATCTCATAGATCAAATCTCCAGTTCTTTTGACAAGTCTAATCACACTGTAGGTACACTGTAAAAAATAAATGTAGATTAACAGGTTTTTTGACTTGTAACTGTAGATTAACAGGTTTTTTGAAAATTACAAGTTTTCTGTTAATACGGTATTTTTCTTGTAATTTTACAAGTAAAAAAAACCTGTTAATCTACAGTTATTTTTTACAGTGTATGTTCCTTGATTTCTCTAAGGCAATTGATACCATTAATCGTGAGATACTACTACATAAACTTGCTTACTATGGCATCAGAGGGAATGCACTGAAGTGGTTTAAGAGTTATCTTACAGATAGAGTTCAATTTGTTAGCGTAAACAATTCTGACTCTTCAACTAAACCTGTTAACTGCGGAGTTCCTCAAGGAAGCCTTCTTGGCCCTCTTTTTATTTATAATTTATGTAAATGATATTAAAGAGTCGTCTGATATTCTTTCTTTTATATTCTTTGCGGATGACTCCAATCTGTTCACACATCACGATCCTATTGAACTCGTCACTGTTTTAAATGCTGAACTTAAAAAGGTGACGGATTGGACAAAAGCTAAGTAAACAAACTATCTTTGAATTTACAAAAAAAAATTATATGTTATTTAGTAATCCGTTATCACATCTGTCAGATCAAATTATATTTGACAACACTGTTATTAAAGAGGTTAAAACAACCAAATTTTTAGGTCTTACTATTGACAATAAATTATCATGGAATTCGCATAGCGATAACTTTTGCAAAACCATATCAAGAAATATTGGAGTCATTCATCAACTTAAGCATGTTCTTCCATTATCAGCACTTTGGATGTTATATTCAACTCTCATCTTACCATTATGGCATTTTGGCATGGGTAAACGCAGCAAGATCCAGGTTAGACAAAATTTTACTCTTGCAGAAAAAGGTTTTGAGAATAATATATGTAATACATCTTATAGAGCGCATACTGATATTTTGTTTCGCCAAAATCGTATTCTCAAAATTCATGACTTTCATCGATTTCAGCTGTACCAATTCATGTACAATCTTGATAGAAATAATATGCCATTAGTTTTGAAACAACTGTTTGCAAAAAATAGCACTTTACACAGGTATTGCACCAGGCAAGCAAACGATTATCATTTACCCAAAACTCTGTAAAACTATATTTTTCAATGTTCCTACATATTGCAACTCATTAGAACACAATTTAAAACTTACCCCTACCTTAAGTAGGTTCAAATATCTTGTGAAGAAACACTTGACTGAATTATACTGATGTAAATAATTCACTCTGCTTTTATTTATTTTTTTCTTTTCATTCCATAATAATGTATTTATCTTGTTTTTATATATACGCGTATATATAATATACTGATTTCGACTCGAAATCTCTTTTATTTCACCAACCTTGTTTTGTAATGTTAGCTCAACTGTATATAATGTACATATGTTTTGTTCAGTAGTTTTCCCCCTCTCAAACAATTACTTTGATTAATTAAACAACTTTTTTAAAACATAATAATATTGTATCATTATTCGATTAGGGGGTCTACATTACACAAGCTAAGCTTTTTAGTAGATCCCTCTACATATCCTTTTGTCATCTTTCTATGTCACATCCATGTATTTTCTGTTTTTGCAGTGTTTGTAATTTGTACATATTGTTGTAATTTCATGTAAATATGGAATCTGAATAAAATCAAATAAATCATTCAATCAATCAAACTTACCTACATACATGTAGTTGGTAGAATTATGATTTCAGTGTGTCCAACTGGACCACTCGCAGGATTTCTCCGTGTTGTCTTTGCACCACATCTCTGATGAGCACTATCCCATTGTCTTATTCATCCATGACTTGCTATGAGGTCCAGACTGTTCTTGTATGCTATACTATACGATCAATTTATACTCAAGAACATTAGTTACAGATACTGTGACAAATATACAGGGGGCTCACGAACTTGTGGAACACTGTCTCTTATCCCGTCTACTTCAGGAAACTAATTAATTAGCAGATATTATCGACACTCTGGCCTAGGACTACCTGATGCTTCAGAAGGAAAAAAAAAACAGGATTAATATCGACAATCACTCTGGAGTTGAGGGATACCTGAAACTTCAGAAATATGAAAACAAAAACAAACACAAAATAACAGCACAAAGCTTGGTTTCTATCACCTGACTATAGGCAATGCCTAAGCACCGCTTTCTGGAATAGTGTGTACCTGAAGGAAACGTTCTCGTAGTGCCAGGATCAGGTTCAGTTGCTGGATATGAATATTTCACACTCTTTTTTTATTCTGAAAAAGACTGGTAGATGGGCTTATCCTTAATTTTGAAGTGGCACTGAACAGAATGACAGATTAGTCTTTCAGCTATTCAATTTGAACTTGAGAGAAAAAGAAAAACACATTGCATGAAAAAGAACATTATTCTATAAACATTTTTTTTCTAAATGGGTTGGGACGTTATAATAAACCGATGGGACCATGGAAAATTAAATTATCCCGTTTACGACGTTCCTCATTAATAACATCGCCGGGAGAAACATCTGATCCTTGCTTCACCGCTCAATAAAGTCATCTTTTCTCGACGTCCGTCTGCAAAAAAATGAGTGAATAGGAAAAGTTGTGTTCGGAGAAGATGTACTTTAAGTCAGATATAAAGATTAGAAGATGACAGGGAGAAAGAGATAGGAGTGATATTACTGCCTTATCCCCACTTACCTGAGATGACTGTAATGATTATCTTGCAATCTCCTTCATTTTTGCTGGGATCTTCAAACAGGAATCTGACTTCAGTTGTACCAACTGGAAATAAACTACCAGACGGCCGGCTCACACTGACAAAAGACGTTATGCCCGAGTTGTCTGTTGCTGTGGCGTTTGGGAATGTGACAAGCAGGGTAACTACACCCAGTACCACGTATTTAGTAATGTCTCCCGGGCAGGTTACCCCAGGTGGGATGTTGTCAACTGTCAAGAAGAATGATATACAGTGTAATATAAATAATTCTCAAGGAACACGAGGAAAGGGGTCTCTAATAAGGAGGTGGTCTATACAGGTGTGTTCAATATTTTTATACACATTCCAAGGAGGCAATCTTATTCAAAATAAATGTTGGGGACACCACATATGACATATTTCTGGTGCTCATATAATATGTACTCCTATGAAAAGATTGTAAGTGGCCCCCTCGGAAAAAAAAAATGTAGATAATTAGTAACATTGTGTAAGCTCTGTAGAAGATGTATCAAGTATTTTGCTCGCACGCTGTGCTCCTTCGCATGATAATTATACTAGGTGTAAAAAATGTTTTTTTACACCGAGTACAAGCTTGTAATTAATGCAGCTCCACCAAAAAAATCTTTGTGCATCGACACCCCCCCCCCCCCCCCCCACCTTCCCGCGTGCCCCTCACAAAAAATAAAATCATGGCTCCACAGTTTATGGCATTTTGTGCTTATACCAGCTTCTTCATTTTACAGTTTCATAGTAAACACATGATACTGTATAAATATTTCCTAAGAATATGGTCCTATACGTTTCATTTTGCACCCATGAAAAATAATATCGAGTTTATATAACTGTATAGGCCTACAATTAAACAAATCCGAGAAATGCTATATCAATGCCATAATAATACCTGCCGAATTATTTACTGTTACGGTGAACCGGCAAATCCCAAAGTTTCCATTTGGATCGCTGAATCTGTAGATGACTTCACTTATACCGAGCGGGAATGAACTACCAGATGGGGGGTCCACACTGACAAGAGACGTCGTGCCAGAGTTGTCTGTAGCTGTGGCGTTTGTCGGGTAGAAGACTATCACAGAAGATATTCCTGGTACCACGTATTTAGTCATATCGTCAGGGCAGGTCACTACTGGTGGGTCGCTATCAACTGTCAAGAAAAGGGATGTACAGTACTCCAATCCTTCCTTAGATTTAGACAAGCCTATCATTCATTACGCATAATTTAGCATTATTTAACAATCACAACACTGTATAAGCTCATGTCTCATATCAGTTGTATAGCGCAATATACCTTTCTCGTCGTTACAAATATTCTTCTGTATGACTAATGCTATGGTCACAACTGATCGTGCGTGTCCGCAGCTGCGAGCTGCTGGGGCCAATTCCTGCGATTCGTGCGTCATTCGTTTCTCATGGTCACAACCAGTCGTGCACCTCTTTGCATCTCCTCTTGGGCGTCTTGCACCCTACTCATTAACATACCCTTTCTTACCTGCAGGAACTCTTGCGGCGAACGTACAGCCCCGTTCTGGTGCCGTGAAACCGACATGCAAAATGTCACGGCTCCGTATGGAGCCATGGGCTTCGTGAGACCTCCTCAAGGAGCCTGTGCGATCGTCGCAAGAAACACGTGCAGGAAGTAGGATGGCTGCGCGTGTTACGTGCGTTCATCAGAAAACGTAGCCACACGCAGAGATTGTTGGACATGTCCAACAGCCTCCTTGCGTATCCTGCGTGCTCCTACGTGCTTTGAAAAATCGTGCAGACCTGTGCGTGCGACGCAAGGATTTTCTGCGAAATCCGTCGCAGATCACACGCACGGAGGTGCACGACCGGTTGTGACCAACCCTTGACAGACAGATAATGTGTTTATGATTTCACTATATTTAAAATCTTACGTATTTAAACAATGTGATATTAACGATGTGTAACTTACCAAAAATGGTGACGGTGAAATCGCACGTTCCTGTGTTTCCACTTGGATCTTCAAACACAAATCTCACTTCAGTTGTACCGAGTTGGAATAAACTACCAGACGCTTGGCTCACGCTGACAAATGACGCAACGCCTGAGTTGTCTGTCGCTGTGGCGTTTCCGAAGGTTACATTCACAGATGTCACTCCTGGTAGGACGTATTTTGTAATGTTCGCGGGGCAGGTCACCACAGGTTGATTATTGTCACCTGTCAAGGAACATTGAAGTGGGTCTATGCAGGGACGGCGATCCCGTCGGGGACGGGGGTAAACGTCCACCCCCCTCCGGAAATTTAGAATAATGAGTAAAGTAAAGGCTGCAACACCCTTTTTAGGCTTTTAAGTACTCTAAATGCAAACTTTCATTATCAACAATGGGAATTTTTTTCTCGTTCTGTCGTACGCTCCTCGCATACTATTACTTAAAACAGTACAATTATTATATTGTAGTAATCTTAACCTTAAATATTATTTAGGCGGAGATTCCACTGCGTTTTTAAATAGACAATACAAACTCCCCATAGGATCCGTTGCAGGGTCAGCAATCCCGTGGGACGGCTTACGCCTCTCAATTTTTCGAGGGGGCCCAACCCCCCCCCCCCCCCGAAAATTATAAATACTCGATACACAAAATACTAAGTTTTTGTACTGCAAAATCCAAACTTTTCTCCTTTGGGGATGAATCATCAGAGAACCCCCCCCCCCCCCCCCCCCCCGGCTGTGACAAGAAATCGCCGCCACTGGATATGCGAGATCATCAGGATCATCAGGAAGACATCTAAAATGAAAACCTCTGTCAAATTTGAAGCGCTTTGGCATTAACAAAAGCATCAAGAATATGTAAAAAACGTTTCTATTTTCTCCTTACCTGCGTTTCCGTCTACAGTAACCGTAAAATTGCAAGTTCCTGTATTTCCACTGGGATCTTGAAACACATAGCTGACTTCAGTTGTACCTAGTGGGAAATAACTACCAGATAGATAGTCCTCACTATAGACCAGAGACACTACGCCGGAGTTGTCTGTTGCTGTGGGAGCTGGGAAGAGGACTATCACAGATGAAACTCCTGGTAATACATATGCAATAATGTCTGCAGGACAGGTCACCACAGGTGGGCTGTCATCATCTGACAATGAAACAAGAAATAAAAACATTTCTTATCGTAATTATGACTGCAAAAGATGGTTCATATTTCGATCTACTTTGTATACTTTGATACCACACAACGGACCCCTCCCCCTTTTTTTTAATTCTCTCCGTCTCTATTTGCCCTTCGGCTGTTTTCTTCAATTTGATCATTCTATGTGAAATTCCTTCTTTGAAATGTTCTATCTTCATCACTTAGCTGTGATTGAAAAAAAAATCTTGACGCTAAAGCTATATGGCAACAGTACTGAACAGAATGCAATGCATCCCCGTCTATCACCGTCTCTTTCTCTCCATCTCTCTCTCTCTCTCTCTCTCCCTCTCTCTTTCTTTCATTCGATGAGTATGTTAAGACATGGATTTTGTAGCATGCTTAGGACGCGTGCTTGTCTATATACGGATAGCGTAGGGAGATGTCCGGGAGATGTGCGATGGTTCAGAATAATATTTTCAACTTACTTGCGGTTCCATTGATACTAACAGTAAAGTTGCATGTTCCTAGGTTTCCACTTTGATCCTCAAACACGTATTTGACTTCGGTTATACCGAGAGGGAATGAACTACCAGACGGAGGGTCCACACTGACTAGAGACACTGTCCCTAAGTTGTCACTAGCTACAGGCGTTGAAAAGGAGACTGGCTGAGAAGAAATCCCTGGCACGACATATTCAGTAAGGTCATCGGGACAGATCACCATAGGTGGTTCATTATCAACTGTTAACAAAACGAAAACATATAGTTTGACCTTTTGACAATATCTCCTTCTGTGCTACAGCGTTTCCACACAATTATCTTAAATGTATTATTCCTTGCTTTATTGTTGGATTGGGCTTGATATTTATTTCATAAAAAATAATCTTTATAATCCATGTATTTATTAACAGTTAAACAAACTTACAGCCAAATACAGTGTAAAGACAAAAATCACATTCCTGGGCGAGATTGGCGCCCATGATACGTAAGTGGTAAGAAAGCTTTGAAAATATCTCACAGGTATCATTAACTAATCATGTTTCTAGTTTATACTCTTTGTTAGTTGTGTTGCCAGTCTTCACATTGGAATCTTTCATTACCAAAAAAGATGTATATTTAACAGGAAACAGATTGGCATTAAGTCTTCTTATGTTAACAATTTTAACGCAGTAGCGATGCCCTTCTGGTTTTGAGAGGAATCACCGAGACTTTCTGACATACCTGTAGACCCATTCACAGTCACTGTAAAATTACAACGCCCTGCATTGCCACTTGGATCCTCAAATACGAATTTGACTTCAGTCGTACCCAATGAAAATGAACTACCAGACGCATGGCTCATACTGACAAGAGACGCTACGCCCGAGTTGTCTGTCGCTGTTGCGTTTGGAAAGGGGACTGCAATAGAAGTTACACCTAGTGCCACGTATCTAGTAATGTCCTCAGGGCAGGTCACTAGAGGTATATCATTATCAACTGTGAAGATAATACATAATTATTTTTACTCTTGATACTACTATTTAACTTACTTTGGGGCTGTGAGACAAAACTATTTCAAAGTGCTATAAATGACAAAATACATGAACCAAGGCATCAAAAACATGAAATGAACTGTCTACATTGCCCTGTATATCTTCCGATGTTTCGTTTAGGAAAAAAAAACAAGATGAAAAATCGCGCACAAGAGTTTTCTTTTTTTTTTAATATAACAGGCTATAATCACCTGGATTCATAAACAGTTCAAAACCTCTAAAGAGTACTTATATTACTTTTTATACATTTGGTAAAAAAGGCATTCCTTCAGGATAAGGTGTTTTTCATAATGTAAGCCTCCTTTTCTACAATTACTGTAACTCTAGATACCATTTAGATTCTACATGTAAATTACCTGCTGAATTATAAACAATAACAGTAAAGTTGCAAATTCCAATATTTCCACTTGGATCTTCAAAAATGTATCTGACTTCAGTTGTACCAAGTGGGAATGAACTACCGGACCCTCGGCTCACATTAACAAAAGAAGCTATGCCTGAGTTGTCTGTCGCTGTGGCGTTTGTGAATGTGACTTTCACAGAGGTTACCCCTGGTATCACATAATGAATTATGTCTTCTGGACAAGTCACCACGGGCAGCTGGTCATCATCTAAAAGGGAATAACAATATTATAGGATATTTAACTGATAAACACGATGGTAACAAAATATATCATAATTCAATGCATGGTATAACTATGGGCAAGTACATGAAGAGCAAATGTGTCTCTTTTTATTTAAAAGAAAATTATATTATACTGAACTACAAAAGAAACGTCGCACATATATGTGTTTGAAACTGTTTTATTTACAATGTAACATATTCTTTATTCAAGAGCGAAAACTGAGAAAATGTTTTGCTTTGTTTTGATTAACAAGTACAGATGTGCAATAACGACTCTCGTCGATGATAGCGCCAGTTCTGACGTTGTTGGGCCCACAGGAGACGTTCCCGACGATGTCGAACGGTGAGGATAGGGCCCCGAGCAGGACACCGACAAGACAAGTTGAAGCTTCTCAGCCGACGACGAACAGTTGCTGTAGAAATTGGTCTGTTGTGTGTGCCAATAGTCTGTAGAGCCGATTCTGTTGCTCTGCGGAAGCGATCCTGCAAGTGGTCCCGGTGAAGATGGCGATCTTGACGTGCTGTTGTCACCCTGGGACGACCACTGCGCTGACGATCGTTGGTGCTGTTGGTTGCATTGTATCGCTCCGGCAGTCTCTCTACTGTCCGAACGCTGCATTGAAGTCGTTGGCAATGACTCTAGGACGTTGGCCAGCATGAAGACGTCCGATGGCTTGTTCCTTCTGGTTTCGAGTCAGACGTTGCATGACGACAGCGCTCAGGAAACGAACGGCAGGATGAATGTTTTGGGTCCCTTTTAAACCCACTGGATAGAGGATCTGCATGTGCATCACGCATTTCAAAAAGCTGCGCTCGAGTGCACTACCATTTTCACGGAAAGGATATGAGTTTTAATCCTACACAGAAATCACATTTTGTTATGATGATGTGTTATGGACGGTCAATGCCATATCTTTGATGTTAAAAAATCATAAAATGTGATTTTACGTATCAAATTCCAATATCATATGTAAAACATATCAATTTGAAAAGTGCGACGTTTCTTTTGTAGTTCAGTATATAATTATATACATATTTTTTTACTCAATGACGACGAATGAAATATTGAATTTAGAGATTGGTTTTCGGCGTCATGTATGTGCGAAAGCAACGATCTTTTTGCTATTTCCTTTTTCTCTTGTATTAGAAATTGATAGAGATTTAGTGGTCTCGGAAACAAACCTGCAGTTCCATTAACAGTTACAAAGAAATCACAGGTTCCTAGGTTTCCACTTGGATCCTCAAACACAAATCTGACTTCAGTTGTACCAAGCTGGAATAAACCAGACGCTTCGCTCACGTTGACGAGGGACGCTATGCCTGAGTTGTCTGTGGCTGTGGCGTTTGGGAGGGTGACATTCAAAGCTGTTACCCCTGGTACCACGTAACGAATAATGTCTTCTGGGCAGGTTACCACTGGTAACTTGTCATCGTCTGAAAAGACAGTTCGACAGTTCGTCATTCTATTAATCCGGACAAGTCGCCGTTTTTCGTAATCCGAACCCAAACCTGATAGTACGGTGTTTTCTATTTTTATCTTCCTTTATTTTTTCGGTCGTAGAATGTATTTTGTTGATAGATTTGCATGAATTGACGAATATGTGCATTTAAGAGATTAGGACGAGCGGTGATATTTCGAGAAATATGAATGGAAAATTACCTGCAGAATCATTCACCGTTACAGTGAAACTGCAAGTTCCTAGATTTCCACTTGGATCTTCAAACACGTATCTTACTTCAGTTGTACCAAGTTGGAATAAACTACCAGACGCTTCGCTCACGTTGACAAAAGACGTTATGCCTGAGTTGTCTGTGGCTGTGGCGTTTGGGAAGGTGACGTTCACAAATGTCATTCCGGGTACCACGTATTGTATAATGTCTTCTGGACAAGTCGCCATAGGGGGCATGTCATCATCTAAAGGAAAATAAGATATACAAACATACTGAATCTGCATATATAATACAAAGGTTACCTTACGATGAAGACATTAAGCATAAGACTTTATGGTTTGATAATATTTTCCAACTTACATGTACCTGTAGTATCATTGACCTGTTACAGGTTCCTACGTTTCCAGTTGGAACTTCAAACACGTATCTGACTGCAGTGTTACCGAGTTGGAATGGACTGCCAGACGCAATAGGCGCCGGAAGTGGGTGGGGGTAGAGGGCGCAGTCCCCCCCCCCCCCCCCCTCCCCCATCATTCATATGGAGGGATCAATTTTTTCCTCCCCCAAAGGGCTCCCTCGGAAGAAAAACAATTAAAACGATGTATAATTAGCTTATTAGTGCTCTATGCTCCCTCAAAGATTAATGGGAACATCATTTCTTGGAATTACAAACTCTTCCACTTCAAGGCCCTGGAGTGCGTGGATGGGACAGGTGCTTCTCTCTGCCAAAAGAGAAGGCAAAGTGTTTTATATGGTCCTCCTCACGAGACAAAAATATCATAACTTCTTGATATGACATCAAAAATTTAGCCGTCTGACACCCCATCCCGAAGGAAATTTTTGTCAGTTTTTGTGTTTTGTAATGACCAGTCATACTACTTCATACTGACTAAGTTGGGTGCATGGAGGAGATGGGGGCTAAACCCGACAGCTACGGTCAGGCTGACAACCTATCCGTCAGTGACTTAGATGGTCGAAGTAACTTTAAGGGGTCAAATCTTATGGGTAAAATGGGGTGACTATTTCGGGACAGGCTCCTGGCCTAGCTAGTATACTGTCTTCTGGACAAGTCATATAGGTGGCTCTTCATCATCTATAGAAAAAGAAATTATACAAAATATCGAATCTAAATGTATAATTCGAAAGTTAACTATACAGTCAAAGCATTATGCATTGGGACTTTACGGTTTGGAAATACTTCCTAACGTACCTGCAGTATCATTGACTGCAACATTAAAGTTACAAATTCCTAGGTTTCTACTTATTCAAATAAACTATACCAGACGCTTGGCTCACATTTACAAAACAAGCTATGTCTGAGTTGTCTGTCGCTGTAGCGTCGTGGAAGGTGATATTTAGTGATGTTACACCTTGTACCACGTAGAGTAAAGGGAGTTTATAGAGATAGTAAATATTAATCTAAGGGGATATCGCGTATATGGTTCTCGATTGTGCCCCCCCCCCCCCCTTTAGAATGAAGACCTTTTTTTTTTTTTTTTTTTTTTTTGCTTGTCAGGGAATTATGGAGGGAAACTGGACCCCCATAACCCCCACTGAGCGACTTTTCGAGAAGCTGGCGAGACCAAAAAAAATACGGGTCTACATTTTGACAAACTTTCATTTTTGTGCCCCCTCTTTTGCTCAATCCTGGATCCGCCCCTGGACAGGGATACAAGAGATAGCCAAATGGCGTCTATAGTGAATGCAATATACCAGGCATTAAAAAAAACCGGAAACCCAACTTTGAAAAATTCCTGTAAATGAACTATATGTTAAATGATAATGAAATCTATACCATATCCAAGAGTAGTTCATATTCTTTTCAATGGTTAGTTGTTTAGGTTTCCAGGGTCATGAACACCGTTGTCTTCAAAATTTTGTGCAAAAATCTAGTTAGTTCACTTTCTTGTAAAACACAATAGGCATGATGAGCCCATTCACACTCACTTCGTTAGAGCGGTCTAAGACCCGTTCCCCAAGAGAGGTGAGTGTGTTCGCAAAAGTGGTCCAGGAAGCGTTCTTCTGGAGCGCTTCACGAGACCACCTCGGGAGGCGGTCTAGAGGAATGGTTCTTAGACCGCTCTAACGTGCAGTGTGTACGCGAAAGCGATCCTAAAGCGTACTTCAACCGGAAGTGAGTGTGTTTGTTCCGTGGGAAAGCACGTGCCATTTTTTCCTTGAGTTCCTATAAGTGCAGGCCATCGCTGCATGATAGAATGATGAAAAAAAAGAAACATAAGAAAGGATAGGAAGAGGAATGGATAGAATGATAAAAAACAAAGAAAAGCATAAGAAGTTTAAAGAAAGAGGATAGAAAGAAAACATCAGGAAAGATAGAAAGAGGAAATGATAGAATGATGAAAAGAAAGAAAAGATAGAAAGGTAAAATGATAGAATAATAAGAACAAAGAAAAGGAAAAGAAATTTAAAGAAAGAGAAGCTGATAGAAAGAAAACATAAGGAAAGAAAGAGGAAATGATACAATGATGAAAAGATAGAAAGGGAAAATGGTAGAATGATAAGAACAAAGAAAAACAAAAGAAAGAGAAGACGACAGAAAGAAAACATAAGGAAAGATAGACAGAGGAAATTTTGAATGATGAAAAGTAAGAAAAGATAGAATGGGAAATGATAGAATGATAAAAACAAAGAAAAACAAAAGAAAACAAGGAAAATTAGAAAGAGAAAACCATAGAATGAGGAAAACAAAAAAAAAGAGAAACCATAGAAAGACAGGAAAAGAAAATGATAAAATGATAAAAACAAAGAAAAACAAAATAAAACAAGGAAAGATAGAAAGAGAAAATGACATAATACAACGATAAAACAAAGTATAACACAAGGAAAAGGTTTTTAAAAAGAGAAGACGATAGAATTATGGAAACAAGGGAAAACACAAGGAAAGGTGAAAAAAGACAAGATGATAGAATGATATTCACATGGAGAAAAAAGGAAAGTGGGAAAAAAGGAAAGTGGGGAAAAAAGAAGCCTTGGAAAGATATAAAGATAAATGCATCAGGCAGGCAGTATACGGTTTAAATTCCGCGCGGAAAAATTGACCCGCTGACCTGAGCTGCCATAGCAACAAGACCACTTTTACTCGTTGAGCGATTTGAGACATAAAAAATGCGTTCAGTGTGTACGCAATCAAACCGTTCTTCATCTTCAAGAACCGTTCCTTTAGACCGACCTAAGGGGACTAAGAGCGGTCTAACAGGGAGTGTGAATGGGGTCGATGTTTATAAAGAGATGCCTTTTGTGAAATTTCCTGTGTTCTCCAATTCTCATTGTGGATAATTTTCTTTTTCAAATTTGCATTAATGAGATGATATTCACCCATGATTCAGGATTTTTGCTTTATAAAACCCTTTTCAAATAGGAAACATTTGACAAAGGAGACCGTCTCGGTGAATTTTAACAATGTTACATGCCAAGAAAAAAACCCCAGTGCGAACAAAGAAGATTGAAAATTTCACAAATAATTGCAAATGAAAGACAAAGAGCATAAAGAAGGAAAATCAAAAACTCATACGTGTGATTCAAGATTTTACTTAGCTGATTTTCAAAAATGTCAGCTTTTAGTTGAAATAGGCGGAAGATGCCTGCAGCACTGAAGACAAACGAACATGTTCTCTTTGCTCCCTGACGATCTCACTTCTTATTGGTCAAAGTCTATGACTAACAACTCGTTCTATGCTTTGTGAAGTTCATAAGACTCTTTGTTAAGGCGCAAAAATATGAAAAAATCTGTAATATATTATTAATTATCTGTTAAAAAGCATTTGAATTGTCATACTAGCATGCCATAACTTATCACTCTGCAATTAAATTCCACTTGTAGGATTAACCATATATGCATACAGCCCAAAACAGCAATAGATATGTCATAAATGTTTCTGTACTATGATTCCTTCTTTTTAAAGTTTTTTTCAAATCCACTTCCAGTTGTAACATAATCTTGGATATTGTATTAATCTGCAGCATTATCGTAGCACACGGAGATTTACATTTCATATGTAGTCATAAAATTTGGTAATTATCTAGCCTCCATACAATATTTTGCCTCGTCTGTGTATCTCTATCATAACCCATGTATTTATCAATCTATTGCAATTAAATTTAAAATCATAATGTATACTTGCAAAGCACTTTTAAAATCAAAGTGTATTACGATTTTTAATATTACATTTTTTTTTAATAGTTGATTATGCATTATTCTTTTTTTCTTTTTCAAGGCCTCAATCAAAGAGATATTTTCACGAATTAATCAATTTTGATGACATGCATTTTTATCCGGATCCAATGTAATTTACATTTGGCAAATTTCATTCTCGGAATGGCATGTGCAGGTTCACATGCCTACGGACAGCAGGGAAGAATTTCTCCTTGGTGAACCCTGACCCATATTCCATTCCGTCTTATCCTGTTCTATATACCTTTTATCTATTACTCTGTATGCATATCTTGTATTCGTTTTTATGGTGGAATAAACAACAACAATAATAATAATAATAATAGATGATTATTAGATTTGCTTACTAACGGATGGCCATGAAGAGCAACCAAGCTAGGTGACAAAGTCATTCAACCCAAACCATGCCTCTTGTGTTTTACTACAAAGTGAACCAAGTGGAATTTTGCACAAAATTTTGAAGACAATGGTGTTCATTGATGCGTGACCCTGGAAACCTAAACAAGTTCCCATTGGAAAGCAAATTAATTATTCTTTCATATGATATAAAATTAAACGCCGGTAGATATTATAGTCCACTTGTAAGAAATTTTCAAAGTCGGGTTTCCTTTTTTTTAACGCAGTGTATATTACATATTGATTTTACGCTATAAAGATTTTATTCAAATTACCTGCATTATCATTAACCGTGACAGTAAAGTTACAAGTTCCCAGGTTTCCACTAGGATCCTGAAACACAAATCTGACTTCAGTGGTACCGAGTTGGAATGAACTACCGGGTGCTCGGCTCACATTGACAAAAGACCCAATGCCAGAGTTATCTGCTGCTGTTGCGTCTGGGAAGGTGACATTCACAGATGATACCCCCGGTACCACGTACTCAACAATGTCCTCTGGACAGGCTACCACTGGTGGTCTGTCATCATCTGAAAAAAAAAATATCTAAATGACTGAGGTTCTTCAAAAATAGATAACGGACACGGGAGAAAAATGTGATGCCTGTAATGTATATCAAATAAAAGGTTTTTACATTATAGGAATTCCAACTTACCTGCAGTATTATTGACCGTAACAGTGAAGTTACAGGTTCCTAGGTTTCCACTTGGATCCTCAAATACGTATCTGACATCAGTTGTACCAAGTGCGAAAGAACTACCAGAGTTTGGGCTGACATCGACAAAAGACGATATGCCTGAGTTATCTGTTGCTATGGCGTCTGGAAAGGTGACATTCACAGATGTTACCCCTGGTACCACGTATCGAATAATATCCTCTGTACAGATTACTATTGGCGGCTCGTCATCATCTATAATACAAATACAAAATACAAAATACAAATATTAAATTGATGTTTGTCAAAAAAAAAACGTTTTCTGTAAATTGTTGTTATAGGCAGTTAATTTTCATGAAGATATTACACCCAACACACTATATAATATGCTATTTTATTCAATTTACCCGCAGTGTATGTATGTGGAAAAGCCAAATGATGCAGGACTTTACATGTGTAGAAAATTTGTTCAGCTTACCTAGAGTATCATTTACCACAAGAGTAAAGCTAACAGTTCCCTGATTTCCACATGGATCCTCAAAACGTATCTGACTTCAGTTGTACCGAGTAGGAATTAGTAATGTGATGTTCAGATATGTTACCCCTGGTACCATGTATTCAAGAATGCTTTCTGGACAGTCACAATTGGTGGCTTGTCACCATGTGACGAAAATAGAAAAGTCAGATCGAAGTACTTTCAAAAACGAAAAACTGTATATAAATAATTCAGACAGATTTGATATTTGGTAAAGAATTTATTCAACTTACCTGCAGTATCATTGACCGTAACAGTAAAGTTACAGGTTCCGAGGTTTCCACTTGGATCCTCAAACACGAACCTGACTTCACTTGCACCTAGTGGGAATAAACTACCAGACGCTTGGCTCACATTAGCAAAAGATGTTTTGCCTGAGTTGTCTGTCCCTGTTGCGTTAGGGAAGGTGACGTTCACATATGTTATTCCTGGTACCACGTACTGTACAATATCTTCTGGACAAGTCACCACAGGCGGTTTGCCATCTTCTACCAAAAAAGAAAAGAAATATAACATTAACGTCCTTCAAAAATGATTATCTGCTTATTGCTTAATGTGGCAAAGGCAGAAAATGCAGGAGTTTCCATGAGTGGAAAATTTGTCATTCTGCTTACCTAAAGTATCAATGACTTTAACAGTCTTCTAATAAGAGAAATTGTTAAAAAGGGTGATATTCATTTAGATGGTATAACAAATATATTGTTCATGAAAACCAGCCACTTTTGTATAGAAAGGGGTATGTAATATTATTTTTGAAAGATATTTGTTTTGAACTTCGTATCTATGACGAAATTAAATAAAATATTAAAAACGAAAGAGCAAAGGCAACAGCCTTGTTTGACTTTTCCAAACTAGGAAATGCAATAACAAATGTTTGTAAAAATAACTTAAGAGAAACTATTACGTTAGAAACTCCAACTTATACTAATTGGACAAAAAGAAGAGTAATTAAAGCTTGTTCGTGTAAGATTTTTAAAATTAAATTTCAGTGAATAATGAACTGGCAAATGATGTTCCAGCATACTGGACAAACTAATTAATAGCTATATAAATTGGAAAAAAGATCTTTCAAATTTTGATTTTCAAAAACGAAAATGGAAAAGATGAAAGAAAAAAATGTGGTTTATATTTTGAAGGAACGTAAAATTCGCATCGACGCTAATATACTGCACTTCAAAAAATAAAAGGAAAACGTAAACAAGTATAATTAACCTTATATGTTGCAAATGCATCTGTAGAAAGTTATATCTTGCTTTGTCATTTTTGTTTAAATGAATGTGAGCTGTTCTGTTGTTATAAATACGTCTATTTAGTGTGAACGAAAAAATATCATTAAAATTAACAGTAAAGGTACAAGTTTCCTGATTACCGAGTTGGAATAAACTACTGGACGCTTTGCTCACATGAAAGACGTATTTCATTATTAATTCCCAACCAGATAGGATTATAGTACCATTTCTAACCCCCCCCCCCCCCCCTCTCTCTCTCTCTCTCTCTCTCTCTAGAATGTATTTTCTTAATAGATATGCATAATATACATGTGCATTTGGTAGTAATCGGGAAGCGCGGTGATAATTTTAGAAATATTCATGGTAACTTACCTGCAGTATTATTAACCGTAATGGTAAAGTTACAAGTTCCTAGGTTTCCACTTGGATCCTCAAACACGAATCTGACTTCAGTATTACCGATTCGAAATAAACTACCAGACGCTTGGCTCACATTGACGTAAGACGCTATGCCTGAGTTGTCCGTCGCTGTGGCGTTTTGGAAGGTGACATTTGCAGAACTTAACCCGGGTACCACGTATTCTATAATGTCCTCTGGACAGGATACCATTGGCTTCATGTCATCATCTGTCAAAATACAAATACATGTACAAGGGGAACGCCTAGCGTTGTCTCGCCTGCATCTTACAATTTGCAACATACCAATGTGAACACAGTTTACATTGTCATGAAAACTATGATATATTTAAGTGAAATTAAAGTTATCCTGTAGTTCAAGAGGATGAAAGAAAGAAATTGTGATTTAGCATTTATGAAATGGACAGTTCATGCATGGTAATATAATTATCATAGAATGGGTGTAGTGGATGATAGACACAATCATGCTCGAAGAAACACTAAAAGGAAAATTGAAGAATGACTTATAATTATGAGGGTACATCAATAATATGTTTTTCGATCGCTCCCACGTTTTTGTGCTTATTTGAAATAAGCAATTTTACTTTCCAAGAGCATACACTGTAAAAACTAGAAGTGCTACTTTTAGGGGCATGTATATAGTGACTGCACCTGAAATGCTGTTTATAGCACTTGTAGTGTGCTAATTTACCAGCAAAAAAAAAATGTGACCTTGGCGAACCAGGTTCCGCTGAATGAGAGGCGCTGACGTTACCGATGGACTAACGAATACTTCTTGCAATCCAGTTTAGTCATGGGAGTCAAGTAGATAACATGAACTATGTGGTGTCGTAAATTCACTATGTAACAATATGATCTGCTCTAAATCGTACAATGTGAGCTAGTCTAGCGGTAATGCCAGCAATCCTCGATCAGCGGACCCTGGTTTGACCTTTGACCTTTGTCCTTTGTCAGATTCAAATAATTTTCAAACTTAACTTGCGCCTTTAAGAGATGTACCTTTGGTATAAATGTTGTGATTCTACCTCAAATCCATAGAAATTTATTGTGATTACAGTGCTTTTTGCAGAAAGTTAATTGACCTTTGACCTTGGTCAGATTCAACTCATTTTGACCTGTGCCTTTAAGAGATGTACCTGTGGTATGAATTTGGTGATTCTATCTCAATTCCATAGAAAGTTATTATTATTACAGTATGATTGTTGACGACGCCAACGAAAGAAGAAAACGCAGGCGAGACAATAAAATTGAAGTTCAAAATAGGTAACTGTAAATGACTTGAAGTTGATTTTCATAAAGATGTAAATTTAAATGCAATGTACTATCCAGTGCGTATAAAACTACGCACTTTGAAAATATCCTCCAGAATCATAATTTAAAATTATCGATATCGAAAGTTTCAAGGCCCTATAAACAACGTCTTGTATGACGAATAAGCATTGAAAAGAGAATCAAATTTATTGACAACAATAATGATTTAACAGTTCTTCAATTAAACATGTAGATGTGAAAGAATTTCATCAAGCAGTACAGTGCATCGTTTCCACATGCCCCTGACAGGAACGCATCCTCAACTGGTTGGAAGGGATAGGGCAAATAATAAAACATTAAATAGTCGAAAACGGATTTTAAAAAAATCTGCTTGAAAATGAAACGTTTTCGGTCCAACTTCCTGTAATGCATTGTATTTTGCATCCTTTAGACATGCTCCAGTCAAAATTGGCATTGTGTACTGAAAGACATAATCTGCAATGTTTTGAGTGGGGCGTGTGCGTGTGTGTGTGTGTGTATGTAGGTGTGGGTTTACATAGATTGAGTTGTGGGGTACAGAGAACAATAGAGCACAATGATGGCCTTTATTCCGTCATGCTTGCGGGGTACAAAATACAATAGGAGAAAACAATAAAGTTCCCCACAAATCAATGTGTGTAGAGGAGTGTGTGTGTGTGTGTGTGTGTGTGTGTGTGTGTGTGTGAGAGAGAGAGAGAGAGAGAGAGAGGGAGAGAGAGAGGGGTGGGGATGTGTGGCTCGGTATAGTATCAAGGACTAAATGATTTTTTCAAATCAATCATTGACAGTTGACAGAGAACATGCAGTTAATGCCTGATAGGCATTTAGATCAAATTCAAGATCAGGCATTTTTGCGAGATTTACCAAAGTAGACGGTACGCACTTAAAAGGTTCAGCATGATGTTGAATGGCAATAATACACGGATAAAGTATGGCAAATATATGTATAAGTAGAGACTTTACGCCTGAGGAATGTTGTCGAACTTACCTGCAGTATCATTGACCGTAACAGTAAAGTTACAAGTTCCTAGGTTTCCACTTGGATCCTCAAACATGAATCCAACTTCAGTTGTACCAAGTTGGAATAAACTACCAGAGGTTTGGCTTACAGTGACATAATACGCAATGCCTGAGTTGTCTGCCGCTGTGGCGTTTGGGAAAGTGACATTTACAGATGTTACCCCTGGTACCACGTATTCAAGAATGTTTTCTGGACATGTCACCATTGGCGGCTCGTCATCACCTAAGAAAATCAAAAGGTTCAGCATGATGTTAAATGGCAATAATACATGGACAACGTATGGCAAAAATATGTATAAGTAGAGACTTTACGCCTAAGGAATGTTGTCGAACTTACCTGCAGTATCATTGACCGTAACAGTAAAGTTACAAGTTCCTAGGTTTCTACTTGGATCCTCAAACACGAATCCCACTTCAGTTGTACCAAGTTGGAATAAACTACCAGAGGTTTGGCTTACAGTGACATAATACGCAATGCCTGAGTTGTCTGCCGCTGTGGCGTTTGGGAAAGTGACATTTACAGATGTTACCCCTGGTACCACGTATTCAAGAATGTTTTCTGGACATGTCACCATTGGCGGCTCGTCATCACCTAAGAAAATCAAAAGGTTCAGCATGATGTTAAATGGCAATAATACATGGACAACGTATGGCAAAAATATGTATAAGTAGAGACTTTACGCCTAAGGAATGTTGTCGAACTTACCTGCAGTATCATTGACCGTAACAGTAAAGTTACAAGTTCCTAGGTTTCTACTTGGATCCTCAAACACGAATCCCACTTCAGTTGTACCAAGTTGGAATAAACTACCAGAGGTTTGGCTTACAGTGACATAATACGCAATGCCTGAGTTGTCTGCCGCTGTGGCGTTTGGGAAAGTGACATTTACAGATGTTACCCCTGGTACCACGTATTCAAGAATGTTTTCTGGACATGTCACCATTGGCGGCTCGTCATCACCTAAGAAAATCAAAAGGTTCAGCATGATGTTAAATGGCAATAATACAGGGATAACGTATGGCAAAAATATGTATAAGTAGAGACTTTACGCCTAAGGAATGTTGTCGAACTTACCTGCAGTATCATTGACCGTAACAGTAAAGTTACAAGTTCCTAGGTTTCCACTTGGATCCTCAAACACGAATCCCACTTCAGTTGTACCAAGTTGGAATAAACTACCAGAGGTTTGGCTTACAGTGACATAATACGCAATGCCTGAGTTGTCTGCCGCTGTGGCGTTTGGGAAAGTGACATTTACAGATGTTACCCCTGGTACCACGTATTCAAGAATGTTTTCTGGACATGTCACCATTGGCGGCTCGTCATCACCTAAGAAAATCAAAAGGTTCAGCATGATGTTAAATGGCAATAATACATGGACAACGTATAGAAAAAATATGTATAAGTAGAGACTTTACGCCTAAGGAATGTTGTCGAACTTACCTGCAGTATCATTGACCGTAACAGTAAAGTTACAAGTTCCTAGGTTTCTACTTGGATCCTCAAACACGAATCCCACTTCAGTTGTACCAAGTTGGAATAAACTACCAGAGGTTTGGCTTACAGTGACATAATACGCAATGCCTGAGTTGTCTGCTGCTGTGGCGTTTGGGAAAGTGACATTTACAGATGTTACCCCTGGTACCACGTATTCAAGAATGTTTTCTGGACATGTCACCATTGGCGGCTCGTCATCACCTAAGAAAATCAAAAGGTTCAGCATGATGTTAAATGGCAATAATACAGGGACAACGTATGGCAAAAATATGTATAAGTAGAGACTTTACGCCTAAGGAATGTTGTCGAACTTACCTGCAGTATCATTGACCGTAACAGTAAAGTTACAAGTTCCTAGGTTTCTACTTGGATCCTCAAACACGAATCCCACTTCAGTAGTACCAAGTTGGAATAAACTACCAGAGGTTTGGCTTACAGTGACATAATACGCAATGCCTGAGTTGTCTGCCGCTGTGGCGTTTGGGAAAGTGACATTTACAGATGTTACCCCTGGTACCACGTATTCAAGAATGTTTTCTGGACATGTCACCATTGGCGGCTCGTCATCACCTAAGAAAATCAAAAGGTTCAGCATGATGTTAAATGGCAATAATACATGGACAACGTATGGCAAAAATATGTATAAGTAGAGACTTTACGCCTAAGGAATGTTGTCGAACTTACCTGCAGTATCATTGACCGTAACAGTAAAGTTACAAGTTCCTAGGTTTCTACTTGGATCCTCAAACACGAATCCCACTTCAGTGGTACCAAGTTGGAATAAACTACCAGAGGTTTGGCTTACAGTGACATAATACGCAATGCCTGAGTTGTCTGCCGCTGTGGCGTTTGGGAAAGTGACATTTACAGATGTTACCCCTGGTACCACGTATTCAAGAATGTTTTCTGGACATGTCACCATTGGCGGCTCGTCATCACCTAAGAAAATCAAAAGGTTCAGCATGATGTTAAATGGCAATAATACAGGGATAACGTATGGCAAAAATATGTATAAGTAGAGACTTTACGCCTAAGGAATGTTGTCGAACTTACCTGCAGTATCATTGACCGTAACAGTAAAGTTACAAGTTCCTAGGTTTCCACTTGGATCCTCAAACACGAATCCCACTTCAGTTGTACCAAGTTGGAATAAACTACCAGAGGTTTGGCTTACAGTGACATAATACGCAATGCCTGAGTTGTCTGCCGCTGTGGCGTTTGGGAAAGTGACATTTACAGATGTTACCCCTGGTACCACGTATTCAAGAATGTTTTCTGGACATGTCACCATTGGCGGCTCGTCATCACCTAAGAAAATCAAAAGGTTCAGCATGATGTTAAATGGCAATAATACAGGGATAACGTATGGCAAAAATATGTATAAGTAGAGACTTTACGCCTAAGGAATGTTGTCGAACTTACCTGCAGTATCATTGACCGTAACAGTAAAGTTACAAGTTCCTAGGTTTCTACTTGGATCCTCAAACACGAATCCCACTTCAGTAGTACCAAGTTGGAATAAACTACCAGAGGTTTGGCTTACAGTGACATAATACGCAATGCCTGAGTTGTCTGCCGCTGTGGCGTTTGGGAAAGTGACATTTACAGATGTTACCCCTGGTACCACGTATTCAAGAATGTTTTCTGGACATGTCACCATTGGCGGCTCGTCATCACCTAAGAAAATGAAAAGGTTCAGCATGATGTTAAATGGCAATAATACATGGACAACGTATGGCAAAAATATGTATAAGTAGAGACTTTACGCCTAAGGAATGTTGTCGAACTTACCTGCAGTATCATTGACCGTAACAGTAAAGTTACAAGTTCCTAGGTTTCTACTTGGATCCTCAAACACGAATCCCACTTCAGTTGTACCAAGTTGGAATAAACTACCAGAGGTTTGGCTTACAGTGACATAATACGCAATGCCTGAGTTGTCTGCCGCTGTGGCGTTTGGGAAAGTGACATTTACAGATGTTACCCCTGGTACCACGTATTCAAGAATGTTTTCTGGACATGTCACCATTGGCGGCTCGTCATCACCTAAGAAAATCAAAAGGTTCAGCATGATGTTAAATGGCAATAATACACGGACAACGTATGGCAAAAATATGTATAAGTAGAGACTTTACGCCTAAGGAATGTTGTCGAACTTACCTGCAGTGTCATTGACCGTAACAGTAAAGTTACAAGTTCCTAGGTTTCCACTTGGATCCTCAAACACGAATCCCACTTCAGTTGTACCAAGTTGGAATAAACTACCAGAGGTTTGGCTTACAGTGACAAAATACGCAATGCCTGAGTTGTCTTCTGCTGTGGAGTTTGGGAAAGTGACATTTACAGATGTTACCCCTGGTACCACGTATTCAAGAATGTTTTCTGGACATGTCACCATTGGCGGCTCGTCATCATCTAAGAAAATCAAAAGGTTCAGCATGATGTTAAATGGCAATAATACATGGACAACGTATGGCAAATATATGTGTAAGTAGAGACTTTACGCCTAAGGAATGTTGTCGAACTTACCTGCAGTATCATTGACCGTAACAGTAAAGTTACAAGTTCCTAGGTTTCTACTTGGATCCTCAAACACGAATCCCACTTCAGTTGTACCAAGTTGGAATAAACTACCAGAGGTTTGGCTTACAGTGACATAATACGCAATGCCTGAGTTGTCTGCCGCTGTGGCGTTTGGGAAAGTGACATTTACAGATGTTACCCCTGGTACCACGTATTCAAGAATGTTTTCTGGACATGTCACCATTGGCGGCTCGTCATCATCTAAGAAAATCAAAAGGTTCAGCATGATGTTAAATGGCAATAATACATGGACAACGTATGGCAAATATATGTATAAGTAGAGACTTTACGCCTAAGGAATGTTGTCGAACTTACCTGCAGTATCATTGACCGTAACAGTAAAGTTACAAGTTCCTAGATTTCTACTTGGATCCTCAAACACGAATCCCACTTCAGTTGTACCAAGTTGGAATAAACTACCAGAGGTTTGGCTTACAGTGACATAATACGCAATGCCTGAGTTGTCTGCCGCTGTGGCGTTTGGGAAAGTGACATTTACAGATGTTACCCCTGGTACCACGTATTCAAGAATGTTTTCTGGACATGTCACCATTGGCGGCTCGTCATCACCTAAGAAAATCAAAAGGTTCAGCATGATGTTAAATGGCAATAATACACGGATAAAGTATGGCAAAAATATGTATAAGTAGAGACTTTACGCCTAAGGAATGTTGTCGAACTCACCTGCAGTATCATTGACCGTAACAGTAAAGTTACAAGTTCCTAGGTTTCCACTTGGATCCTCAAACACGAATCTCACTTCAGTTGTACCAAGTTGAAATAAACTACCAGAGGTTTGGCTTACAGTGACAAAATATGCAATGCCTGAGTTGTCTTCTGCTGTGGCGTTTGGGAAAGTGACATTTACAGATGTTACCCCTGGTACAACGTATCGAAAAATGTCCTCTGCACAAGACACCATTGGCGGCTTCTCGTCATCTGAACAAAATAGAAAAGTCAGATTGAAATTCTTTCATAAATTCGAAACTGTATACATGTGTCATATAAATCATTCGGATAGCCAGATTTCATAGGTTTCAGTTTCAGTTTGTTGTTTTATATGATATATCATTATTATTTTATAAAATTAATGCTTCAAGCAAACATTTATTCTGTTTTGCGACTAGGAAAAAAACAGAAAGTGAATTATGCACGAAATAATAACTGACGAAAAAAATGCTAAATGGAGAGTGAAATATGGAGGAGCTTGTAGGGTACCTTAGCGAAATACAAAATGCACAAATT
The DNA here is from genome assembly GCA_025617745.1 of Heliocidaris erythrogramma. NCBI lineage: Eukaryota > Metazoa > Echinodermata > Echinoidea > Camarodonta > Echinometridae > Heliocidaris > Heliocidaris erythrogramma. The sequence continues at coordinate 27,436,160 of CM046872.1, read as the reverse complement.
GTGGAAAATCATGTCATGGCAAAGAAAATGAACTATATCTTTAAGACACGAAAGCGGTAAAATACCTCGAAGACCTTGATTAGGCTAAAGATTATATAAACCGAGATTCTGGTATATCAAATGACAATTATTAATCTAATGGTATCACTGGCAGCAATATCTTTTGCGTTCAGGACACGTTTTGTAGTGCCACATTTCGCTAAACTACCTCACTTATAGGCTGTACCATAGCGAATATTTCATTAAACTTACCTGCAGTATCAATTACCCTAATAATAAAGTTGCAAGTTCCGACGTTTCCACTTGGATCATCAAACACGAACCTGACTCCACTTGTACCTAGTAGGATTAGACTACCAGGCACTTGGCTCACATTAACAAAAGATGCTATGCCTGAGTTGTCTGTCGCTGTGGCGTTTGGGAAGGCCACATTCACAGAAGTTACCCCAGGTATTACGTAATGAGTAATATTCTCTGGACAAATTACCAAAGGCGGGTTGTCATCATATGGAAAAATATTTTTAAAAGATTGAGATTATTTTTAAAAGAAAAAAACTGGGTAACGGAAAAGAGAGATTGAGGTTGCATCTCTGGTGCCTGTATCCTACAGGACGCATCTTCTTGAGCAACATTTCCCTAAGCTACCTAAGTTATAGGCAGTACTCCAGTGAACATTTTATTCAACTTGCCTGCAGTATCATTGACCGTAACAGAGAAATTGCAAGTTCCTTGATTTCCACTTGGATCCCCAAACACGTATCTGACTTCAGTTGTACCGAGTGGGAATTTGCTACCTGAAGCTTTGCTCACATTGACAAAATACGCTATGCCTGAGTTGTCGGTGGCTGAAGCGTTTGAAAAGGTGACATTCACAGTTGTTATCCCCAGTACCACGTATTCAATAATGTCTTCTGGACAGGTTACCATTGGTGTCGTGTTATCGTCTGAAAAACAATGGTTGAGAAAGGATTAGAATTAAAATTAGAATTAGAATCAAAACCCGTAACCAGGCGTGTACGATATGTCTTCTACTTCGTTATTTATTTCTATGTAGAATGTATTTTGTAAATAGATTTGCATGATGTACATGTGCATTTAGAGGTAGCAAACGAGGACATTTCAAGAAATAATTATGGACACTTACCTGCAGTATCATTGACCGTTACAGTAAAGTTACAAGTTCCTAGGTTTCCACTTGGATCTTCAAAGACGTATCTTACTTCAGTTTTACCGAGTGGGAATATGCTACCTGACGCTTTGCTAACATTGACAAAAGACGCAACGCCTGAGTTGTCTGTTGCTGCGCCGTTTGGGAAGGTGACGGTCACAGATATTACCCCTGGTACCACGTATTCAAGCATGTCCTCTGGACATGTCACCATTGGCGGCTCGTCATCATCTAATAAGGTAATAAAGAACGAATAATTCATCAAGATGTTAAATGATAATACACAGTACAGGGATAGCGTATGGCAAAAGTATATATAAATAAAGACTTTATTACGTTTGAGGAATATTGTCGAACTTACCTGCAGTATCGTTAACTGTAACAGTGAAATTGCAAGTTCCTTGATTTCCGCTGGGATCCTCAAACTCGTATCTGACTTCAGTTGTACCAAGTTGGAATTCGCCACCAGACGGTTTGCTCACATTGACAAAAGACGTTATGCCTGAGTTGTCCGTTGCTGAGGCGTTTGGAAAGGTGACATCCACAGTTGTTACCCCTAGTACCACGAATTGGAAAATATCCTCTGGACATGTCACCATTGGTGCCATGTCATCATCTATCAAAATACAAAATATAAAATTGAAGTTTGTCAATATATATATAATAATTTGTTAATACCAGACGTTTTGCTCACATTGACAAAAGACATTATGCCCGAGTTGTCGGTGGCTGAGGCATTTGGGAAGGTGACATTTACAGTTGTTATCCCTGGTACCACGTATTTAAAAATGTCCTCTGGTCACAATTGGCGGCATGTCATCATCTATCAAAATACAAAATACAAAATTGAAGTTTGTCCAGAATTGGAATTGTAAGTTTCTGGGATACGGGGTTAACTTTCCTAAAGCAATTTAAAAAAGGTTATATAATTCTTAGCAAATCTGTTTAATTTACCTGCAGTGTCATTCAGGGTAAAAGTAAACTTACAAGTTCCTAGGTTTCCATTTGGATCCTCAAAAACGAATGTGACCTCAGTTGTACGGAGTAGGAATTTGCTACCAGACGCTTTGCTCACATTGGCAAAAGATGCTATATCTGAACTGTCTGCCGCAGTGGCATTTTGGAAGGTGATGTTCATAGATGTTATTATTTATACCAAATAATGAATAATATGATTTGGGCAGGCTGTCATACGGGGCTTTTCTCATCTGACCAAAATAAGGATAACGCATTTTATCTTAAACTGGATCCAAGGCTAATTATTATTTATGTCCAACATTGTCTCTCCTACCCCTGCCCCCACCGCCCCCCCCCCCCCCTCTCTCTCTTTCTCTTTATGTTTCATAAAATGTATGTATGATTGTTAGTGGGCATGTTGAAGCTTGTAATTGATTAAGCCTAGTGGTAATTAAACAATAACTTCGGAAACTTACCTGCAGTATCATTGACCATAACAGTGAAATTACAAGTTCCTAAGTTTCCACTTGGATCCTCAAAAACGTATCTGACTTCATTTTTACCGAGAGGGAATATGCTACCAGACGGTTTGCTCACATTGACGAAAGACGCAACTCCTGAATTGTCTGTCGCTGTGGCGGTTTGGAAGGTAACATTCACAGATGTTACCCCTGGTACTACGTATTCAGTAATGTCCTCTGGACAAGTTACAATTGGTAACTTGTCATCATCTGAAAAGAAAGGTCGATATTTGTTCAGATTAATAAAATCAAGGATCAAGTCGCCGTCTATCGAAATTTAAACCCAAACCGGATGGTACGATGCCTTCTATTTTTTTTTCTTTCCATCATAGAATGTATTTTGTTCACAGATTTGCATAATGAACATGGGCATTTTAGAGATAATTATCAGGAATGGCGGTGAAATTTCTGGAAATATTTATGGAAACTTACCTGCAGTATCATTGACCGTTAGAGTAAAGTTCAAGTTTTGTAAAAAAAAATATAAAATAGGAACTATCAATTCCTGAGATAAACGGTTAATATTCATGACGATATTGAGTAAATTATATATGCATGATATACATTTGATGAATATATTTAGTAATATACTTGTAAGCAAGTTTGTTTAATTTACCTGCAGTATCATTGAAGTTGACGGTAAAGTTGCAATTTCCTAAATTTCCACTTGGTTCCTAAAAAACGTACTGACTTCAGTTGTACAAGGTGGAATTTGCTACCTGACGCTTTGCTCACATTGACAAAATACGCTATGCCTGAGTTACCCGTGGCTGTCGCATTCGGGAAGGTGACATTCACATAAAAAGTGGCGATTAAACGCAACTCAAAAAATTAAACGAAAGTCCAAAATACGCGATCCTATAATCGGTTGAAATTCAAGTTGCGTTTAATATTTTTCACTGGCGATTAACGAAAATTTTTATGTGAGAGAGCCCAGGACAAGTAACCACTGGTAACTTGCCATCAATATTAATTGATAAAATTAAAGGCCCGGTCCCACTGGCCTATGGACACAAAACGTATGCAAAAAGGACACAGCGGACGAGCAAAATTTCGGGGTGGCTCCATCCATTCTCATCCGCTCCAGAAATGGACAAAATTGGCGAAAATTTGCGAAAAAAGAACGGAAAAGAACAACGCGGGTAGTATGTAGCGGGGATGTTAAACGGATGTTCATCGGAAGCCTAGCGGAGGAAAGCGGATGGAAGTGGATGACATCCTAAATATACGAGTATGTAGCGGGGATGTTAACCCTAAAAGGGCCGGGATATTTGGGCTATGTCACGGCCGGGGGGGGGGGGGGTGGAATCCACCCCCCCCCCTGATATCTCGACCGTCGACCGCGTGATCGCGCCGAAAATCGGCACGCACGTCGTGCACAACGTAATCTACATAACTGTATCGTTAAATGCTCCGAAAAATTTCCACATTAATTAATTATGCAAATATATGCCAGAAATCAAAATTTTTCTTTAAATCATTAAATAAAACTCAAAATATGCTTATTTTTGGTCTAGACACTCTTTCCACTATTCTTAGCAAATATACTTGAAAAAAATTCGGTATCAAAATTGACTTCTTATGTATTTTATTGTATCTTAAATTTCTTATGCATTTCTTTGGGGGTTTTTTGAAATTATACATGAAATCACGTTTTTGAGCAATTTTCGGTCTGACGTGCAGGTACGAAATGTTGCGTAACTTCGGAACCGCATGCCCGGACATCGCGAATTTGGTCTCAAAAGATGCGTGAGATTCGAAAGAAAAAAGTCACGAAACGCCGCGGCGGCTGCTTTGCTCGTTGCGGACATATCGCGAGAAACGTCTAGGGGGTGGATTCCACCCCCCCCCCCCCCCCCCGGCCCATTTAGGGTTAAACGGATGTTCATCGGAAGCCTAGCGGATGAAAGCGGATGAAAGCGGATGGAAGTGGATGACATCCTAAATATACGAGATACATCCCATATTCAAACCTACAAACGCTTTGTCCGTTTTGAATACTTTATATACGAGAGGCATAAGCTTACATCCTTTCTATTTCCGTGCTACTAACGATGTATAGACGTTCCATGTACCTTATCTTTCCTCCCTCTTTCCGTTTTCATCTGCAGCGAATGTGAATTGCGAGGATGCCCAGAGATTGCAGAGAGGATACCGCGGACGTTTAACGGATGATAACGGACATAGAACGTTTGTTGCTCGTATATGTCGCGGATTTACATCGTACACGGCGGAAAGTTCATCCTTTCTAAAAGTTTTGTGCAGCTCAAAACTTTATGCGCGGATGAAATCACAGTGGACGGATGCTCGATGGATAGAGCGTATGAAACACGTATGCAATGAGTACACAGCGGATGCATAGCGTTTTTCCAACGGATGGCAAGATTTTTTTACGTTTTACATTCTCTTTGCATCCGTACTTGCAGTGGGACCGGGCCTTAACCTGATGACTACTGAATAATATTCTTTTATTCCCATAGACTTAATCGCACCATGTTTCCGTAGGCACAGGGTTAATGGCCAATTCGCCAAACCTGATGGTACGATGCCCTCTATTATAATGTTTCTTTATTTCTTTCTGTCATAGAATATAATTTGTTCATAGGTTTGCATGTTGACCATGTGCATCTTAGAGATAATTAGCATGCAGGGTGGTGCTATTTCTAAAAAATATTGTTTGGAACTAACCTGCAGTATTGGTACGAAGGTTACTGATACGGTAAGGGCATTATTCAGTACGACGTTATGGACTAGGAATATTTTCCAACTTACCTGCAGTATCATTGACTGTAACAATGAAGTTGCAATTCTCTAGGTTTCCACTTGGATCTTCAAAGACGTATTTCACTTCAGTTGTACCGAGTTGGAATAGACTACCAGACGACTGGCTCACATTGACAAAAGGCGTAACGCCTGAGTTGTCTGTCGCTGTGGCGTTAGGGAAGACGACATTCACAGATGTTATCCCTGGTACCACGTATTTTGTAATATCTTCTGGACAAGTCACCATTGGAGGACAGTTATCATCTATGATGATATTGTAAAGATGTAAAACGTTTATTTAGAAATACGAAATCAAAAATAACTAAAGACGGAATCATCACATTTCGGGGGGTCATTTTATACTCCAAAGTTCTCTGACAAGAAAAAAAAGTCATCCGCTCAAAAAGGGGTAAAAACTAGGAGTTGTATAATTAAGGTATGCCACTTGGGTTTGGATTTGAAGGAGGAGGACGGACCGGATGTGCCCCCCCCCCTTTAAATCCACCACTGATGAAACCAGTAACATTAATTTATCTTAATCTCAGAAAACAATATAATATAGTAGTTATAGGCCCTATGTACAGTGTGTCTCACACAAAAAAACGAAACCCAAAAGCAAAGGGTTTTGTAAACAAACTTTAAGTTGTATGAGGATAATTTGTGGTGATTCATAATGTAGAACTAACGTGCTTTCGAATGATACATGGCATTAATCCATATTTAACGAGTTATATTGTTTTGAAAATGGCTTGCAAATATTTGCGCCAGATATGGGTAAAAGCGTGAAAACGTTCGTGTGACATACGAACTTGACGTAACGGCAAAAGTTAGCTTTATAAAAAAATGAAAAAAAGATTTTCATATTGGGATGACATGCATTCAATGAGCAGTAACCATGATATCATAAACGGTTACATGTCGTTTTTCCGAAGGTTCGTATTTCCGAAGGTTCTTTTTTTCCGAAGGTTCATAATTCCGAAGGTTCGTTATTCCGAAGGTTCGTTTCTCCGAAGGTTCGTTTTTCCGAAGGTTCTTTTTTCCGAAAATGAAATAGGGTTCATAATTCCGAAGGTTCGTTTCTCCGAAGGTTCGTTTTTCCGAAGTTTCGTTTTTCCGAAGGTTCTTTTTTCCGAAAATGAAATAGGGTTCATAATTCCGAAGGTTCGTATTTCCGAAAATGAAATGAGGTTCGTATTTCCGAAAATGAAAAAGGGTTCGTATTTCCGAAAATGAAAAAGGGTTCGTATTTCCGAAAATGAAAAAGGGTTCGTATTTCCGAAAGTGAAATAGGGTTCGTATTTCCGAAAATGAAAAAGGGTTCGTATTTCCGAAAATGAAAAAGGGTTCGTATTTCCGAAAATGAAATAGGGTTCGTATTTCCGAAAATGAAAAAGGGTTCGTATTCAGAGAATACGGCGTCAATCCGTATTTCGGATAGGTAGGAGGGGAAAGACGGCCAAGTGTAAAGATATTCATTTCGTACTCAATAATCATAACAATGATGATAACAATTATAATAAAATCCAGAGAAATAGCCATTATATTATCGTAATTCCTATCAATATTATCATTATTATTATTATGATTATTATTATTATTATAATTATTATTATAATTATCATCATTATTGTTAATATTATTATTAATATTATTATCATTATTATCATTGTTCCTATTATAATAACCAATATTTGTGAGCGAGCGTAGAGAGCGAGCGCCTCATGAATACATGTTTCATTTCTCATAAAATGATATTACTTCGGTGATTAAAATACATACTGATGTATTGAAGAAAGTGAATGATCGGATTCCGGATTAAATTTGCTACAACGAAATTGGCTTGAAGTTATTTATATAATGTATATACCGCTTTGGAAAATGAGACACACCAAAGTTCCAAGTAGATCTTTACAAGCAGAAAATGGCCACGTAATGTTTTTGAAAGGGGGAGCTGATGCCTCTTGGCAGAATATCATACTCCCCGTTTCTACAATTTGCAAGCGAGCGAAGCGAGTTAGAAAAAAACATAAAACCCTTTTTTTTTATTGTAATGGAAATGCAATTTCGCCATCAAAAGACAAATGTAGAACATGTAATAATGAGCCATGAATAATATTACTTAACCCTGCTGCCGAATATGGAATATTTGGGCACTTCACTCGCCCTAATGAAGGGCGTTCCCTGTCCCAAACTATTCCGTTTCTAAATCTTACGCGCTAGTGAGCAAGTAAAAAAAAGGAGATATTGTCTATAGAATAATGATTTTGTTACCAGATGATCCAAACAACGATAACATTTTGAGTACCTTCCCGCCCACAGATAAGGAAAGCCGACCATCTCGCTTCCCAAAATAAAAGGATGTTCAGGCACCACGCTGCTGGATTCCAGCGAGCCAAACATTGACACTTTATTATCATTAAGACATGTAAGATGTAATTACTTCGTCAACATTCAACATAAATTGTGATTAAAAAAGTATACTATGAAAAGTGTATACTAAAAATAAGGTGGGGCGTCCTGCATCCCTAGCCCTCAGAGCCATCTATTACAGAGTTTGGCCAACTCGGCTCCATGTAGGTAGCAATATGGCGCTTGTTGCTTTGTTAGGCAAGCACTAAACAAAGGAATATACGCCATGTTGTGCCCAAATAAACCGAGTTGGCCGAAGTCTGTAATATGGCTCTGTAGATGACTCTACAAGCCCTCCCCTCCGGTCCCAAAAACAACAACAGCAATAAAAACAACAACATAATATTACAGAGAGTTCATAAAGGAGTCACTGCTATGTTTAATAAATAGCCTGGCAAGTAGCACAACATATTATAACAAGCATATTCTTGATACGTATAGGCTATAGGCCAATTATACGATCATGACAAGGGAAATAAAAGAAGCAATAGTAGAGTAACCGGTGCAATATCTAAGTCTGGTCGCATAACTCCATCCAAAATGACATCGTCATCGTAATTCTGGGTAGTCCACTTCATAATAACAATTGTAATAATAATAATAATAACAATAATAACAACAACGACAATAATATTATCAATAATAAAAAAATTATAATACTGATAATATTAGTAATAATAATAATAAAAATGATAAAACAGATTCTACTACTACTAATAATGATAATAATGATAATTATAATAATAACAATAATAATAATACAAATAATACTAGTAATAATAATAAATAAATGAATAGATACCATAAACAACCAAAGCCGAAGAAAGATGGATCATAACAAGTTAAAGAAGGAGTCTTATCATCAGGCTGATATGATTATCATAAAAGGAAACAAAAGTAAAACCAAACTATAATGCAAAATATCTTAAACAATTTATGCAGCAGGGCAGACTGAAATCATTGAGCATGTTTTATAACCTTGCAAAAGTATTAACATTTCTTAAAACAGATTAAAATCTTAAATTGTAGAGGTAAATGAATGAAATGCAGCATAGTATGCTGTAAGTAATGACCTTGCTTACACAACTATACAGCATTTTGTTTGCCGCATATCTGAAATGATCTATGACGCAGATAGTTTTCAAACACTTTACAATTCCAACAGAACTTTACAAAAGCCGTGCAGCAGCTACTTCTTAAAGTAGAACGTTAATGATTTTAAATATTGGCTTAATACTTATTATTGCATAGATGGCATAAATTAAACAAGGTTATCCAAATTCAACGCTTGGAAACATTTGAAGTAATGATTATTATCAATTATAAAACGGTAAAATACAGCCCCCGATATAGCAGCTGAAGAGCTCCTCGAACGCTGCTGAGATATGTGACGACACACCATGGACCAGTCCTGTCTAAGAAGACGATGTCCCATAACATCTTACACATTTTTCAGAGCCTATTTTGTCATCTCCTCTTCACTTATTTCTCTTCCTTCACTAGCGTCAGTCTTAATGTTAGTCTGTTGCCTCACTCTTAACTTCGTGTATGGTATTATTTTGATGAAAAATGCAGCGTTAAAAAAATAAAGGAATCAGTCACTTGTAAACAAAATAAGACGCCATTGTATTTTCAGCTGCTTGCACCGGGGCATGTTCGGCGTTTCAAGAGGGAACGAATACCATCCTGCTATTATTCGGAGGGCTTTTCAATTTGAAAGTGGGGTTTATTTCATTGATCATTGACCCTTCTCCTGTGTATTTACAATCAAACGGTTTTAGCTATCAGAATCAGTTTCACTTTCCCTTCATAATGGTGTGAAATAAGGTCATGTTTAAATACACCAAACTCTTTATAATTTGATAAATAATTGCATTGCAATTACGTTCATTCATTATAGGACGTCGTCTGCTTAAGCAGGATCGATCCCGAGTGTGACGACATCAAAACATTGCTATATTTCTGGCGAATCCTCAGATATTCCAGATGCTGAGAAGAGCTTTTATTTGTGTTGTTTTTATAATCATCAGATACGCAGTTGACATAAAACTTATACGATTGCCATCTGTAAGCTTCCCAGTTTCTAGTGATACATTAATTGCCATATTTGTGATTTTCTTTGAATATCTACTTTAAGAAAACCAAATTCAAGAAAAGAAAGATAACAAGTGAGCAACAACAAAAATGTTAAAGCCACTGCTATGTAGCACACCGCATCTGAAGAATAAAAATAACTCTTTATACTGGCATATTATGTGTAAGTATATAGGTCAGGTGCAATCGCTAATTGAATATAATGATAATGATTAAAAGCAACATACAACCAAATTTGAAGAATAGTGGATCAAAATGTTAAGATTTCTTTCAGTCGGGCTAAAATAATTATCATACAGGGAATAATCCTAACTATCTATGCCGCATAAATAGATTAAAATCATTGAACATGTTCTTTAACTTTGCCAAAATACCATCATTTCTAAACATGGATGAAAATCTTTCATTTTATACAGCTGCTTACAGCATAATAAATTTGTACAGATTCTAATGAGTTGCTTCATTTTACTGCACAGTCTGTGTATTTAACAGTTACAACCGCTGACCTGAAGTTTGAAATAACTTTTACAAGCATAACGAATTACAAAACACTAAAAGACATTGAGAGTAAAACAATCCTCATCGTAAAAAATAGAAATAATGGAAATGGAAATAAAAAATGGAGAAGAAAACATTCTGACCTAAATTAATGGCTTTTATCAACCAGTGCCCCGCCTTATAAGGAGTTGAAGCGATTTATTTGAAACAATCGCAAGTTAAAATCAATCGCAACTGTGTACTTAACATAGGCCTAGGCATAGGCGTACGAGAAAGGGGGCTGCTGCAGCCAACCCCCCTCCCCCGGATTTTGAAAGTGCCGATATTCCGGCAACTCACACCTCATATTCAGGGAGTGAGGTGCCCGAATATCCTCATATTCCAGTCATTATATGCCGAAATATGTTATTTTTATGATTTTTCACAACGGAAAGGCACAATTATTTTTGGTCGCTAGCTTCGCGCGCTCGTAAATTAAAAAAAGGAAAGTTGCTATCATATTTTTACAACAAAAAGGCCATAGGTGCCGTAACAGGGATCAAACCCCCAACCTTCGCGTTTCCAGTCAAGCGCTGTAAACCGTTCGACTACGACACCTCCACACACGCACACACACACCCTCACACACACAGACACATAAACACTTATTCGATTTTTCTAATCTCGTCCTCTTATTTTCGTCTCTTTTCTCTTCTCCTCTCCTCTTTTATAACCTTCCCAGTTTTGTGTCTCCATTTCATTTTTTTATTCATTGCGGGGGTGGGGGAGGTGCTTTTCGTCGAAAAGAGATCCGCTTTTTGAAGATGGCAATTAAAACCATAATATCCTATCGTTACCCTAAATTTTCCCTTTAACAGTGGCGTAGCTTGCCGGAAAGGGTCCAACCGTCTTCTTTCCTATTCCATTTTCTTTCTTTTTTTCTTATTTTTTCGCCATCCGATGAGGGAAGGGTGGGGGCGTGCCCTCCCTCCCCCCCCCCCCTTGCTACACCTCTGCTCCTGATGAATTCGCCTTTTTTTACCAGGAATTATGAACCCTATTTCATTTTTCGGAAATACGAACCCTATTTCATTTTCGGAAATACGAACCTTATTTCATTTTCGGAAATACGAACCCTATTTCATTTTCGGAAATACGAACCCTTTTTCATTTTCGGAAATACGAACCTTATTTTATTTTCGGAAATACAAACCCTTTTTCATTTTCGGAAATACGAACCCTTTTTCATTTTCGGAAATACGAACCTTCGGAATTATGAACCCTTTTTCATTTTCGGAAATATGAACCCTATTTCATTTTCGGAATTATGAACCTTCGGATAAACGAACCTTCGGATAAACGAACCTTCGGAATAACGAACCTTCGGAATAATGCAACAAATGTTCGGAATTACGAACCCTTTTTCATTTTCGGAATTATGAACCCCCAGGCATGGGAAATTAGTGTTTCGGAAATACGAACCTTCGGAAATACGAATCTTCGGAAAAACTAACCTTCGGAAAAACGAGATGCCCCCTCATAAACTATGGTCCTTTAACCATTATGGTGCATGGCAAGCTCAATTAATGTCCCTCGAGCGATAAAAGTGCCCCTCTTGTGATGGAAAAATGTTCCCATCCCGAAAGAAAAATTGTCATATTCTGATATTTTTCAGTCTTACGTGTCTTTTATACCAGACTTTTTTCTATGATGACAATGGAAAGTTTCCCTTACTTTATTTTATTGGAAATATCACCATGTTGTTCGCTTTTTCTTTAAAGAATCTATAGTCTTAAAAATGCAAAAATGGCAGATTGCAGGAAGCATTGCAGTACACAACATGCCCTCCCTTTACCCCCATTATCGACATTAGCTCGACCATCCTTTATTTTATGACAAGGGCCTTAAAGTTAGTGTTTAGTATAGTGGGAAAGACGGCGCTTTAGAGATGTAAGTTTCATTTCATGTCATTTTATTTTATTTCAAAACGGCAACACTTGCTTCAGCCAATGGCTGTTCTTCTGCAAGTCTGTGCATACATTAAAAACATATTAAGTATAACACATGAAGAATATCAAAATAACAAAAGAAATACATGCAAATCCTCTTACACATATAAAATAAACCTTTACAGTAAAAAAAAAACCAAACAAACAACAAGATGAATGCGACTGCGTCTCCTATATGCCTCCGCCTAAATTCAGTTGATGGCTCAAACTGTTCTAGAAATATTTGATAACGAGGCTAAAAACCAGTAATTTCATGTAATTTCATGTAAATTGACCTCTGTGACCTCTGACCTTTGACCTACCTACCCCAAAATCTAATCAGTTCCTCTTTCTATGGGGATACATACTGGTACCAAGTTTGAAGTTCTTACCTCAAATAGTTCTTCAGAAATCGCGGTAACGGTGCTGAAAACCAAGAATTTCATGTAATTTCATGTAAATTGACCTGTGACCTCTGACCTTTGACCTACTTACCCCAAAATCTAATCAGTTCATCTTTCTATGGGGATACATACTGGTACCAAGTTTGAAGTTCTCACCTCAGATAGTTCTTGAGATATCGCGGTAATGGTGCTAAAAACCAGTAATTCCATGTCATTTCATGTAAATTGACCTCTGTGACCTCTGAACTTTGACCTACCTACCCCAAAATCTAATCAGTTCCTCTTTCTATGGGGATACATACTGGTACCAAGTTTGAAGTTCTTACCTCAAACAGTTCTTCAAAAATCGCGGTAACGGTGCTAAAAACCAAGAATTTCATGTAATTTCATGTAAATTGACCTCTGTGACCTCTGACCTTTGACCTCCTTACCCCAAAATCTAATCAGTTCATCTTCGTATAGGGATACATACTAGTACCAGGTTTGAAGTTCTTACCTCAAACAGTTCTTGAGATATCACGGTAACGGTGCTAAAAACCAGTAATTTCAAGTAATTTCATGTAAATTGACCTGTGACCTGTGACCTTTGACCTACTTACCCCAAAATCTAATCAGTTCATCTTCGTATGGGGATACATACTAGTACCAAGTTTTAGGTTCCTACCTCAAATGATTCTTCAGATATCGCGGTAACGAGAAGTGGGACGGACGGACGGACGGACAACCCGAAAACATAATGCCTCCGGCACCCACCTTCGGTAGGCGGAGGCATAAAAACAAAAACAAATCAACATGAAATAACATATGATAACATAAGATTACATGAGCAAAATAAAACGAAAATTAAAAACTAAAATATTTTTAAAAAATAAATAATGATTAAGGAAAGATTCAATAACATTATTGCACTTGACCTTATAATTAAAAAAAAAGCTTACGAATACAGTCTCCGAATTTGATGTTCCCTTCAAGTCATGTTCACGGTTTTACCCAAATTTCGGTCTTTGCAAACGGATCGGTAAAGTATGTACGGACGGATGTCAAAGTATCAGGTATCGGAATATAACTTCTATTTTATGGAAAACAAATAACTACATGTATAGTCAAAGAGCATATAGTTCGGTCACAATAACCCTTTGATTTGGGGTTACGTATTTTGTGTAAAATACTGTAAATCACTGTAAATTACTAAACAGATTTAGAATTTTGAAGAATTTAAGAATAAAGGAAATTAGCGGTTTGGGGCCACGGCTGTACACTAATCAAAATGGATACATGTATATGCAAACAAAGCCAAGGGGGTAGAATAACATGATTTTGAGAACTCATATGAAGCTTTAAAAAAGACTTGGCAATTAAGCATTTTACTAACCTATTGATGATGTCCAGTAAACCTTGAAACCTGTAAAAGTAACGCTTCGATCAGATCTCCATAGCAACCACGCAGAATCTGTATCCAAGAAAGTTTGAGGATTGGGTTGGGTGTTGCCAGTAAAGACGTATATCTGCTTCGCTGAATCACTGAAGCCGTCAAACTGAAATGCACTATCCGGACTAAGTCCAGGTCCAATATAGAGCTCATCTTTGGTCGCTTCCGTTTCAAATTCTGAATCAAATGAGAATGTAATCTGGTTTGCGAGAGGAATGAAGATCAGATAGATCACCTCATTCCAGTCAAAGTACGCATTTGGCCAGTTCGGAGATGTGAAGAATCCAACGGCACAACATGATCCATAACAGGTTTGTTGTGATGTGGTAGCTGCAATGAAATCACATAGAGTTATTATAAAAGAGAAAGCATGGCTGAAACCACTGTAAACTGTCTATATTCTGTTTTATTTCCATAAAGACTATACATGCCGCCATTGTACACTTTCAGCTTTATAAACGGACTGCAAAATTTTATTTGCACGACTTTTTCCAGTCTAGTCCATTAGCGTAATATAGATGTGCACAATGTAACCTTCCATATATTTAATTTGTCCTTTTTATGAGAGTTATATGATCAAAATTAAAGCAATAATTTGATGAATAGATCATTTTTAAGTACATTATACACGAACCACTTTAATTCTACACAAGTAAGCTCTTACTGCAGATCTTTTTGTTGTTGTATTGTTATTGTTAAAAGGTTGATCTTGTTGAGAAAAAAACCTGATTTTGTGAGTTTATATATTTAATAAGTATTACTTACATAGGGAACTCGAAGTACTCAATAGTGTTTCATCTGTGCATTTATATCCCATTAACGTGTTGTTGCATTCACAGACATAGTCTGAAACCGGTGAGTTTGGTCTGATGAAACACTTCTGACCCCCAAAGCAACGGTTCACAGCGCACTCTGAATACAATGATATGGACAGGATATATGAAACAGGTTATAGGCCCTTACCCCTCTTAATACAATATTAGAGGAAATTGCAATGATGGAATATTCCAATGTTTCGAGATGTCGATGACACAATTTAGAAACTTACGGCTAACATTATATAACAGTATAACAGTATACGGCTCACGGTTTTATAATCCTGATAAACATCAATAAGCATAAATTAGAAAGTGAGAAAGAAATGCTTAAAAGAAACAGATTTATTTCAAAATGAATTTTTTGATAATTTCCTGATATTCTACCTTGCTTAATTCCTAAAATTTTTGTCTATAAAAGTCTACTTGGTGTATAATAACACATCCCCAATCCGTCACTCAAGACTAGAATTGTCTTTTAAAAACAAAAAACAAGTTTACGATTATAAGTACACTTTCTTGTCCATAAAATTTCAAACGTATAATACATTAATTTATTGAATAGACCTGTCCACAAAGTTATTCAAATTTATGGATGTTTCTTACCTGATGCACTAGTAACGAGGTATTACATTAACCTGTTATTAATGAATGAACTACAATACTTCCCGAATG
The DNA here is from genome assembly GCA_025617745.1 of Heliocidaris erythrogramma. NCBI lineage: Eukaryota > Metazoa > Echinodermata > Echinoidea > Camarodonta > Echinometridae > Heliocidaris > Heliocidaris erythrogramma. The sequence continues at coordinate 27,420,460 of CM046872.1, read as the reverse complement.
CGACAGCCACAGACCCGTTCGCATATATTACTTGTTGCTATGTCTGACAAGCCTCTGACAAGCTTTCAAGTTGTCAAGAACAACCTTTGTTTTAAAAGTATGCATAAAGTTTGAATATATTTGTGAACGGGTCTATTCACTATGAACATGATGACAAAGAAAGCGGACAAAATATACAGCTCCTCATTGTACCCTCCACAATTCATTGCTATTTCATTGTTATTTTGTAAAATAAGTAGAACAGGTGAATATGCATGTGACACCTGTTCTACATATGTTTACATAATAGTAATGAAGGGATGTTCTATTGTCTACCAGAGCAAGTGTGGAAGGTACAATGAGGAGCTGTATATTTTGTCCGCTTCTTTGTTCGCCATGTTCACAGTGATTGCACATACTCAACATAAATGTTGTAAAAGCTACCTGTAATGAAACTTCCTTTAAATATAGATTACCTCATCATTTCCTCAGCGAATAGAATGATGATTCACATAATCATTATGTTATGTGAGTCTAAGAAATCCAAAACAAAATGATAAAATGCTCGTAATGTTTGTCAGTTTGCTTTGTTCTATTTCTAATCTTATAGAAACAAACATTGTATATAATTTAGACAACAAAGATATTAATTGTTCCCCGTTGTCTCGACAGAAGATTTTTTTTTTATCACTGCCCACTTTTAATTATGAGCTAAGAGTATAATTCGGTGAAATTAACTGCGCTGTTAAAGCCCACGAATGGGTCTCGCGAAAAATTGTCAGAAGACCCATGTGACCGTTGGCTCACGAGACCGACATAATTATCGGTCTCGTGTCGGTCTCATGTCGGTCTCATATGCTACAAAACAAAAAATATGCATTCTTACAACTCTTCTAAGAGATCACCAGACGGACAAGGTCGGTCCATAGTCGATTTTAACAAAGAAAGTTAGATCGAGTAACCTTACTTTAACATGACGGAAATCAGTTAACGAGTTAATAAGGGTCAAAAGTTCAAAACTATGAACAGTGAGAGAAGATGTAGCTGCTATGTGGGTGAGTGGATGTTCGTTGGATGTGTGCGATTTGGCGTTGGTGCGCTTGAGTGGAAAGATGTAGACTGATATCAGTTGTTTTAATGATTAGTAAAGTTTTACACAACTTACCCTCTCTTGCTTCGACTTCGATTGTAAAATTGCAACTTCCATTATTTTCACTTGGATCTTCAAACACGAATCTGATCTCAGTTTTACCCAGTGGGAATGAACTTCCAGATGGACTGGTCACACTGATCAGAGACGCTATGCCTGAATTGTCTGTCGCTGTAGCGTTTTCAAAGGCGACATTTACAGAGGATATCCCTGGTACCACGTACTGAGTAATGTCCTCAGGGCAAGTCACCACAGGCGGGTTGTTATCAACTGTCATTGATTTTTAAGACCAAGAACAAATATTGGTAAAGTCATATCATATTGTAATATTGATGCAAGCTACATTCATTCTTTCAAATGTATATTTGGCCTTGCAAAACATGAAAATTATCTCAAAGAAATTAATAATTAAATGTATACATGTATAGAGCTGGTATTTTTTGTTTTTCCATTAGTGAGAAAAGTTCCAAACAATTGGTGACAAAAGCTAATTCCGTAGCTTTAAACATTTTTTCTTCAAACTCTTGCTGTTCCATTGTCACATAATATACATGTATGTGACAAACCGGCGACTTATTTTTTTAATCACACATTGCTCCATCAAGAAAATGTGTAAATGATTGTAAATGTTGAGAGCAATAAATCAAGCACTCTAAATAAGAAAAATATCTTATAATATAATACACTAAGGATTTGGGGCTCTTTTTTGGGTTCAAATAGGCTCCTCCCCTGGCCCTTTCGGTCCCCGCCTTTTGGTACCCACGGGTGGGGAAGGGTTCTTAGGGTGGTGGGAGGCACTTCTTGAGGGCTGACGTCCCGTCCATATTTCATAAATTCATTTTTAAACATTGAATTTCCGCAGGGAGTAGGCCTAATAATTCCACCAACCCATGAAGCGGGTTTGTAGCTTCAGGCCCAGCCAACCCATATACCTTTCCCTGTGAAGGGGAGCTATGCCAAAGAACAGCATGGCCATATATCTGCATGGCTTCAGTGTACAGTACAGTATTATACACACGTGTTAGATCGTTCGCACGTACGTGTACAGGTCATCATACAGGTATAGAGTTACATCATTTGAAGCTTCATGGTCACACACACAGTTTAGTGTGTATGTTTCACGACGTTCGCTACCGGTAATTTGACACTTTATCAGAAAATCTGATAAGAAAATTCCTTCGAAATTATTTCCATAATGATTATGAATACGTATAATTATATTAATCCCTTCTCCCCTCGCCCTGGGGGTGATGGGATAACAATGGAATGGGGGAGCTGGAGGGGGGGGGGGGGGGTAGTAGGGGGGAAGTCAATCCGTCGGTCCTCCCAAGACCCATATAAGGGGGCCATAATCCCCCTGAAAATAAAATGACAAATTCATTTTTTCTCATTATTGCATCCTTTACAGGGGACGTACCGCTAATTATGGATGTTACTCTGAGTATTAATAAACCACAGAAACATGGCAAGATCAAATCGCTCCCTCTAGGTCTATGCATGGATATTCTACTCGAACATTATTATATCCATATCATCAATTTTCATCAAGATTAAAAGGAATTTTCTTCAGAACTCATGCAAGCTTTGGATAAATAAGACATATTCACATGATCAGGGGCGGATCCAGAATTTAGTATAAGGCGGGGAAAACAAGTGCAGGTTTGTCAACTTTTGGAAAAGGCAGACCTGGGGGGGGGGGGGGTGGCGAGAATTTTTTTTTCGTCAGACCTAGAAAATTCGCTCAGGAGTGGGTGGTTATGGGGGTCCCTCCATAATTCTCTGACAAGCAAAAAAAAGAAGGTTTCATTCTAAAAGGGGGCGGGGTCACAATCAACAAAAGGGCGGATCGTCTATGGTCAAAATGCATACTTTCCTGCCATTGAACGGGGGGGGGGGGTGGGGATGGCACGGGCCAGAAGCACCCACCCCCCCCCCCCCCCCCGGGTCCGCCAATGGACATGTTGTAAATACTTCTTGGTAAAAATAACTTTACCCGACTTTTTTATTTATTCACTTGATTATTGTAACAAAAATTAATATACGGCAATTAATCATAAACACAGCTAGCGCCCGTGGATGTCCACGGGCTGCTTCTGCTAGTATTATATAAACTGTATGCTGTTATTGGAAGTTTTTGAGACAATTGCAGATTTGGTACAGGATTTTCTCTCACTTAAAAATCTAAAGAACTATTAACTATTAGGAACAAAAATGTATATGACTATTAAAACTGAAACTAATTTTAATTTTTACAATAATTTTCATACATGAAATCAAAAGTCTAATTATTCGAAGTTCAAGAATGTGTAATTTGGTTTTTACAGACGTGTAATCAAATGTGATTATTTACGTCTGGGACGGACCTTTAACGTTACGATCCGAATTTGAACCTGGATCCGATTAGAGGCAATTTGTAGGGAATACAGAGAGCTGCCCGCAGACATTACCGCTAGACCAACTCCCGATTCCTACATTTTTTGTACACATAATTTTGTTATACTGTGATATCTTTTTAAGTACACAATTTTTAAATATCCTCCATAACCATAATTTCACAATACCGATTAGATTTTTTTTTCTTATGCAATTATAGATGAGGGTCTGTTTCGGATGACGCTATGAATTTTTACGCTTGAGTGAGCACTGGCTACTTGTGTAAAACTCGCAAAAACTGGTTTGCGCAAAAATGCCTCAGTCTTTAAATTTGATCAAAGTGCGTATCAGATCTGCATGTTCTCTGTTAGCCATCAGTAACTGATTTGAACAATCATTAAATCCTATAACCCTATACTTAGCAGTGCACACCAACAGCAGTGTAAAAATTGATAAAGGGGAGGGGGACGGGATGCTCCCAAGACAGGGATTAAATGTATTTGGACAGCTCCGATCTTGTGCAAACATACTGAGCATAGCAAGTTGTACTTTTATTTCCTGGGCCTTCAAAATAAGCGACAATAGCTTCACCTATCGCTGGATACGCCCCTGCGGCCTATACCGACAACCACCACCACCACCATTGCAGATGGTGTCTTTCCAGCACAAATCATCTGCATCAAAAAACAATTTTGCCTGAAGCATGTTTGAAAGATTGAATGCAATAACGGGAGAACCTAACATCTACATATTTTCTACTTCAAATTCCTTGTTTCCTCTTAAATGTTACAATACCCCATAAATAAGGACTTGTATGACGAATAAGAGTTTAAAAGAAAATCACATTTACTGGCAACACAATTTTTTAACTTTTCTTTCTTCAGTTGAACATGTACATGTGAAAGATATCACCATGCATTACAGTGCATGCTTTCCACATGACCCAGACAGTAACGCATCCTCAATTGGTTGGAAGAAATGGGGCATAAAAAGAAACAACACTAAATCAAAACCGGATGGGGGTTCAAGCTATCTTCTTGAAAGTGGAAAAAGGGGTGTGAATGTGTGGGTATAGGTACAAGATTAAGGATTAAATAATTGTTGACATTAATCATTGATAATTGACAGAGAAAATGCATGCAGTTACTGCCTGATAGGTACTTTGATCAAATTAAAGACGTAGGCATTTTTGCGCAAACTACTTTTTGCGAGTTTACCAAAGTAGCCAGTAGGTAAAATGTTCTCAATATTCATAATGTCATCCGTTGAAACAAACGTTCTCCCATAATTATATGAAAATCACATTGATACTGTAAAAATATAATTTTGGAGAATATTTTCAAAGTATGTACATTTTTGATATGCACTGACTGTATAAGACAAAGTTTTAGAAATGCAGGCATTTGGAAGGGAAGGCTGACGTTAGGGGGATTTTTTTTAATGTTTTCTTTATCTCTAAAGGTTTTAAGGCTACATCACCCCAATCGCAGAATTGTGAGATATCTTTACGATAATACGAATGGATTAATTGCAATAAGTAATACGACGTTTTGCGTTGGCTCTGCGGCAATTGCTTTCATAATTCATATATCATGCTAATTTTGTGTCAACATACTTGCAGATCCATTAACGGTGATGGTGAAATCACAAGTTCCGTTGTTTCCACTTGGATCGGCAATTCTAAATGTGACTTCAGTAGTACCGAGTGGAAATAAACTACCAGACGGAGGGTCCACATCGACTACAGACGCCACGCCAGAGTTGTCTATCCCTGTCGCGTTTGGAAAGGTGACTGTCAAAGAAGTAACACCCGGTACGACGTATTCAGTAATGTCCTCGGGGCAGGTCACCATCGGTGGCATCAGATCGGCTGAATTTAACAAATTCGAGGATGGTATCAATGGCCTCTCATCTATTAATTGTCCTCTCGCTCTCGCTCTCACTCACACGGGCCATTCTCCAAAAAAGTGTGCAAAAGTGCGATTTTCGTGTCGCCAGCATGTTCATACAGTTTAAATCGCTAATTTGTACCTTGGAAGTCAACTTTTTGGTTTACGTCATACTAGAGGCTTGACCTCTAAAATATATATCATCAAAGCTATCAGGACAGCCAGGATAATATTAGAAATACAAGCAGAAGTTTGTCGCCAGGAAAGGAAGTGCTCACATAACAAGTTCTTACTCGTTAACATATCATTCAAATTAAGTCTTTTGTACGTCACTCCTTTGACCCTTAAGTGTCTTAATGACAAATAATATTACATAACAATATGAGGTTTTCATTTTTCTCTTGGGGCTCATTTAGAGCATGTCACCAAATCGCAGTCAGATACGTTACCCCCTTTGTGACTCCTCGGAGAAGGTCAAAGTAATGCCGCATAGCAGAGTAATTGAACGAGTTAAACAGAGTCATCCTCAAGCATAAATGGCACCATGATAATATATTCATTGAATTTCTTGTTACAAAATTACATACAGTTCCAAATACTTGGAAAACTACTGTTACGATGAGCTAATATCAGATACGTTACTTCAACTTTGTTTCATTAAGAAAAAAGTATGCTGTAAATGAACGGAAGGCTCAGGTACTTTTTGATACTTACGCTCATGTTTAATCGCACACCGGAAATTACATTAACAAATTATTTTTCTGAAAATAGTATGAGAAAAGAAACGTCACGTCAGATACGTTACAATCAAATACGTTACTGGTTGAAGGTATCAGGCAGCATGATCAACGCAAGGCGCATTGGCGAACATATTTTACTTTTCGGACCGCGTGCTCAACTGTTGTAAGTATAGCGGCTTAATTCCTGTCGATCTGCGTGCTCTTATTGCCAAATATAAGTAGGCCTACGGTAACGTATCTGATCATATCAGATTAGTAATGTATCGGACAAGATATTTATTTCTCATTTTGTAGCCCATATCTACAAAATATGTATGTCTATATATTATATAATTATTATTAATGCAAATTTTAACCTCTTCTGCTGACACATTCCCTATCTTCTCTCTCGATTTTTTCATTTTTCCTAAATTCTTTTCTGCTCAGGGTGGTAACGTATCTGATGAGATAATTATGTATTGCTCATTTGTCGTGTCTTGAGACATGATTTATTACAGGAACAATGGGAAATGGAATTTATGCGTATTATTTTTATAAAAATCTTCTCTAACTTCATTTTTACCGTCTTCGATCCGTAACTGCAAATTTCAGCACTATCTCAGAAAAAACATTGTAGTTTTGTGATTTATTGGTAGTATTCTTATTTTGCATAATTATATATCAATGTTATAGAGCTATCTAATCATTTATCTACGTTAATATCGTTCTTCATGGATAGAAGTATGTTGCTTTTACGTATGCAGTAATATTTTTATGTTCCACAAGTAATAATACATTTATTGTTGCTGGGTCTGTTGCTGCATATGTCAACGGAACTTCCGATGCGTCAAATCCGTTACCATACACCGTTCTTCTTTGCATCCAGAATTTATCTAATCTGGCAGAGATATTATATACGTGTCAATTGTTTTTTATCACAAGTATAATACATATTCATAACGTTTCATATGATCAATGAGATTACTGATAAAATAAAAGTACAAATAGAAACTCAATTTACGGTTACATATTTCAAGCAGAAATATATATATTTGCTTTGTATTTAACCTTCACTTTATAAATCACGATTAGTTATATTACAGAAAAGATCAAGGTTGACTCCAGATGTTTCCATGATGTTTGTACATATTCAAGCTTGTAATTTTACATAAGTGTTGACATTTTAAAGCAAGAATTAAGCAGATTATCAGAGTTTTCTAAGATACTACCTCTGGTAACGTAGGCCTATCTGTGATTTCGCTTCAAAATGTTAATAAGGGTCACTGAGTTTGGAAATATTTCTTGAAAAAAAGTTGGTAGCCAAAAATCACCCCTTGACTGTGTTGTATTCTTAAGGGATTAAATTTTCTGAATTCATAAGAATTTAATGAAATCTTTGATGTTCAATTTGCACACATTTTCGGAAAATGGCCCACAAGCACAAACAACACGAACAAAACACAAAACAGACATTTTCCCCTTTATAGTTTACTGTACATGTATTTGACAAAGACCTTGTTGTACACAAACAGACAAATGGAAATGGAAAATATCGGATAAAATTTGTCAATAACCATTGACCATTTCGAATTGCTTTCACTATTATTTTGAGGATTTCTTACGAGGTAGTAAACATGTGAGTGTGGATAGGTGCGTGCATGCGTGGAGCTGTTGATAATGTACACTAAAGGAAAAAAGAAACTTATAAAAGTTCAAGAGATCACCAAATTAAATTCTCTGCATGGAAATGTACCTAATTTGGATATAATGTTGATTCAATGCATGGCTTTAAATGACAGTCAATAACAAAAAGTTTTCTTCAATGCCACAAAAGAAATGTGCACTGAAGCAAAGGACTCTCTAATCCCCAAGTCACAAAGACAAACTGCAGCCTTGTACACCATATGCATGTCAATGAATGAAACAAAAGAATTTCAAAAGGGATTTGCACCCCTCGAGCAAGAGGATATTGATGTTCTGCCATGGTGCGCCCGTTCACCAGACCTTTCCCCAATTGAACATCTCTGGGAAGAGCTTGGTCGACGTGTGTCAACCCATCAATCAACCCATCAATAGGGAGACGCTCATTGCAGCACTGCAAGAGGAATGGAACAATGTTCCCCAGGCTACCATCGCGAATCTGATCGGAAGCATGCGAAGACGGTGTACAGCTTGCCAGCAAGCTAGAGGTGGACATACTGGCTATTAATCTGTTTGGATATGAACTTGCAAATCCCTTTTGAAATTCTTTTGTTTCATTCATTGACATGCATATGGTGTACAAGGCTGCAGTTTGTCTTTGTGACTTGGGGATTAGAGAGTCCTTTGCTTCAGTGCACATTTCTTTTGTGGCATTGAAGAAAACTTTTTGTTATTGACTGTCATTTAAAGCCATGCATTGAATCAACATTATATCCAAATTTGGTACATTTCCATGCAGAGAATTTAATTTGGTGATCTCTTGAACTTTTATAAGTTTCTTTTTTCCTTTAGTGTATATGTGTGGTGATAGAGCTGATTTTTTAAACATTTTTATTAAGCTTACCGACACTTGGGTTAACAGTAACGGTAAAGCTGCAAGTTCCAACGTTTCCACTTGGATCCTCAAACGCAAATGTGACATCAGTTGTACCAATTCCAAATGGACTACCAGATGGAGGATATGCACTGACGAAGGATGCTACGCATGAGTTGTCGGTCGCTGTGGCGTTTGGAAAGTCGACGATCTGAGAGGTTATTCCAGGAATCACGCCTGCAAGCTTATCGGCTGGACAGGTGACGATTGGCGGATTTATATCATCTAACAGAGAAAATGAAAATTTTACTTTAGCAGGGATGCATTTAATAATTACTTACACATACTCTTTTTAAATATGCCCTTTTCGTGGTGATAGATAAATATTTTCAAGTACTGCATTACTCATGAAGTGACACCCCGGGTAGTACAAGAAGTCAATAACATGAAAAGATATCAATAATTTGACTCCCTTTATCGTATTTATTCGAACTTTCAAGACATGTAAGAATCACACTTTAAAAGTGAAAAACGAAATCACGAAGTTAATAGAAAATGTCCGAAATAACCATCAAAGAAGCGTGATTTGTGTAAAGCTACAATCTGTCTAAACATCAGAATACAGAATGATGTAAAGTTTGAAAGACATCATTATCCGTTTGCAATCATATAATGAAATAAAGTTGAAAAAGTAGCTATTACACTGACCGACTGATGATGTCCAGTAAACCTTAAAGCCTCTGTAAGTACTGCTTTTATCTGATCTCCATAGCAACCAAGCAGAATCTGTCTCCAAGAAAGTTATAGGATCAGGTTGGGTAGAACCAGTAAACACGTATATCTCATTCGCTATATCTCCTTCGCCGTCAAAGTCAAACGTGCTACTGGGGCTAAGTCCAGGTCCAATATAGAGCTCATCTTTGTCCAATTCCGTTTCAAATTCAGAATCAAATAAGAATGTTATCTGGGTTGAGTGAGGGATGAAGATAAGATAGATCACCTCTTCCCAGTTTAAGTACTCATCTGGCCAATTTGGAGACGAGAAACATCCAACGGCACAAGTTGCTCCATAGCAGGTTTGCTGTGATTTATCATCTGCGTGGAAACAAAAACAAGTGAATAAGTGAGGTGTTGCTTTCGTTTTATATCTCGTTCCATACAAATCAGGCATACTTGTCTATACGCAGTACTTTATTCTTATATTCTGTCCATGATGTGGCGTATCTTTTTTTTCTCTAAGAAAATGTCATCAGAAAATGGGACGATGAAAGTGCATGGCCTAACATGTACAAATACTGCAAGAGAGAGAAAGAGAGAGAGAATATACAAGCACAGTTTTTCGCCAAGCGGAGGAAATCAAGAATCAAGTTTACTTTATGGATGATCACAGTCTCTATCCACAACCCGTGGTTGCGATCTATTAGATACACCTGTTAAGAGTTGGTATGTCTTGCAACTATCTAGCAAACTTTCTGCTCGTCAATAACAACTTTTGTCGACGAAGACTATGATTCTAGTTTATTTTCAAAATATTTTTTTTCTTCAATTTAACATGACACAGTGACTAACGCCAATCATGTCATAGTCCCCCCCCCCCCCCCCCTCTCCCCCCCCCCCCCCCCCCCCCCCCCCCTCTGGCTTTTCATCTCTCTCTATCTCCCTCTCCTTCTCTTGCTTTCTCGGTTTTTTTTTAATCCTGTGTTTCAATCTCTCTATCTCGCTACCCTAGATTTTACATGAATCATCTGATTATTGTTTGTATGGATGAATGCATGCACGAAATTCCAATATTGTAAGAATTGCACAGTGACATTGATATTTTACTAGTGATTTTCCACCATATGTTTTTCAAATGTTCAGGCAGTTATAGACCAGTTCAACATTTTCAAACTGATGGTGCTTGTTCTCTCAGCGCCTATTTATAAACTACAATGCATGAATGTATCACATTTCCCTGATATAAGAGATTGCATTTCAAACATCAGAAATGTTGAATAAATATTAGGGGGTTACTATGTCGGGAAGCAAGGAGGTTCAAACAGATGGAGTCTCAGCTAACGATAATTAATGCAAACACCTGGCAGATTATAAAGGATGTACATTTTAATTAATAATCTGCCTTGATTCTTTGACGTCGATGTCTCATGCTGCCAAAGTAAACGGGAAAGATTTAGAGATGTTTTGACATTTGAATGTTTACGATGCGCAGTTAAATTCATAAATCGACAAACACAGAAAGTGAATGTGCAATTTAAGTGTAAATAATTTCGATTTCATTCTGAAATCCCCTGCCTCAGGATGAGATATAGCCTTAAAAGTGTCACAAATATATGCCTTTTCAGGGCAATTTTAACACCTTTCCGCTTAATTCCGATTATTACATTTTATTACCATCGTGAAAGATGGCTTGAGGGAATATAGCCAACCAAAGTAGTGGGCACACGCGGCCAGTCAAAAAGATTGTCATCGCAAATCTGGTATTTTTGGTACTAAATATTCGCATGAACCTTGTTATATCATACATGTGCACTTTTTCGAAGTTACATTTGGGTCTGCGAAAACTAATTATAACAGAATAACCTCCATTGTACTTATAACCATGGTTATGCACTAAAACGGAATTTGATTTGTTTCCTCGTTTGGCAGAATGTTTTCGGGGAGCTGGACTCATGTTTGTTGTGGCGGCATCAAAACTCGCTTCAGAAGGAAGTTGTCTGTCCTTGCACTGACGAAAGACTGTTGGTACTTATTTTGGTATCGTTAGATAGAGGAAACCTGTAGCTCTCCATTGGTACCAAATTCATTACATCAGAATCGCATCCGTCATAAAAAAAATTAAAAAATCAAAGGATGTAGTGGCAACATCCGCCCCGCCCCCCCCCCCCCCCCCCCTTGGGACGTCTGTGTTTGAGAAAATAGCTTGGGTACTTACAGCGGGAACTAGAAGAATCGGAGATAGTTTCATCTGTACAGTTATATCCCACCAAGTGATTACTACATTCACAGACATAGCCTGATATTGTTGAGTTTGGTCGGTTGAAACACCTTTCATTACCAGGGCACTGCAGGTTGGAAGTGCATTCTTCGAAGCAACAAATAGAAGAGAAAATACATTTTCAAAATGCATTTGAATATTTGTGCTAATAGCAAGTCATTTCGGTGGATTTTCTGTTGCTTCATTATACACTTTTCTTGCTTTAGTCACCGCTCGGACGGAAAAAAAACTCCGGGAAAATTTTGCAGCTTCTTCGGGGAAGTGCATAATTATGATACCTATCACTATCAAAGTGGCATATTTAAACAAACAATGTGTAAGGTAAATTGGATCACTGTTCACTTGAATTAGGCTTCTATTTAATCTATCCGACTGAACGTTAGAAGTTGCAAGTGAAACTTAGAAGTTAGTAAAAGGGTCGGCAATATTATGAAGTTTAATCAGGATGGCTACATTCTTGAACCCGTTTTATAAAAAGCATTATAAAACGGGTTCAAGAATTTAGCCATCCTGATTAGTCAAATGACACCACGTGACCGTGCAAAAAAAAAGTGATAACATACGGCAAAAAGGCTCTAAACCACGGATGAGCTGCGCGTACGCGTACCTCTGGTGCCTGCAAACTTAAAACGCAATGAAATCACATAGTTTAATTGGCATTTTAGCGCAGGGGTCATGCGCGCACTAAAACGCGCATAACTTTTGTTGGCTGCGCTTTTGTGATTTCGTCCAGGAAAGCAAATGGCAGCCTCCATGACTGTGCGACACTTGGCGTTTCTATATGGGGTTCGTAACCATTTTTATAGACTTCATAATCATTATTGCCGACCCGTTTTATAAAACTATTAATACATGGTTGTGAGTTCGTGCGTAGGTGCGATCTGGCAACACGCAGGTTTTTATCGTTGTGTCAAACACACTCGGCTTGCGCCTCGTACACAACGATAAAAACCTTTGTGTTGCCAGATCGCACCAACGCACTCCCAACCATGTATTAATAGTATACTAACGCATGGCAAAAAGGCTCTAAAGCACGGCTGAGCTGCGCGTACGCGTACCACTGGTACGTGCAAACTTAAAACGCAATGAAATCGCGTAGTTTAATTGTCATTTTAGCTCAGGGATTACATGCGCGCACTAAAACGCGCATTACTTTTGTTGGCTGCTCTTATGTGATGTCAGATCTGACATCAGTCGCACAGTCATGAAGGCTGACATTTGCTTACCTGGGGAGCGCTTCATCAAGCGTTTTATCAGTAATTTTACCGACAACTGTTATAAGCTACTGAAATCCTTGCATCTGATTGGCTGAGAGCATATTTGTCAGTAAAAGTCACTGACAAAAGGCTTGATGAAACGCTCCCCAGGTAAGCAAATGTCAGCCTCCATGACTGTGCGACTCTTGGCGTTTCTGTGGGGTTCGTAACCATTTTTATAGACTTCATAATCATAATGCCGACCCGTTTATAAACTAGACCACGATAAACAACTTGTGTTGCAAGATGGCACCAACGCACTTCAAACCACTTATTAACAGTATACTAAAAACTGTACTAATTAGAAATCCGCACCATGTTCATTACTTACCTTCAGAAAACTGCGCCTCTCCACAGGCGATGAGCCCTGCTAACAAGGCAACGATAGCGCCTAGCTTCATGCTGAATTCTATTATCGTGGTTTCTCCCCGCAACACTCTATCTTGAATCCTTCTACTTTGAGATGCTTTCTGGCTCGCAAACGATGTCGGTATTCCTCTATAAGCAGGGGCGGATCCGGGATTTTGTATAAGAGGGACACACAAAGGCAGTTTTGTCAACATTTGGAAAAGGGAGACCCGTATTTTTCGGTCTCGCCAGCTCTTGAAAAGTCGCTCAGTGGAGGGGGGGGGGGGGGGGGGTTGAGGGTCCAGTTTCTAAAAGGAGGGTTACAATGCATATTTTTCTTCCAAGGGAGGGGGGGGGGTAGCACGGGCCGAATGTGCCCCCCCCAAAAAAAAAAAAAAAAAAAAAAAATCTGCCACTGCCTCTGTGCACACATCCAGTTCACACGCACACTTTTCATGCACTTCGATTATACATGTATATCCATAACAATAACAGAAAATATTTTAGGGCGCCTGACAACCAAACAGATTCTCTAAGCGCTTATTTACACAAAGCGGGGTGTCTAAAATGTAATTCAAATTCACATTGCAAGGATTGTACATAGATACAAAAGGAAAATTGTATTGAGATTCGTTCGTGTGTGTCCAAAGAAAATGAAGGATTTCCTTTCCGGAATAACCAAGGCAGTATAACACAGAATTCCAGTCAATAAGATCTTTAAGCAAGCGGCCGCATTTTAGAGGGGATATAGGGGATGTGACACCCCCAATAAAATCTTCTTTCTGCAAGTTCTAAATTTTCATAGGCTGTCGGCCAATGTAAAAAAAATGAAAACATATGCTCTTTTTAAATGTGTGTTTGTTTGCTGGTTGGTTGGTTTGCTTCATTGTTGGAAAGTTTCGGTCATTGAACCCCCCCCCCCCCCCCCGCCATATAAAAGAGTACATCGACGCTCCTGAGCGACAGGTTACTTCCATAACATTATGACCTGAACCACTGGCGTAGCCAGGGGGCACCGGGGGCCATACCCCACCTCTATTTTATTCAGCCACTAAAAAAAAAGCGAGAGCGAAAAAGCGGGAGAAGTGAGAGAAAAAGGGCCTAAAAATGCACTACAAGCTGTTATCTGGCTCTCAAAATTTGCTAAAACGTCAAAGTTTTCGCGCTTCGCGCACGAAGGGGGAAATAACTCTCCTCTCCTGGGGGATGGGGGTTTATATTCCCAAATTTTTTGGATAAAATAAATGAGAATTATGATACATTAAATTGAAACTAATAATTACCCAAACACATGATGCTTGATCTAAAAATACCATCACATTCTTTAATGATTAAAAGTAAGGAAATAATAATTTCAATGCGAAAATATCGAAGAAAATTCGTTCGCTCGCATTGTTATTCCCAATTATACGGGGTTCCGTCCATTAAAAACCATTTTGGGATGCTCTAAAATGCAAGTTTTATAGACAGATTTTTGAAAAATTCCCTGATGTAGGAGTGGGATACCCCGTCCCGCTCGGTCTCTTCGCTCAGTGGTGTATCTAGGGGGCAGGGTGACAAGTGTCCCGGGCAGCACTTAAAGGGGGCGCAAAAAACGCAAAGGAGAGAAAGAAAAATAGGGGGAAATGAAGAAAAATCATAATCTTTACGGATCACGCGCCCCCAAATACGCCGGGGTATATGCACCAGAAATCTAGTGTTTGAAGGTTTGAAATGCGAAAAATTTCCAAGCTCGGTCGCTTTGCTCCCTCGTATAATTATTTTCTTTCAGGATCTCGTAATTTCACTTCCCCAGAATATAGTTCTTAAATAACTTAAAGGGTTCAAAAATTTTGAAAAAATAAAGATGTTTGCTTTGCTATATCATGTAAGTTTCATATGACACGTGCTAAATACTGCACTCCCAATATTGGATAAAGTGTATAAAACAGCATTTGCAAAGGTTCAACTTTTGAAAGAAATCTCAACTTCAGGTCGCCTTGCTGAATTTCTCGACTCTTTCTCACGCCAATAGCCCAGGGTTTTCGTTAGTTCTGCTCCCGCTTGTGGAAGTGAGTGAATAGAAAACCGTTTATCAATGTATAAAATTCGAGCTTCTCTACCGCTCAACTGCGGTGGTCAAATGCAAAATTTCGTAGGTAAATTGCACAAGAAAATTAGTTTTTTATGGTTAAAAATTGAACATGAAAAATTTGCCGCTCGGTCGATTTGCTCCCTCGCTGGTACAATAACATAGATAAGTTTGGGCACTGGGGGGGGGGGGGGGGGGAGGAGGGGGTATCTTCATTGTTTGCCCCGGGCGCAATAACCCCTAGATACGCCACTGGCTTCGCTCCCTCGATGTGAAATGTTGCGTCAAAATAATTGAAAAGTAGTCCGCCTAAAAAAAATGTTTTCTACAAGCCGTTATCTTTCTCTCAAATTTGCTAAAACGTCAGAGCTATCGGGCTTCGCGCGGGAAGGGGGAAAGCCCCCTCCCTGAACCAACCTTTTCAACATACAGTGCAATATTGCGTCCTAAAAACTGAAAAGCAGCCAGGGCGCCGAACTAACTTTCCGCCTTAAAACAAAGTGTTACGAGCCGTTAGCTTTCTCTCAAGTTGCTAAAACGTCAGAGCTTTCGCGCTGTGCCCGGAAAGGGGGAAACGCCCCCTCCCTGCACCCAACCCCTGGGGAGAATGCTTTGCGTTCTCATCACCAATTTCGCGTGCTCCACAACCGCCCCACCCCTGAAATGAAATCCTGGCTATGCGGTTGGATCCTTCACGTCTGCCCCCCCCCCCCCCCCCGTATTGAAAAATCCTGGCTATACGCCTGTGACCTGAACAAATATTTGCCCCGCAGACCAACAATTAATCTTCACAATCATGTTTTGATCATTCTGATTTTTATTCTCTATTTAACATTCTATCGTTCTTTCATACACTTTTTCCTCGATCTATTATTACTCACGTCTATATTTTCCCCCTTCGTATTTATTGACTTATTCGTTTCGTTTCATATGTGCAGCGAACATGCAGTGAGTTCGTCTAAATAGACCTACCCAGTGGGGGTAATACATAATAGACCATCTTGGTTCAATGAACAGCATCTAGCAAACCTAAAGATGATTTATTCACGACGACATCTGCTTGACTACCCTATAATAACATCTTGATATATTTGTTTATAATAAAAGACATCAAACGAATTTTATCGACATTTGATAGCACCTACATTACATCCAGATGAATAGAATGTGTTGATATAATCAACGCCAGACTATTTTAGTCACGGCAGAAATGTGTTAATTAATCATCCAAAACAATAATCTCCCTCTCTCTTTCCCACTTTCTCTCTCTCTCTCTCTCTCGCACACACATTCACATACATGCACTTGTGGGGAACTCTATTCATTTCTCCTGTTGTATTTTGTACCCCGCAAGCACTTCTCCTATTGTATTTTGTACCCCACAAGCATGACGGAATAAAGGCCATCATTGTGCTCTTTTGTTCTCTGTACCCCACAACTGCATATATGTAAAAGCACCCCCTCACACACACACACGTTTACATGGCTTTACTTCCGAGGACAACTATTGTTCCTCTATTGTTACTCGTCCTCGGACAGTCGACGGAATAAGGCATAAATTCATTGTTCGACGTTCGAGGACTATTGTCCGGCTTCCGAGGACCATTGTTGTCATGATTTTTTTTTGTTCTCTGTCCGAAAATGTCCTCGGACATAATGCTAAACAAACGCACATCTCTATGTTTTCTATTGTTCGAATTTCAACCGATGACTCCACTATTGAATTGCGTCACAAAATTCACTGACGGAATAAACCTCACCAATTGTTGACAACCGATGTCCTATTGAATTACTACCGATGACCCATTGTTCTCTTTTGTTTGTTTTTCAGTAATCTTTTATTGATTCCATATGATATCAAAAACAATACATAACAATCAACATTTAAATATATATATATAAATATATATATATTATACATATACATAATTAACAGAAATCAGCAATAAGTCATTAATAAATCAAGTATATGTTATGCTTCAAAACTACTATAACTTCTAAAAAAAAAAAGAAAAGGAATTATGCACTTGAGTTCGAACCACTCAGTGGTTCTATCCCCTATCTACCCCCCCCCCCCCCCCCTCCCTCTGTGGACGATGGGCTCTGGGCTCTTCCTTGTTGGTTATGTAGGTTTTCCCATTTGGAAAAATGGATAGTAGGGTTTCCCTATAATCGATGCCAACTTTCTCTCTTCTAACCTATCCCCTACAATATTATTTTTATTTCATTAAAAGAAGGTGGTTTCTTATGCACTCTGATTTTAAAAATCAAATATTTTACAAGAATTAGAATATGATTTAACAATTGGGGTTTTCCTTTATTTCTTTCCTCCCTCCCAAACAGAATTTCTTTCCAGCTACAATTCCGTAAATCGATATAATTTTAAAATCTCGAACATGATTCCCTGATTAATTGCTCATATTCGCAAGAATAAAATAAATGTTTATATGTTTCTTCTTCTTTTTCACAAAACGAACATAAATAACTTGAAACAAAGCCAAACCGGAAAAGATGGTTTGTATATATAATGCCATGTATAAATCTAAATTGGAACTCTCTTAGCCAACTATTTAATGTACAATGTCTTAACTTTAAAATGTTTTTTTCTATTTCCTTGTAAGTAAAACCGTACTTTCTTTCCATTCTTTCAAAAACCAGTTGTTCAAAACCTTCTTTGTTCGATGTCATCAATTTGAATGCGTGCACATGCACCCACACACACACACCCTCATGCACACACCCATAATACACTGTCCCTGTCCCTCACTCTCTTCCTCTCTATAATCCCTGTCAATCGTATATGGTACATCACTCATCGATTCGTGCTCCGATCCTAATTGATACTTCAAACTTGGTCAAAAACCTTAATTACTTTATACATGTCCAAATTCATTACATTAAACTTGGTAAAAATTGTCATGACTTTGAACTTTGTCAAAATCCTCATTACATTAAACCTGGCCAAAAATCCTCATTAATTTGAACTTTGCTCAAAATCCTCGTTAAATTGAACTTTCTCCACCACCCACTCTTAACTCTGTCAATACAATAGGCCAGCAATAACTCATTGTTCGATTGTATTGCCTGACTGCTATCCAGTGGCGGCGGAATGTTTTACAATGCTGTGTGCGAGGTGGCGTCACCTTTAAAAGGCACATTTCATACAGGAGAGAAAAGGCACCATTGAAGAGAGCTGGTAATAAAGTAGATGCAACACCCCGTTTTAGATTTGCAAAAATATTGGGAACTTTAGTCGACATCTATTGAAGCGCTAAGTCTAGACAGATTTTTCTTTGCCCTTTTTAATGAACATTTTCGATTTGAGACCAAAATTGTTTTACATGGTCTTGTTTATAACACAATTTATTTCACTGAATAGAAGATACTGTGTACCGGTATATCACTTAGATCGTTGTAGATATGAACATTTAAATGCCAAAGGACTTACTTTTCTACTTCTTTCTTTTCATTTTCTCTAAGCATAATCGTACGATTATTTACGTTTTCCGCAATGAAAACAATACATCACATCAAATGCCAAAAATGCTAAACGTTAACAATGATGCTTTTGTTTCCACTTAGTAATTTGTCTATCATGATATAATTTCAGGGGTTGCCGAAACCGGCACCCCTCCCTTTAATATTTAGTGGCGATGGCGCACCTGCAATATGCCCACAAATAGACAAAGAACACAGTGACTGCCTTCATGACAAGTTACCCCCTCTTTCTATCTCTCTCCCTCTCCGTCTCTTCTCCCTGTATATCACTTTGTGTCTCTCTTTCTTTCTCCCTCCCTCCCTCCATTTCTTCCTCTCTTTTCTCTGGTACCCTAGGAAAAAGTCTTGATATTAGTTCTAACTTTGGGATTATTATCAATCAAGGTGTCATTAAAAAAACAACCACCTAGTTCATGTATACTAATTGCAAAACTTCTCCTCCCACCAGACACTTGCAAAAAAGATTTCTCTTTACATATATTACCAATACACAAAAACAACAAAAATACTAGCCATTTATTTTAGTACAACATATTTCTATTGCACAAACACTGAAGGAGAACAAATATCATTTATTCAACTGAGGACAATGTATAATACCATTATCTGATTGACAGTTTCTTTTTGTTGAACATTACACGGAATGGGTTGAGATTTCAATAGCTAGTGATTTTGAATAAAAACAGAACATAATGGCCCAAATTCACAAAGGAGATTTGGTTTAAACCATGGCTTAAACCTCCTCCTGGTGGTTTTCATTGTAAATGCGCACGGAATCCGATCCAATCATATATTTTCTTTGAGCGCGCGCATGGGCAATGTGCGCTTATTTACGCCTATTTCAGTACGCTTACGGAGGTTTAACCCATGGTTTAGGTTTAAACCTATGTGAATTCGGGCCAATGAAATAAGAGTTATCTTCCAGATAAAACTTTTCACTGCCAGGTTAAATAACTGATATCAAGAGAAAAAAATGACGTTATTTTTGCATTCTGTTGAAGGGGGGGGGGGGGGAGGCATGAGCCAACATACACATATCAAGACATCAAGGGTCTAGTCGATATATACCCTTTCATGCAAAGATTAAGCAGCACATGTATCAACAGATTATTTGGCAGTCTTCTTTCTATACTTATGCATGGCGGATCCATGCGGATCCAGGGGGGGGCTCTTCCGGCCCGTGCCCCCCCCCCCCCCTTTTGGAAGAGAAGTGCATTTTGACCACAGACGATCCGCCATCTTCTCGATTGTGCCCCCCTTTTAAAATGAAGACCATTTTTTTTTTTTTCGCTTGTCAGGGAATTATGCAGGGGAACTGGACCCCCATAACCCCCTACTGAGGGAATTTTGAAGGTTTGGCGAAAAAAAAAAAATTCCCCCCCCCCCCGGACGCGAGCATTTTCGAGAAGTTGGCGAGACCCAAAAAATACGGGTCTACCTTTTGACTTACTTTCATTTTTGTGCCCCCTCTTTTACTCAATGCTGGATCCGCCCCTGCTTATTGATCAATGGAAAATAAGTCACAATAATATAGAGTTGATAGCACAATGACAGTCTGAAAATATCTATTCATTCCTGTATTTACACATAAAAAATACTATTCTTTCTCTTAATAGCTACACATAAATACATATTACATTCATCTACATATAAATATACACTGGATTGAGATTATATACAGCATATTACCACATATGTACCAATGAGTACTTCGGAGGGGAAGGGGTAAAGTGCGAGTTGGCTTGTAAACACACAAAAAAATATAGTACATGCACATCAATACCATAATAACAGGGGGAAACTTGTCCATTTGGAGCAAGAAGGGCTTTAACTCTGTACACATGATGGCACTCAATGCCCTTCTGGCAAAAAAAGAAGACGAAAATTAAAGTGGAACCTGGTCATAAAGAACTGTCGTTACAACACAAATTTATGCCGGTGTTTTTTAGGCCTGATATAACAAAGGTATCATATAACAAGATTATTTCCTAAGGAGTTTCTTATAAAGAGGTTCCAATGAAAATAGTGCTGAAATTGCGTATATATAATACCCAAATAGAAATCAATCAGCACATAGTATATTTATTCATTAATAATTTTGCACTCTGAATACTCTCCACAAACTATTACTATTTTTCATAAAATACATTCTCTCATCAAAGGAATCAAAGGATATGAGAAATATTCTTTCTGACGTGATCTTTCAGAGCAATAGCCTATATATATATATATATATATATAGTAGGTAAGTAAGGCGTGAACTGCAATGGCTGAAAGTGCTCAACTATATATAGGAGCTCATATAGTACAAATTTTAATAGGCTGGAAAGTGTTGCTTTAGTGACTTAGCTGGACAGTCTGTTCCAGCTAAGTCACTAAAGCAACACTTATATAT